>OZ010572.1:129610558-129685558 GCA_963932145.1 Acanthosepion lycidas
TGTCAGATAAAAGCCATAAAAACATCTACGTACTTCAATAGATTTCAACCTTTTTTTTTTTTTATATTAACCGAAGTGGAAAACTTCATCCCAACCACCAATTTCGAAAAAATTACAGAGTAAAAGAAACATTCTTGAAAGTATTTCGTTCATTTTTCTTTCATTTGTTTTTACATTTACAACATACCTTTCCGTGCCAGCAACTTTACCGATTTGACTACGAGAGCCAATAAATAGAAACCGTTGTAATCTAGCCATATCTTATTCCGGGTTTCCTCTGAACTTCTGATACGCTGCCATCTGTGTTTACATCTTCTAATAGTATGTTCTAATAATATTGGAATTTCTCGGGTGAAATACGTTGTTTTTATTCGAATTAAAGAAAATTTAGTATTTTGGTTTCTGTAAATGGCGTACAGATTTTATATCAATAAAATTATTACTCCATAAGTAGTAGTAGTAAGGTAACAAAGTAATATCAATGTGTTTTTCTCTGAACTGCCGAAACACAACATAATTATTTGCATACCTTGATTGATTGTGCCCAATAGATTGATCTAAATATCACAGAAACGAAGAAATTGTTGAGAATAAATCAATGTTAATTGATCAGTTACTTCGAAAAAAGCACAACGTCTACTTTATGCAAATATCCACACTAACAACTGTGATGAACTGCTTTTTCAATAACTGAATGGAGACGGAGGTGGTCTTTTCTTTTGTCCTTCATGTTGGCTCCCAATAAATAAATCCATCGTGTGAAGTAACGCTAAAGAAATAAGCAATGGTTAGGAAATCCTTTTGCAAAATGCATTGGTTTCAAAGACCAAATTAACGACCGCCAAAATATTAAAATCTGTCAATAAAGATAATGTAACATACAGGCATTCACTATCCTTGAAATGCACAGAAAGAGAAAATTGAAAAGGAAATTAAATACCAATATTCATTGTCGATAATAAAATTCCCATTGAAGGAACTTGCTCGAGAGAGCGGCTCCTCTAGCAAACGTGGAGCAAATGCACTAATTTTAATCCGATCTGCGTGCCTCAAGTTTATAGCTTTGATTCCGTAAAAATTTGTGAGCGAGAAAGAGAGAGAGAGAGCGCGAGAAAAAGAGAGAGCGCGAGAAAAAGAGAGCGCGCGAGAAAAAGAGAGAGCGCGAGAAAAAGAGAGAGCGCGAGTAAAAGAGAGAGCGCGAGAAAAAGAGAGAGAGAAAGCGATAAAAGAGAGAGAAAGCGATAAAAGAGAGAGAAAGCGATAAAAGAGAGAGAAAGCGATAAAAGAGAGAGAAAGCGATAAAAGAGAGAGAAAGCGATAAAGAGAGAGAAAGCGATAAAAGAGAGAGAAAGCGATAAAAGAGAGAGAAAGCGATAAAAGAGAGAGAAAGCGATAAAAGAGAGAGAATGAGAGATTTACTGTGGAACGTACCATCATTACGGTATAGCAAATTGTTTTGCAACTTCGTAGATAAATCCGATTATTACAGTTCATCATGTAATCGACAACATTGTCCTTGTGCCAGGAAACATCAATGTGGCGTGTCCGTTCGGGAAGTGGGCGATAATGGCTCTTCACAATTTCCTGTCCTTTCCAACTCTTAAAGTGTCTTTTTGCTTATCTCTCCAAATCCCTCTTCTGCCAACCATTTACATAATCCTCGCTAAGTAAAAGTTATTTTGCTGCTACTGCCCCCCCTCTTGCCTTTAATATGTCATGTGAGTGCCAATTTTTCTAAGCCATTTTTCCTCATTATGTACCAGAGAAATTTCAACTCTCGAAATATTAGGTTGGTGTAAAAATAATGACGTAACAATGTCGTTTTTAGACGTTAAAATATACGTCAAAAAACGACATTATTACGTCATTATTTTTACACCAACCTAATATAATTTTCTTTTCATTTCCTCTCAAACTTCGTCATTGATCAAAATGAAGCCAGAAATTATTGGTTCTTTTTTTGATTACTAAGTTATATGAAACTTGGCCAATAATGCTTCGCTGGGTAGCCATTTACAAACATCAATCCATGCAAACAGATTGTGGCCTCGTGCCAACCAATTTAGAAATAAATTGTCAGATCCTGTAAGTATAATGGCCAATTTCAATTGAAATAATCGAAATAATTAAGAGCTTTTTTGAATATCACACTTTCAGGAACGTACTGAGTACCCTAGTCTTGGTGACCATAACAACTGGACACGACAAAGTTTTATACGCAATAACGGTACCCCTTATTTTTTGTGTTAGACTCAGCGAGACTTAGAAAATAACTATGTGAATTTCTGGCAAAGACATTAGCACGCAGAGTGAGATTCATCACTCGTGTTCCATTGAGAAATTATGTCAGCTTAAAGTAAGATTTAAAATTCTCGTGTGTGTGTGTGTGTATGTGTGTGTGTGTGTGTGTAAATATGTGTATGTGTGTGCGCGCACACACAGGTGTAGCAGCAAAACTGTCCAATTATTGGATTAAGATCTGAACCGTTGGGTGTTAGAAATGGTTAAAGGTAAGTTACTGAAAGTTTTTATAACACTATTAGACTACGTTGAGCAATAAGAACGTGTAATTACTCTCTAAACTTAACAGAAGAATCGTGATGAAATTGACCATAAACGAAAATGACATGTCCATCATTAATTAATCATAGCTAAGGATCGGAAGCACATGAAGAATTGAAATTAAGTATCTATCCATCCATATCTATCAATCTATCTATCCATATCCATGTCTATCTCTATCCATGTCTATCTCTATCCATGTCTATCCATATCCATGTCTATCCATATCCATGTCTATCCATATCCATGTCTATCTCTATCTATGTCTATCTCTATCTATGTCTATTATTCTAAGATCATTTTCCAACTCAGTCAACCTTCTAACTTTCTGTCCTGGAGTAACAAGGTGCCTCGGAGGTTTCACGTACAATTTCATTTTTAAGTCTTTTTTTCACTGCTCTTTGAACTGTCATTGTTGAAACTTCTCTCTCACATGTCAAACGTATTATGAATTGAGTTGTATCTTTTCTAATTCATCTCTTTTTGTCTAAGTTGAAATGATGACCCCCTCTTGTTGTGACCGTCTAATCCAGTTTTCCTCTGTACTGTTCCATTTATTTTAAAATTATTCACCGTTCTCTTGATGGTTCTTGAATGGACGTTGAAGATGGAAGCCAGGGTATGAATGTTGATACCATTACTGAAGGCCTTAATGATCTTTTACCTCTCACCATTGCTCAGTTGGGAAGACAGTGAGACTGATACAAAACGATTTTAACGATCTTTCTAGCTGAATATCCTAAAGGGTTTTTCAGTGATTCTTACGAAGAATGGTGTCAAGATGGCTTAACGTCTTATCTGAAAGCCCGGAAAAATTCAGTTTAGTGGTTTTTAGATAAACCTTTTCTGGGATGGATAATTATACTTTTACACGATTTGGACAGTTTTGCTGTTACACATGGTATATATTGATGATAGTATTTCAAGCTTGAAGATTGCGTTCAATCATGAAACAGAGTGTCGCAAATCAGTTTTGACCTCAGTATACACTTTTATATTTACACACGCGCTATGCCAGATAATGAGCACCCTTCACTCATAAATATAGCATATCTTAAAACTAATATATATTAACTTTACAGTTTGTATGTTTTTTGTATGTAGTCATTTCCTTCAAACTCTAATTCTTGTGATGTTCCTGCAGTAGTAGAAATGCCTTCTGTACAACCTCAGCTTTCAGACTCCTTCAAAAAACGTTTGAAATGAAACATTCTCTAGACGATCATAAGACTCATCCGTATTTGTTGTTAAATATCTTAGGCTGATTTTATAGCCAACTTTATATTAATATCCGGAAATATATTTTTTTATTTATTTTTGCTTGAATAAGTGTCCGGGGAGAGTAAGTGTCCGGGGAGAGTTTAGTGTCCCGGGAGAGTTTAGTGTCCCGGGAGAGTTTAGTGTCCCGGGAGAGTTTAGTGTCCCGGGAGAGTTTAGTGTCCCGGGAGAGTTTAGTGTCCCGGGAGAGTTTAGTGTCCCGGGAGAGTTTAGTGTCCCGGGAGAGTTTAGTGTCCCGGGAGAGTTTAGTGTCCCGGGAGAGTTTAGTGTCCCGGGAGAGTTTAGTGTCCCGGGAGAGTTTAGTGTCCCGGGAGAGTTTAGTGTCCGGGGAGAGTTTAGTGTCCGGGGAGAGTTTAGTGTCCGGGGAGAGTTTAGTGTCCGGGGAGAATAAGTATCCGGGGAGAATAAGAGGAAGAGGCATTCCGAAAGTTAAAGTCCGAAGACACTAGAAAATTTCATTAGGGAGACGAATAAAAAATTGATGAGTTTTTTGTGCTATCCATCATCTTTTATAGCAGTGAATACTGAACAATTTTTACATAGATGGAGAGAAAACTGCGGGCAACATAAATGTGGTTCTACAGAAGGATACTGAGAATTCTATGGACGGAACGAATAAGCAAGGAGGAAGTCTTAAAAAAAATGCCAACAAAAAGAACACTCATACTCAGAATCAGGAAGTGACTGCAGAAATTTCTGGGTCACATGACGAAGAGGATCTTGGAAAACGAACACACAGTGCCTATAGAGGGATAGCGAAAAGCAGGGAAGTTAGTGTCAATCGATGACGGAATGGGGTCGAGAAAATTAGCATAAGGAGAAAACTGCTAATGACAACAAAAGATAAGAATTTTTGGAGAGCCATTACCGCCCACATATAGAAAAATGGTGTGGAAATGCAACTATATATTTTTTTCAACAAATACGCTTATCTGTACGCATTAAGCTTCTTAACAATCGGAGATCAGATAAGATTTTTCCCTCGTCAACCAAACCCAATAAATGGAGACAAAATTTCAAAATACGCGCGTGGTCATATTAAATATAATTTTATAGCATAAAGTCCTGCAAGCAGCAAAGGGTTTATCTAATTATATCCCTGGAGTCACAGGTTTTCAAGCCCTGAATCATTACAATTAACCCAGAGCGCTCAAGTTAAAACTTTACTGGAGTTCTAGTCAAGGACATAAATATCGTTATTTTCGAAGCGTAGTTTAAATGCGACACAAATATGGAAAAACCAGTGAGAATCGAACAAACTATTCGGTTGTAACTTATTTAACGAGACAAGCTTGCTAACCATTACACCACATCGAAGTGCCCATACAAGGACGTAAATACGAGATACACATTGGAGATAAAAATAAATATATACGAGTTTACCTGTGACATGGTGGGTCACTGACGGTTCAAGTTATAAAAACGTTGATGCCGATTTGAACATTTCAATGAAATGAAAATTAATTTTATTATGATTCAGTTAAATATTTCAATTCATTTGTGTCATCATTCGTCTGCTTTACAAGTTCATGTTTAATGTTTTACTGATTTATTACAGCATTTAATAGGAATAGAACTTCCGGAATTAACTTTCAATCAGATTAATTTTAAAATATTCTTTTAATATGCCGAAAATATTTTTAAATCATATTCACTTGAAAATATTTTTAAAATATGTAAAAAATATATATTTTTAAATATTTAAAATATTGTTTGTTTAAAGAAAGCTGAAATATAAAAAAAAAAAGGTTTATAAACAACTGAGCGAAAGTGGGCTCTCTCTCTGTACCTGTTTTTAACTTAAAAATAGGTTTAAAAAATTGTCTCAAGAAAGTTAGAATAAAAATACTTACTGTATCACGTGAATCATTATGCGACGAACGGACGCACCACACAAGCACGCAATCACAGACTTTTAGCGTTGTAAACATATTCAATTTAGTAAAAAAAAAAATTGAACTTTTCTCAACCTGTTGAAGATTAATAACGTTTAAATGTTGAATTATTATTAGGCTGGTGCAAAAATAATGTCGTTTTCTCACATAGTAACACATGTGAGAAAACGACATTATTTTTGCACCAACCTAATAATACTCATTTAAACTTTTGTAATTTCTTCGAAACAAAATATATTCCAGCCGGAC
Organism: Acanthosepion lycidas; assembly: GCA_963932145.1. Taxonomy (NCBI): domain Eukaryota; kingdom Metazoa; phylum Mollusca; class Cephalopoda; order Sepiida; family Sepiidae; genus Acanthosepion; species Acanthosepion lycidas. Next base: position 129,616,543 of record OZ010572.1, read on the forward strand.
ACGAAGTTTTCTCAAAACTATAAAATATGAAAAATATTATTTATTAGGATGACATTCTTATCAAAAAGTGAAATTACTTAGATACGAAATGTGGTCAAAACGCCGTTTTTCAATAAATCTATTGTGGCTATTTGAATTCAGGAGGAAATAGCTTAGGAAATCATTTTCCATTAAAAACAAACTATAAACAGCACAGCAGCAATAAATGAAGAACTTTATCAATTTTCATATCCATGAGCGCCATTTCTTGAATACCAAAGCCGGCATTTCTTCTTTTCGAATTTTCTACTCAAAAGAGAATTTCTCGGATAAAACAGTAAATAAAATATTTTAAGAAAAAACTGGAGATTAAAAACGTAAGAAAAAAAAAGTTAATTCCGATCTTTTGCTTGATAGGAATGAATAATGTCGATAAAAGAGATTATTTTTTGCCTTACTAGATAATTTTTATCGTAGAGAAAATAATTGATTAGTGAAATCTGGAAAACGATTTTAACGCATTCAAGAATAAAAAAAAAACTTGGGTGAGGGGAATACCGTTTTATAAGTTTTATTTATATATTTGAAATGTGTGTACTGCAATAAATCTTATCTTTAGAACCAAAAAAAATAATTGATCTTTGTAAATTCAAATATATATATATATATATATATATATATATATATATATATATAACAAACACATGATCTTTTCATAATTTGGGGTCCGTCTTTAGTAGACATTATCTCCAGTTTTTAGGGTTTTCCACTGTGTTGTTGAGGGAGGCCTCCATATTTGCAGAGTGCCTAACCCTAGTGACCTTATGGTAAAAAGGGGATTAGTAGAGAGTAAAAAAGTGCGACAAAGGACAGGAAATTATGGAGACCCGTGATCGTCTATGTTGTGAAGGGAAACGGTCTATAAAAAGTAAATATCAGTAGCTGAAAAGTTACTGGCCAAACCAAAAATATCTTTAAAAAAATTGGTTGTTTATTCGAGTTTTGAGACTGTATCGACCTTAAATAATTTTCATCACGCATTTCTACAACACTAAATATACTTTTGCTTGGTTTGCTGGGTAACAGAATCGTTACAAACAACACCTGTGGTCTATGCTTAAGTTCAGATAAACAGCTAAGATTACAGAATCAGAATGCCGATTTTCACTGTAGACAGACGCATCCGCAATTTGTAAGAAGAACATGCCAAAATCATCCCATTTTCATTTGAACTTTTATTGCATTAAAGTGTCAACTGGATGTAATGTAAATGATATTCAAAATAAATTGGACGAAAAAGCCTTTTAAAAAGATATTATCCCAAAATAGAAAATCGGAATCTCAGGTAGCAGACAAAACAAGAAATCATTTTCTCAAATTAATGAACAATGTGCGTTCGAAAGTTTTATCCCACAATTCTTACCCACGGCTGAAAAAGCCAAAAGAAACTTTTCCTCGGACAGGGAAAAATATGTCAAAGTCATACTTTGATATGTGGGTAAAGAAAAAAGACCAAAGCGGGTTTTCATCTAAAACAGCTAATAAATTAAAATATTACTTTTGTTAAAAATTAAATCTATGTTATACATCTTAAAAAATAAGAAATAATTGATGATGATATTGACAATCATGATGATGATTATAATGTTAATGATATTGAGTGGACACGTGAGCAACGACGAAGACTAAAAATAGAAACAACAACGAGACCTCAACGAGTCAGTTTAAATTTTTTAGGGCTCTGAAGAAAGAGGGTTTGGAGAATTTCACACCCAGAGGACATTGAAGGCAAGAAAGAAAGAGAAAAGCACCAAATAATTCACCTAACAAAAAATGGTTGGCAGGAGAAGAATTAGGAGATCTATAAAAAATCAGATTTAGTAAAGTTTATCTTTACCAAGGATAGATAATCGTGTTTCTCAATAAATTCCTATGTTATGAATGGAACATTGAAGCTGATGTTCGTTTTTGTATATTTCGCCTCTTGTGACCCCTACGCGCCCGGGGTTTTTTTTTTTTCAAGTTTCTGACATACTACATATAAGAATGAGAGAGAGATAGAGAGAGATAGAGAGAGATAGAGAGAGAGATAGAGATAGAGAGAGAGATAGAGATAGAGATAGAGAGAGAGATAGAGAGAGAGATAGAGATAGAGAGAGAGATAGAGATAGAGAGAGATAGAGATAGAGAGAGATAGAGATAGAGAGAGATAGAGATAGAGAGAGATAGAGATAGAGAGAGATAGAGATAGAGATAGAGAGAGATAGAGAGAGATAGAGATAGAGAGAGAGAGAGATAGAGATAGAGAGAGAGAGAGATAGAGATAGAGAGAGATAGAGATAGAGAGAGAGATAGAGAGAGAGAGAGTTGTGAAATAATGTATTGGTGAAAGAATTTGTGGTCTCTTGGCTTGTGTCTCGAATTCGACGGAAAAGTCATATGTTCTTGATCAGCGGGGGGGGGGAAACAACTTACGAACGATATAATGGTAAGACTGGGAGGAACTGATACGTTTCCGAAGCATTAAAAGCGGAGTGAGAACAATATGCCTATATGGAATGGATAAAAAGGTTCATTTCAAATCTCAGGACGCCAACTATCCACCTCCAGGCTATCCTTCTTTTTTTTTTTTACCTATACTACGCTTTTTGCACATTATTCACCCAAACGCATTGAAAAAAAAGATCCTTGTTTCCTCACTGATTCTTTTGCTTTCATTATGTCCTGCAAGAACATTATTATAACAGATAATGATAGCGAAATCCGAATAAACAGGGAAATAAGTTTTCTTTCAAAAATTAAAAAAAAAAAATAAATACCGCCCCAAAATATGTTTCTTATACGCGGTGCTATTTAAAAGTACACAGAATTCCAACAGCTTGTGCAAAAAATTATAAGACAGTTTGCTGCTGACATTTAAGACTGTTAGGATCCGTCTGCCAAGATTTTTTATTTAGTGTCGGGATTCCAAACATTTAACAATTTAAAAAAAAATGAAACAAAGTGTCAGTCAGTCAGTCAGTTATGTGCCATGCGTGTTACACGCTTAAGAGATCACGTATCTTTCGATACATGACTGACGAGACAGATTTTTTCCCACAGTAGGTTACTATTTCTTTCTGCGATAGACCAGTTGCCATCCAAGGCTATAGAACCCGGTCTGTCCTTCTATTTACCAATAGCTGGGGAAAGAAGAAGAAGATTCACACCTTTCCTAAGGGTATTAGCACGTAATTGAATGCAATCTTCAAATCCTCAATCCGAGCCGCCATCCATTACTCTACTGTGAAGGGATCCGAAATTCAATTTCACGTGTGAACTTTTTGAATACAAGGTTTTCATTAGTTAGAAAATAATTTCACACTAGTTTAACATTTTTCTCTAATTTGCAGGAGTGGTGAAAGGAGTGGTGAAAGGAGTTATTGTTATTTCCTAAATGGTCAAAAAAAAAGGTGGTATGTCTACAACTACGTCCGCAAGTATTTTGACAGAACTTGTTTGTTAAACAAATATTCTCATGCGGTTTTATTGGTTGAAAAAGATACAGAGAATTTGATTCCTCTAAGAGCAGTAACACATTTCCAATATTCATGTTTACAGATTATTGAAATGAGACCCCATTTCTTCATGAAAAAGATTTAAGAGAAAATTAAAAACAACGAAATGATAGACATACAAGGAAAATTAATTCTATTCATGTACAAATTTTGAGAAACATCTGATTTGCCAAAGTCGTTAATATTCAGGGATTCTATTACAATTATTTCACTGAACAACCAGGTCGAAATTTAAAGTTCTAAATCTAACAAATCTTTGTTAGAAAACATGATCAGTCTGTAGATCTTTACTAAGTTTTCTTTCTCTGGAAACTAAGACAATCGTGGTCGATTCACTTCAGATCAAAATCGATTTTCCACCAAGCAATCTCCAAAACTATCGCTCAGTATTTCTATAACCGCAGTAGACATCAATGAATTTAGTTAATTAAAAGCTTTCAGTAAGTTGAAATTGAAAACAGATTTCAAGATTCGATTTAAAAGTATACAATGACTAGTTTTCAAATTTACGCCAACTATTCTGCCAACTATTCTCAGCTCATTAAGATATTTGTTTCATTCCGTAAGGAGATGTCACACAATAAAATAAAAGTAGAGTGTCTGGCTGACTATGACCTTGGTAATGAGTTTGATCCTCACTAGAAGTACCATATTTGTGGTTGACTGATTTGGTTTTTACTCTTTATCAACCCTTTGTGAGTTATTTACAGGCGAAACATTTTGAATTGTAAGAAGAATTATTTTGCGAGTAATTACATTAATTTTTTTAGAATAACAACGATTATTCAGATTTAAGTCTGCCTATTTAACTCATAGCTTGAAGAAGGATGTGGATTCATACCTTTCCCAAAAATAAATGTTCCCTACTTGTGTCAAACTCAACTGAACTTCGTAAATTACCTAAATATAATAATAGTAGACAGAAAGCTCGTTTAAAGGACTCAAACAGAAAAGGGAGATAACTCTTAATTTATAAAGAGTAAAAAGTTTGACAAGTAAAGTCGTTGTTGAATGCGTAGGAAAAAGAAAAATGGATATTACCAATTTGTAATTGAATCAAGGAAAAATTCATGGTGAGAGGTGAACACAAATGAAACACAAACGAGTTTTCGGAAGGTTGTCGACAAGAATATAAAAGATAAGAAAGCAAAGTTATTAATGTTCAGTTCATGTAATGCGACAGATAAAGAAAATGGACAATCACGTCATACATTAAGAAGCGTAGTTGTTGATAAAAAAAACGCGTAAAAGAAAGGTGGGCGTAGGAGAATGGCAGATAAAAACAAAAAAAAAGTGAGATACCAAATGAAAAAAGTGTAGCAAGAAAGAAGAAAAAAACATTCGAGAGATAAATATACACTGAATTAAACCTGGACCTAAGTATTCAGATAAAAATAGACGTAAATTCAATGACTGGCTTTCTCAGAAAAAAGAACAACAATATATTTATTTTTCGGTACACATAACCGAAAATTCTTGGTTACATAATGGGGGAAAAGGGCTTCGAGAATTTCTCCCTCACGAGTCCTCGAAACCAATAAGGAGGAGGAATTAAATGATTGAGAGAAGAAGAACGAGGAAGAAAAGCAACCCTTACTGAGGAGCCTGAGGAGTTATGGAGGGCCTGGATCACCCACGTCTTGTAAACGTGATATAGAAGACGACACATTCCCTTATATTTATCACAAGGCGCTGTAGAATAGCTCATTTTTTCATAGTTATTCATATTCGACATAAAAGACATTCGTAGTATTATAAAATCTTGGAATCGACCGAAAGTGATTGGACAAAAAACTAGCATCTATTGATAGTGATCTTTGAGTTGCTCTGCAGGAAGCAGAGTAGAAGATCCTTAATAAAAGCGGGAGGAAAATTAATTAAGGCAGGTGAATCTGTCGAAAGTCAGAAGGCGCTACAAGAAAAGAGAAAGTAATGGCGACTGAAAAGAGAGAGAGAGAGAGAGAGTCATAACGCCTGAAGTGAGTTTTTATTAAAGAAGAACAGATGAAGGAGAAAGTGGGGAATAAGAAGAAACGGGTGTTAGATTCTAAGGAAAAAGCATCAGATATGGTGCGAGAGCGAACTGAAGTGAAAGAGAAGACATGAATCAGGGGATTTTGAGAGCGAACAACGAAAGAGGAACCAATATACAATGTGAACAGAGCAGTAGAAAAAAGAACTGTCTTAATTACGAAGCGTCTACAAAGTGCAAAGCTCAAAAGAGAAAAGGGATAAATAAAATATGAGATTGGGGGTGGTGGTTGGGGTGATCAGAAAATCCCTGAAGACGAGGGTTTCTCGATTCCATGGAAACTGTGCGTGTCGGCGTGGTGGCAGTGGCGAGAACGAATTGTAAAGTTGTCTACCAAAAGATGCTCATCAAGAGAGCAATGTTGATAAAAGGAATTTGATGAGAGAGAGACACACACACAAAGGTGTGACACACACACAGAAAGGCGTGAGAGAGAGACAATGGAAGGTGAAGTGATAGAGAGAGAGAGAGAGACAATGGAAGGTGATGTAGTCTAGAGAGAGAGAGAGAGAGATGTAATGGAAGGTGAGGTAGTCTAGAGAGAGAGATGCAGTGGAAGGTGAGGTAGTCTAGAGAGAGAGATGCAGTGGAAGGTGAGGTAGTCTAGAGAGAGAGATGCAGTGGAAGGTGAGGTAGTCTAGAGAGAGAGATGCAGTGGAAGGTGAGGTAGTCTAGAGAGAGAGATGCAGTGGAAGGTGAGGTAGTCTAGAGAGAGAGATGCAGTGGAAGGTGAGGTAGTCTAGAGAGAGAGATGCAGTGGAAGGTGAGGTAGTCTAGAGAGAGAGATGCAGTGGAAGGTGAGGTAGTCTAGAGAGAGAGATGCAGTGGAAGGTGAGGTAGTCTAGAGAGAGAGAGAGAGAGAAGCAATGGAAGGTGAGGGCGTAGAAAGAGACAATGAAAGGTGAGGTGTAGTTGAGGTGGTAGAGAGAATTAATGAAAATCAAGAATTACTTTGTAATAATAATCTAATCAGGGATCAGATTTAGACCGAATTACTTCGGATATTGGAATAAGCATGGACAAGGCTTATTTCAAAAACTTAAGTCATTGAAGTATTATTTTTTTCTTTTGTTTTCAGTCCCCGCTATCCTGCACATAAATCGGATGTTGAAGTGAAATTTACTACACAAGTTAATAAATATTTTCACACGAATAAATTTGTTTTTCTTTTTTATCTGAAGGTAAAATTTAACTGAAATACAATTTAAGCTGTCGTGTCGCTTTTGAAACTTAATATAAAGCATGAATTACTGATGGTGTTTTTTTTAGCGTAAGTGTGATTTACTTTCAGAAAACAGTCTGTCTGCTTATTTTATGAGGATTAATGTTCAATTTAATTTAAAATTTACTTTCCCCGATTTGAAAACTGCCGTTTTATTTTCAGAATCAATTTTTCTAGTTTATAATCTGGCGCGATCTTTAGCAAGCTCATATCACAGATTAATTCGTTTATGTAGCAAGATCAGTTTTCACGAGGCAAATCCAGCTGTGCTAAAGAAATAAGGAAGGCGTATAGCATTATGGTTAAAAAGATCGTTTCAAAGAAATATTTACTATTGGAGACTGATTTTTATTGGATGCTCAGGGTTTATAGACTTGTGACTGCTTAACCTAAACAAAGTAAATTATAGATGCGCCTTTGTTTCCGAGTATGCGTGTTTGCTAGTCAATCCATGTTGCAGACACTTGCACAGGCATCAGATTCCACCTGGAGTTTATACTGCAACTATGCCGAGTGGGCATAGTTTGGTGTGATTAACAGTTTGAACACGATCAATGTGTTAAAACTGTCGTCACGGTGACTTGCGTCTTCGTGCTAGCACAAGCATTGATAAATAATTCCAGCTATCCAATTTGACACGGTTTGAGTAAACTCGTTGTATGGTTTTCAGACACTTGTCAACAGTGCCCCACACTGGAGTCTCCCTATCCGGCCGCAAACTTCATGAAGACATCTTCCTAACAGATCGAACACGGGTCACAGAATCAGAAAGCGAAAGATGTGACCACTCGGCTACTATATAAAGTGAACATAGAAGTCAACACTTAGAGGCGACAGTCTGTTTCATGCTATATGCAATCGTCAGGCCATGTGGCCTGACGATTGCATATAAGTGTTAACTTCTATGTTCACTTTTATATTTACACACGCTGTCTCTGATATTGAGCACTTTATTCCGTAAATATAGCACATCTTAATACATACATACACATATATATATATATATATATATATATATATATATATATATATATAATAACGGAGAATGTCTGTGATTCTTTTTCACTTGAGATCCATCCAACAGATTATGAGCAAACTTAGCAACATACATTGTACTATATAAGAGATAGGTTCTTAACGAAAAATATCGATAATTTTTAAAAATCAATAATCGATAAAACCGATCAAAAATCGATAAATTCAACATTTTGCTGATTTCGTTCAAAATCGGTATGTAGGTTACTCACATCATGACGAGCTCAACGATATCTCATTTTTATTTCTACGTCACTGCGTTTAAGGAAAAACCGCGTAAAACGAAAAATCAATTTCAACACTAATTTTAAACTAAGAACTCCTTCAATTTTCAAGCAATCTAATACAAATTTCACTCAATTGTAGCCAACAATAAATTGGTTGTTTAACAGTCATTTAACTTGATAACTGAGTCCAGCCATATAGTGAAAACCTGCGTAAATAGCGAGAAATGGCGATTTTTACTGTTTTCTTTCTTAATTTCGTTGATCTTTCAAGCAATTTTCAATTCAACAATTGCTTTATAAATGTATCCTCTTTTACATCCCTGGTAGCACATCGAATTTCAAAAACTCCAAAATAATTGTGGCCTGATTTGGGTCTTCATGTTGCCTATTATACCCCGTCATATACTCGGCTAAATTCGATTAAATAAATACAGAATACTTATCAGTAACTGCATTAATTCAAAATGTTTTTTAATGAAAGCACTTTAAAGTAATTGAAGAAGATAGGCTGATGCAGTTTTTGCGCCTTTTTAACCGACCGGCTGGGTACGGCTGCTAGTAAATAAATAAATATCAATAATAATCAAGGATATACATTTTTGTTGTGTCCCGCAAACTGTTACTAAACTAGGGCAGGTTGATTTTTGAGGCTTAAAAAAAAAGAAAAAAAAAAAAAAAAAAAATCAACATTGCAATTGATGTGAAAACTGGGGTTTGATGTGATAAGTATTGACACCAAAAATTAGATTTACCAATTTTTGAACATTTAGTTTTAAAGATCGTCTGAAAAAAATGTACAGAAATACATAATTTCTCTTAGGTTTTTGCTTTAAAACAGACTTCAAAATTTCACTCTTTTAAGAGTAAATCCAAATAAACTTATATTTTTTTTTTATTAGATACAATGAAGAAAATATATTCAAACCAGAATTCTAATTACGAAACACCACAAGGAAAATATGCATTTTTATTTTATTTTATTCGATAATTAAAAACTATATAAAAAGAGTGTAAAAGATTATAAAAAAAAGGCTGCTTAATAAATAAGATTTGTTATATCATAATTAATAAAAACAAAACAAAAAATAGATAAAATTGTATATAACACCATGATACTGCTCGTCACACATTGTAAGACAAAATGTTTTAAAATTTGCATTGTTTATAGAAAATCAATCTGAAACTAATGCATTATATAACATATTACATCATGATATAGCTACATTGTTCAGTGTCATTTACCTTTGAAGTAAATGAAGGTTTTATTTGATGCCACACCGATTTAGTAATGTGTCTATGCCATGCATTCTGGTTTATGTCCAATTTATAAAAATTCAGTAAATTATAAATCTTATAAGGCCGTGCTATAAGGCTGTCACTGATCACCGAAGTGAAATTCCAATGATACTATTTTAAACCTAACCTTAATCTTTTAATCTCATTTGCTCAAAACACGGTAACGATTTGCTATATACATATATATATATATATATATATATATATATATATATATATATATATATATATATATATAAAGTGAACATTGAAGTCAACACTCAGAGGCAACAGGCATGAATCAAGTAAACAGAAAGGCGTTTCACTGTTGGGAAGTGTAAGGAAAACTGTTGAAGTAGAAGTGGTCGTTACATTTAACTATTTCAACAGCAGAAGGGGTGGGACCTAGATGCCATTGTCAGGTGGCCTGATGATTGCGTCTAGCATGAAACGACCCATCGCCTCCGGGTGTTGACTTCAATGTTCACGTTTATATTTACATATTGTTGTGGGGTTATTTCGTAGTGGAGGATTGTATTTGTACTCAGTCAGTCTTAAAATAGGTTCGACGTTAGAAACTTGGTATTACGTAGAGCAATCTGGTAGTGGTCGCTGATACTTTCGTATTTGACTAACTGTCGTCCGACATCGACTGACTCGTTACTCTTACTACTCCTACTTATAGGTGGGAGAGTCTATTAACTATAGAATAGGTGTGTTCCACCATGACACATATGTTATATCCTTGATATTGAGCACTTTATTCCATAAATATAGCATACCTTAAATAAATTATATATATATATGTATATATATATATATATATATATGTGTGTGTGTGTGTGTGTGTGTGTGTCGTTATTTATCATTGTTAAAACCCAATTTTAAAATTGAGCGCATTACCATGCCTCCAAAATTGACTTGCCCTGTCACTACATTATCGAGTACAATTCTCACTCGTTGCTCAACATTTGACAGAATTGACTCTGTTTATTGAACAGCCAATAAGGAATCCAGACTGTTGACTGAAAGGTTAAGATTACATTTGTAGCAGTTTTTGGTTCTAGACTTTTATTCAAGGCTATTTGATATACAAAGGAAAATAATGATTGGGCAGCAGTGTATGTGAAGCTGTTAAATCTGTCTCACGCCAACAAAACGTGCCAAAGTTATAAACTCAATAAGTAAAATATTCTAATATTAACCTGCTAAACTTGCCAAGGTATACGATACAGGTTTTAAGATGAAAACTTGTAATCGGCTTTTAGTGCGTGTGTGTCTGGAATATTTCTTGATAAATCTGGAAATTGTTAAAATAACTTTGTTGTCCCTACAAGATGCAAAAACAATGTGTTTCTAAATAATACTGATATTTTTAAGCATTTCACCCCAAGCATGGCAGGAGTGCCACTAACGCGCAGGGGGTTACAGAGAGTGAAAGTGAGAGAAAAGACTGGGTATAGGGGGGATTGAGAAAAGGATAAAAGATGAACAGAAGATGGCGGTTGACGTTGTATTTAAATTTTTGATGATTGCAATTATCAGGGGGAGCAAGTAAACAGAAAGGAGTTCCACTGGTGGGAAGTGCGAGAAAATAAATTCTTAGAGTAAAAATGGCGGTCATATTTAACTATTTTAACAGTAAGCGGGTGGGACAGATATGCCAATCTAGTAGCACACTTAAATCCATATAGTCGGAGCACTAAGGAAGAAAGCTCGTTTGAACAGTTGCCATGAAAATATTTGTAGAAAAGACAGAGAAGCCACGTTACGTCTGTGAGAAAATGACTGAAGTCGAGATGCCAGGTCAGGATTAGTTACATTGATATAAGGCAGATAAAAAAAAAACGACTCATTGACACGTATACAAATGGATTTTTTATCCGATATAGTATCTTTATAACTATACACATTTTTCTGAGTACACGTATTCGAGTTGGTATCCATGTTTTTTTTTCCTTAGAAAAGAAAAAGAGAAAAATATATAGGAATAGCAACTCAAGCGCACCCAGTAAAAATGACGATCAAGATAATAAAGAAATAATAGTGAAATTAATAACCACTGGCAAGAGGACACTGGTTCGATTCTTGCCGGAGGTAATATTTTTCTTCAGTAAGACTCTTGAATTCAGGTCGGCTATTGATTGCACTGTTTAAGAACTCGCACTCCACCCCACCAAAAACAGGGATAGCGCCTTAAATACGTGTACACAGTAAAAATAATATATATATATATATATATATATATATATACATACATACATGAAGAAATATAGTCTTAAGATGTGCTATATTTATGGGATAAAGTGGTCAATATCAGAGAGAGCGTGTGTAGCCTGACGATTGAATCGAGCATGAAACAAACTGTCGCCTCAAAGTGTTGACTTCTATGTTCACTGTATATTATATATATATATATATATATATATATATATATATATATATATATATATATATATATATAATAGGCTCAAACACTAATATTCCATGGTTATAATTTATTACATTGGAATCGTAATCACGATCCAATTCATCAGACCTACAAATTCAAAAAGAAATAGGAAAATGTAACTCTGGGTGTAAAAAATAAAATTTTAGTGAGAGTGTATGTGTGGGAAACAAGTGTGAGAGGAAAATGTATGAAAGCTCTAGAGAGAGAAGGTGTAACAGAAGAAAGAAGAACATGAAGGCCTAAAGATGAAGGTGGGATTAAAATTTAACAGTGAAGTTTTAAAGAGAGGAGTTAAATAACGGTTTTAAGTGAGTGAGATACAGATAAATATTAATTATTAGGTTGGTGCAAAAATAATATCGTTTTTTGACGTATTTTTTAACGTCAAAAAACGATATTATTTTCGCACCAACCTAATATTTTCAGATACATAAATCACTACGATTCGCTGACCTAAAATTAAAAAACAGACACCGGAAACGTGTGGATACAGGTGTGGTGATGCTCCACACAATAAAAAACGATATGATCTAAACTTAACATCCAGCCAATTCATACTGCCGATGTATATGTGAACATTTTCCGTCTGCTTTGCATTACTAACCTTATATATATATATATATATATATATATATATATATATATATATGAGTCCACCCAAAAATGTAACACACTTCAGGAAAGAAAAATACTTGTATAGATATTGTATTACTAAATTGAATCAGACATCACGAGATTAATACAATTTACCTTTGCACTCTACAATCACAAGAGATAATCAAAACGGTGGCCTTTAGTTTCCAGAAATTTATTAGTCCGGTGAATTACTGTTTGAGCGGGCGTTGGCCAAAGTGTCCAGTGGGATTGCTGCACATACATTTTCGATTTCTTGTCCAAGGGACACCAATTTGATAAAACTACGAAAAACAACTTTTGCCTTTCCTGATGTGTGTAGACATTTTTGGCCGACTGTGTATAAGAAGAATTAGATATTTTTTCCGCACTGCTTTTTTTTTTTTTTTTTTTACAGTGAGTGTTACTCATTACAAGGCTTGGTGGGGGGTACATGTCTGTATAGGTGAGGGAGATAACGATTAAACCTAGCCTTGAATATACTAATGGAATTCGATTGCACTGCCGAAGTGGTTTTTCGGAAGAAAGCTGCTCGAGTGGAACTTCTCACCAATGGATTATGGAGGGAATGTTTGTGGTTTGATTCTATGTAAGTAGCCTGATGTGTTCTTGTCATGAAGGTTTGAGTCGGTGGAAACAGGAATGCAGTTCTTCCGAGCACTTTCATGAAAGTAGCGGTAGAACAGTGAAAGGCTTGCCACATCCTGTCTGTGGAAGAGGGATTGAATGATGGAAAATACGACGATCCCACAAGGGCTCGGAGACGCTTTTGAGCTCTGTCAACTCCGAAAGGTAAGGTCTTGGAAGCTCCTCCGTTTTTGGCCTGATTTGGATCTTGTAAAACATAGAGGATAGCAGCAGGAGTCAGATACTTACTAGAGGTGTGTGTATATATATATATATATATATATATATATATATATATATATATAATGACGTGCTATACCATTTAATTACAGAGGACAGGACGCGTCTGGCTAGCAAATTTGTAATTTAAATACACTAATTTGATCTTGCTAACCAGACGCTTCCTCTGTAAATGGTGTGTGTGTGTGTGTGTATATATATATAATTTCAAAAATATATTGTTAAATATAACAGACAACGAATATATATTATGTTTGATCACGATCCATTCTAAACGCCGTATATTTGCATTAATTTCGGGAGAAAATAAAGACAAAAATTGTACATTTGTATATTTTTCTATTAAGCTATTCCTGGATGTAAGCTTTCGGCTCACATGAGCCATCTTCAGAGAGGTTATGCGAACATTTAAATAAAGATATTCACCATCAAAGAAGATATACTGTTACGTTAACATAGAAGATTGCTGTGCGACGATAACGTTCGCGGAAAAGCAGTCACAGGTCGTAAATTCATGATGCGGTTCTATGACGTCGTACCACGTGAGAGAATGAGATTAACAACAGAACCATATGTCTCGATGCAATGTATTTTGTTGTGGCTAGTTTGAAATGTAATTTTGTTTATATATATATATATATGGGAGAGAGAGGGTTCTTGATATGCAGTCATAGATAGAAATGGTGATTTACTTGGGAATAACATTGAATCTAAATCTGTGTAGTAACGTTGCATTGGTCATACACACGCACATAAAGGACTGATCATACTTGCTCTCCCTAAATAAGAGACGCTTTTCGGAATGGTAATAGTCATCAGTGTTTTGAAATCAATGATCTGATGTTACATCAAGTGTTATGTCTACGAATCCCTGATCGACTCGATTGTGTAGTTATAGATGATATGTCCACATTTTTTTAGCAGCTTCTGTTTGAAAGCTGTTTTTTTGTACAGATTGTGGTTAATTATTTGCAACCAAACTACGTTTGAAATTGGAGATATTTGCCCGGGTAATAGAACATTCGGCTATTCTATTCGATACAATGACGGATAGAATTCTTCATTCGTCCTCGATACTGACTTCGTTATCATGATCTCATCAACATCCAACTTCCATATCTCGTAGGTGACAAGTTCTCTCTCGTATTCCAACGATTATACGGAATACACTGTATTTTTTCCGTGCAAATATATAAAATCGTCAGCTTATATTCTCCAACATCTAAATACTGGCTTTTAAATTTGAAGTTATTGGTTTATCTATGCATAGACACGTAATCTCGTTGCTTAAGGACGGAGAAAATAGCGTTAAAAATATCTACGCTTCCTGGTGGAAAGAGTGCAAGAGAAGCATTTTTCTCTGTTTTATTCAGTTTTATTCCATGGGGAAGGTAAATGAAACTTCAATAATTGTGCATAACAATGGGTTTTCTCTCACCAACCTTTTCGCAACAGTCCCGATACCGAGTGATGTTACCCGCTAAACGTTTTACAACGAACTTTATGGATCTCTCACAATGTTGCCATTAACTCCTCAACCAGAGACTCCTTCCTGAATTTCTACATTTCGACAAGCCAAAAAATTCACGAGAAGAAATATTATTCATATTGCACTTCCTGATTAGAGAGAGAGAGAGAGAGAGAGACGCATTTTTACCTACCCCTCTCTAAGAGATGTGCGTTTATTTGATATAACAAAAAAAAAAAAAAAGAAAAAGACATTTCCAATAAGAACAAGCACTAGGGCACACCATCTTAATCTACTAACAGCTAAGCTAAGCTGCTGTGATGCGAAGACAAACTGTGTTGATGAGAGGCTAACTGACGATTTCGAGAGGGCAACTCATGGTGAGAAAATATATTCTACCCTACTATTTGACCTATAAATGGAAGGAGAATCGTTTGAGTCATCGGCATGTGTGTGTGAAAGTGAACGTAGACCATACTCAGAACTCAGCTCACCAATTCCATTTCCCAGCGATCCCCACATCACACGGACATTTATATTACAACTATGATCTTCACTAAGCCAACCATTCTTGTGAACTTTTATCAAATTATTAGGTTGGTGCAAAAATAATGTCGTTTTTCTTTTGAAGTTGAACGTCAAAAAACGACATTATTTTTTTTGCACCAACCTAATTTATTAAAAAATAGAAAAATTTCGCTACAAACAAAGAAAAGAGTACTGAAATATTACGTGCTAACTCTCCCCCCCTCTTGTATGGCAGCGAATGCTGAACAAATCTCATCAGAGATAAAGACACTTGATAAAAATGGAAACAAAAAGGTCACTTATACTTATCCATCCCACAAAATGTTTAATATGTAAAAAAACAAAAACACTAAACTGATAGTTTCTTTTTCCAGGTTTGCAAATAACACGTTTAGCCATCTTGACTCCATTTTTCATAAGAATCACTGAAAAACCCTTTGAGTTATTCAGCTAAAAAAGAGCAGGTTAAAATTGCTTTATGTCAGATCTACTGTCTTCCCAACTGAGCAATGGCGAGAGGAAAAATTCATCCAGGCCTTCAGTAATGCTACTAACATTCATAGTCTGGCTTTCATCTTCAAAGTCCATTCAAGATCCATTAAAAGAACTGTGAAAAAGTTTAGAAAGAGGGAACAATAAAAGGCGAAACGTGGATCAGGAGGTCACAGCAGGAAGAGGGATCATTTAGACTTTGAGCAAAAGCGATCAACTTGAAAAAAATTAAACTCAATTCATAAGAACTTTGACACGCGAGGGAGGAGTTTCAGGCATGACAATCCAAAGAACAGTGAAAAAAACTTGAAAATGAAATCGTGAAACCTGTGAGGCAACTTATCACTCCAGGACAGAAAGTTAGGTTAGAAATGGTGAAGATCTTGTATTGTATATATATATATATATATATATATATATATATATATATATATATATATATATGATCTTGATTTCAATCCTTCGTGAGCTTCCGAACCTTAGCTATGATTAATTAGTGATGAACATGTCATTTTCGTTTAAGATCGATTTCATCACGATTCTTCTGTAAGAAGAATCGTGATGAAATCAATCATAAACGAAAATAATTCTTAGAAAATAATTATACATTCTTACTGCTCAAATATTGTTATAAAAACCTCGGAGATTTCCAGCAATATATCTTTAATCATTTCTAAAATACAACGGTTCACAGCTTAATCTAACAGTTGGTCAATTTTGCTGTTACACGCGCTATATATATATATATATATATATATATATATATATATATATATATATATATATATATGCGTGTGTGTGTGTATGTGTGTGTGTGTGTGTTTAGTGAATCCTAGAGAGTTATTTGTGGCACCTTCACTAACCTGCCAAAGTGATAAAGAATTCTAACACACGTATCGATCATTTGCCGAGAGTCCTTTCATCCGTCTTTTTCTTTAGCTGATCTGACGGTATGGAGCTGTTGCAATTGAGTTTGGATTCACCTGTTTATATTATACACGCAGTCCGAGGTGTAATCAAATGGGCTTATGAAGTAATTTCCGAGAAATCTTAAAAAAAAAAAAAATTGTTCCGTTATAAATGCTTACTCATGTAGTCCGTTGTAAATTTATCTATGGTTAGGCTTGAAGTATTCTACAAGCGAGTTAAATTGAAGTTTACTGAATTGAGTAGATTCCTTTAAAGTATTATTCTTAAGCCAAACGCAGCCTACCACGAACAGCATATTTAATTCCGTTGCAGGCAGTGCGGATTTGCTAATTTTAGTTGCAGAAGCGGAGTTTTTGGCACATGTCTATATCCGCTGTTTTCATTTTAATTTCAAACTGAATCTTTTGTTTTCCTCAAATAACAATGTATACAGGAATAAATAAACTTATCCAAAAGTATTTAACCCTCTAACAATTGTTCATCCCTTAATATAATAAGAGCAATTCAAAATCTATATCATTTAACAAAATGAACGTTTTTCAGCATTAAATATCCCAGAGAGACTGATATGTCATAAAAATAGAAACACACTCAACTCACATTTTCTTTGCTATTGCTACAGTAATAAAAAAATACATCTTTACAGTTTTGTAATCTTGAACAGAATCATTGTTTACAAGACTTAAAATTTAATTTCCTGACCGACCAATCATTAACAAAACCAGTTTTTTATTAAATTGGGATTTTTTTTTTAATTTCAATTTCTCACATACGAGGGTCATTCAATAAATAAGGTGAATTTTTCGGTATAAGGACTTCTAATACAGATAGAAGCTTTTTTATTTTTATTTTTATTTTTTTACTTCTTTTTTACATGGATTTAATTTCTTTTGCAGATTAAAAAAAAAACTTTTGGCGATTAACAAAGATGGCCGACCAAGAAGTATGCTCCAGGATTGAACAGCGGTCAGTTATTAAGATTTTGGTTGCTGAAGGGTGCAAACCAATTGAAATTCATAGGAGAATGTCAACTGTGTATGGTGCCACATGTTTCAGCCAAAAAATGACGGAGCAGTGTTGAGGATGAAGACAGTCTGACAGAAGAACTACTGTGAACTACTGAGGCAGGTCAAGAAAGACAAAGAACAAACGCAGGGGTCATCAGTCAGAAGGAGTCATCTTTCATCATGACAACGCAAGGCCTCATACAGCAGCCCAAACGGTGCAGACCATCAACGAGCAGGGCTGGGAACTGCTCCCTCATCCCCCTTACAGCCCAGAACTTGCCCCTTCAGACTTTCACCTGTTTGGTCCCTTGAAAGCGTTCACGAGAGGCACGAAGTTTAAAAGTGACGATGAAATCAAAAGTGTTGTGAGGAACTGGCTGAGACATCAGTCCAAAGATTTTTACGCTGAGAGAATACGGAAGCTTGTTCACATATGGGAAAACTGTGTGACAGTGCTGAGAGACTACGTTGAAAAATAAAAAATTAAGCTTCTATCTGTATTAGAAGTCCTTATAGCGAAAAAATCACCTTATTTATTGAATGACCCTCGTATATGCAGAAATTTGATCAAATTTCCTATACTTTCTAAAAATGACAAGTCACTTTTCCATAATTTTCAAATATCAAAATGAGGTCTTGTTTTTCATTTGCAACTTCACAACTGACAGAAGTTGACTTGTTCTCCAGTATTCTCCCCACAAAGAAACGTTTTTATAATTGACATCAATTTTAATCTTTTCTGGTCGTAATATTTTGAAGATATTTCCGAACTATAGATGTTCGGTGGTTCCATATAAATTCCAGTTTATTCTTAATCTATTTACGAAATTTGATATTTGCGGTTAACTTTCTCGAAATGAAATCGGAGCTTGTCGAAGGGAGATTTTGAAGCGAAGAAAAATTCGTTTCTCGGCATAAACCTCTTTACTTTCTCCATGTTCTGTTAGTTTTCAGTAAATTGGGCGAATTTATTTACATTATTTAAACCCTGAACATTATCCTCATCGTTACTATCAACGTTTCGATCATTGTTTTCCCTTTAGCCTTCAGGTAATTTCGAACTGAATTTTTTCCTTTCATCTACGGTGATATATTGTTCTCTTTCCGCTGACAATGCTCAAGGGACACAACTCGTCTACTTCGTATTTTTAGTACTGCTCACTTATTGCTTACCCTGTTTCCATTGATTTTATTTCTGGATTGTCCGGCTCAGGGACTGAACTCACAATTGCTGTCCCCAAATTCACGAACCAAAGCTTTAATCAGGCTGTTGACCAGGGCAATAATCGATGTGTATAATGTAAAGAACTTCTCACCCCTGAAATTCAGAGAGAAATTTGCCGGGATGTGTTTAAGATGGGTGGGGGTATATAAAAAAAACATCCCGTCAAATTTCTCAGTGATATACGAGGAAGGACTGAAAAATTCTCAGTTTTCAGAAAAATCAGATTCAATAAGATTTGGGGATGGAAGTCAGAGAAAGAACTTTTCAGTAACTCTTCGAAATAAATTACGTAACAAATTAAATTGGACAAGAAGTTATGGAGAACCATGATCAACAAGGTCCTAAAAGGTACATAAGACATAAAAGAATAATATGGGTCTTGGATAAAGAGCTGAGAAAAGCGGTTTTCATCTACACTGTAAACATATTCGGATATTTTGAATTGTGTTAGCATAACAATATTTGATGTAGCTATATTTATCTATCATAAAATTACTTTAAATATATCCAAATATATTCATTTTGAGAACAGCGAAGACAGTTATAGAAACGAAATCATTTTAAAATCTTGACAAATGTGTAGAATTTCTTAGATTTCAGTCCCTCGTTTGACGATTTCACATTCAATGAGAAAAATTACTTTTTTTATCAGAGAAATCTTGTCTGTCCTCAAGGGAAAATGTTCAATTCAATATTTCTTTTAACTGGAAGAAAATCTTTATTTTTATTATTGTTTTACTTCATTTTATTGTAATTTTTCTTACGTTTATTTGCCCGATTTAGTGAAACCTTGTCCTCAGTTTATTGATTGTTCAGGCGAACATGTTCTAATTTTGTTTGCTTTTTTCATTAGTTAATATCTATTTTGAATTTTCAGTTACGATAGTCTGCAGCCTTCCTTAACGTCTCTCTCATTGTGAAATCTTAACCTTTGATCCTACCATTCCACAATACAGTTATTACAACAGTCGTCTATACCACGTCTTTCACGTCATAGGCAATCATGGCTCTCCGCAACTTCCTCTTTTAATATCTAATTTTACTTTGCCATGGCTATTCTTACCATATTTGTGGAATTTTACTGTTGTTTTAGCGTTGTTTTTAAGATTTTGAATTCAGTTTTTCTCCTCATAGACTGGTTAACAATCAAGGCTACATTTCTCAGCCTGTTATAGCCAATAAAGCCCAACTGGTTAATAAGCTATAACACCTTTTAAAATAAATTTCAGATCAAATATATTGTTCTGGCTTAATTAGTATTAAATTTATATTAGGAAACGTTGATCCGGTAAGAAAGAAATTTTGGAAAGATTCCATTCTCGTTTTATCAGTTCTAGTCTGGCGTAAGGCCAGATCACCCTAACTGCTGATCAAATTAAATGATCTTAGGTTCAATGGAACGATCAGAACTGATACTTTTAAAGTGTTCTGTGATCAAAACTTGGATTATTCTTTAAGGACCAAACTCACTTCAGTATAAATGGCGTGGGAGACTAGCTTTTTCGCCATTTTTCCAGTGGTAAAAAAGTTTCTTCTTTTACTCATTTTGACTTAGTCGGGCACACTTCAATGATAATAGAGCGATGAATGAGAATTGAACTCGCAACACGCGCGCTTTGTTGAACTATAGTAAGTTTTTTGCTCCATTTTAGGCGACTAAATACTTAGATAAAATGAATCCATACATTCTAATTTAGTTACTAGACTTTGAATTTGTAATCTCTCATCTTCTCAGTTTTTGTTAGATCATACAAATGTTGTGTTTTTATTTTCTTCCTTTATTTTTTTATAAAAATACGCAAAACTGTCTGAGGTACTTTTATCAACCATTCAGAATTCCGATTCGATTTTATCTGAAGTCAAAAAATCTCGATTAGAGAATTATTAGGACGACCACAGGTTACATTTCAATTATATACTTTTTTTTTCGTTTCTTTTCTACCTTGAACTAGTCTTTGAAATCTTATCTTTTAAGACTATGCAAAAAAGTAAGTATATTACTCCAAGAATTCTTATCGGTTTAGTATTGTGTATCTTCTGAAAGGAGACCTTATTGTCAAGAGAATTAATTTAAAGACTTTAGCACAAGTTTTTCGTTTTGGTGATAAGTTTACTATAATGGAGTTTCCTAAACGTTATTTCGAACGCCATTGTCTTAATTAAATCTCCTTAGCGACTAGAGAAGAAATATTAACAGAGCTCAGCTTACTCCCTCACGTTACACAAGAAAAAGATTGGGTTTTTCAACCTGAGAAGAGGGATGAGGACTTTGGCCTTGAAGACTAATTCGAAAACATTTTTTCTTTTAACTGAATCAACGCTGAACTAGAACAATGGAAAATAGATTCGGTGTTATTTTCGTCTTCGATTCAAAAGCAAAGCGTTTGCATTATTGATTGCCGCCATATTTTTTTTTTTTTTACGGAACTGCCGGCTCTTCGGATGTCTTTGCTTGAAATGCTTAAAGCAAGATTGGGAAATCCTGAGTTGTACTCTTGTAACCTTAGCTTGTCCTATCTGTTTGTAGATTAAGCTGACGTACCCTGAAAATTTTAGGAGAAGGATGAATCGCTATACCTTCAAGAAATTACAATTCAAAGAAATCGGATCAGAACCAGGATCGTTTTCGTCATGAGCGGGCATTTCATAATTAATAAACTAATAGAGTTTTCGTAATCATTGCAACTCGGCGAGATTGTTTCATTTTATACAACTGATTACCTATTTATATTATCAAGATTTTTTTAACAAGCTACGACGAAGACTAAAGAATCTCCTCAGTTGAATAGCAGAGACTGAAATCAAGACAGAAGCATAAACAAAATGGTGGAGGTTGAACCTAGACATAGGAGGGAGGGGCCTGAAAGTCTCTTCACTTTCTACATAATATAATTTCCTATTTCAGATGGCTGTCACGAGCTCCTAAAGTTTAAAAGAAAGGCTGCTTGCAAGTGTGTGGACACATGGTGTGCATTCTGATAAGAGCATGGAAGATGTGCAACATGACTTCACTGCAAGATTCCGCAAATCAGCTTCTTTGAAGAGGACGATACTGCGATGGGGACATAAACTGTTTTTTCACAGGATCAATTAAGGACAAACTAAGGACAGGACGATCCTCAACGCGAAGGGACACATGTGCAGAGATGGAGGTATCAGTGCTACGATCAACCAAGTAGTTACTTCGAAAACGGTCTTCCCTTCTAGTAATTCCTGAAACCACAATGTTATCACACACTACAAAAAGATCTTTATTTGAAATCCTTTAAGCCATCATTCGTCAACGAACTAAGCGATAACGACATAGACAAAAGGCGAGTGACATTTAGACAATTACTTGATTTATTTCCGATAAAAGGATCTTGATTTCGTTAATGAAAGTGAATAAAATGAATTTAGTATATATGATTTGTATTACTATGTTACTTGTTCTTTTATTGTTCTCATTAAGGGTGACAAGACTTTCAGACCACCCTGTAGATTCCCTTTTAAAAATCTAAGTTTCTATTCCTAAATGAAAAATAGTATATTTTCACAGGTATTATTGACCAGTTATTACACCATCTTGTTAGCTATGTTTCAACGACCAGCGGAAAATCGTAAATAATAATTATCCGACGAAACTTAAACGCAATTTCCACAACTGAATCCCCTTTTTTCCCTGGACGTTGCTATATGCACTTCCGCTAAAGATACAAATCCTAAGATACTTCCTGAATATGTGATAGGAATTTGTCGAAACCTTGTGTCCAAAAAAAGCTATAGCAATATAGAGGAAAAAACCTGATAAGACAATAACACTGCCAGTTCTTTTAAATAATGTAATAAGCTCATCAGTAACACAGGCACGCCGACATCTTTTCTTGATTATCATTAACTGACAAGATGACCTAATTGTCAGTCTTCTATTAACCATAAGAACTCCAAGTAGAGAAGGACTATATTTTTCTGTATTGGGCAATTCAACGAACTGAAACGCATACAGTAATCTATGAATGACATAGAATTTACTTTGCTGCCGTATGTAGACGACGTGTAGTTATAAATATCCACACGCACACATTTTTGTATGACAACGAGGAAAAGTACTTCCTGAAGAACCAGTGGTACGTACGTTGCCACCGTGAGCGTTTTCTAAGTGAAATTCGTGACGCACCAGCATTCCATTAACGTCAGACTAAATCTTTATTGATTTGAAACACGTCCATCTTGGACCAAGTTAAGAACCAATTCAATCAAACTGCACAAACAGTTGCAGGTGCACTTTTCCTCTTTCTTTTTCTCTCCACCCACCAAATAACTGATTTCCAAACTGCATAGATGTGACGCGGGATTACATATAAAAAAAAAAAAAAAAAGAAAAGAAATAGTGATATGCTTTCCGGGCGTGCTGAACAAACACAAAACGAAGATATACAAACAAAAAAACAAAACAAAAAAAAAAAAATGAAGACATCGAAGCTTCTAAAAATTTAGAGAGTAATTTCAATAGAAAGAAGAAAATTCATTTCAAATATTAATAAGACCATTTCTAGCAGTTGAGATTTTATCAAAGGAAAGAGATTCGAATGATGTACCAAAAATATTTCCAATTAATAATTATTTAAAAAATATTTGTTTGGAATGTTTTAGTCAGTTAAAGATTTTTCTAATACAAACACACAAACACACATACTGGACTCTACTGTCGTTTTTCGACGTATTAGGGCGAAGCAACTCCGTTCCTATGAACCGACAGCCAGGCACCAGCACAGATGATTTATTTATAGTGGTGAAGGCTTTGTGCAGAAAAGCATCCACACAGGGCCGAATACAGAGATCTGGTGCACCTCGTGCCACAAGGTCCCCAAAACAACCCTCCGCAGGTTTTGGATTCAGTGTTGTCCATTTAGCCGTCTGTAATATAAGACTGTACAACCCAGTCTGTCTTACTTGCGGAGTGGCGGGTAAAAGGAGGAGTATTCATACCATTTCCGAGTGTACGAGTACGCAAATGAATGTAATGGATTCGAACTCGGCTCTCCATTACTATATATATATTAGACACACTTGTCAGTGAATAGCGATTTATCACGAATCTTAACTATTTGAAGAAAAATTATATCTCTAAATATAAAAGACCCTCTCAATTCATTCAAAAACTAGTTATCGCGACGCCAAAGTAACTTACGTTATCTGCCAGAGACAGGGTCTCTAACATGGCAGCAAGTTTTGTATTAGATTTACGAATCCTGTAACCCATTAAGTCACGTGCAATGCAGCCGTACCAGCAAAGGTTCTGCCTGAGGCAAAATTCCCTCAAGGAATCCACCGGCTTCAGACTAATTTTGAATACGGAGTTTTCGTTCTTATAGACAGGTTTCTCTTCCTAGACAGCAGAATCTAGTCTGCCTATTTATTTATTCATTTGTTTTTACGGCTTATCAGCTCTATGCGTGTTATTTAACGCTGAAACATTTTGGATTCTAAGAATTTTTTCCGCATGAATATCGCATTAAAAATCTTTTGATAATAATTTTACTAAACTAAAGTCCTATTTAAACAATAGCTGAAAGGTGAAGGAGTATTTGCGCGTAAACGAATGTAATGTTCACAAGAGTTCAAACTGTATTCAGATTTATCCATTGCAACACACGCATTCCACATCTTGCATCGCCTAGACAAAAATTACTTTTTCTTCCATTGCTTCATTCAAACGAGTCAGTTGCTCACTGTAGCGTTGCCAAATCACAAGAGTAATTCATCTGTTCTTCAGTGATGAGCGTGTCTAAAAATACTTTTTTTCGATGACGAATAGAAAGAAAAGTTTTTAGACGCTAGTCAATGTTCGTTTCCCTAAATCGATTTACCTGTATCCTATTGTGGCAACCTTGTGCCAGACTATCTTTATAAATATAAAGATAATCGCTTATTTCTTTGCGATAATTGAACTGAACACTTCTTCGACAATGCCTGTTATTCGAACTTCAAACCTCTCTCAAGCAGCGAGAAATCCATGCAGAAAATTTAATTTGGAATTATTGAAGAAATTAGAGACGATGTGAACACCCCCGCACACGCAGAATTTGAAACAAAAACGAGAAATTAGAGATGGAAAATTATTTTTAAAGAAATATAAAGTGAAGAAGCCAAAAGGAAGAGGAGTGGGTGCGGAAAAGGAAAAAGAACAATTGACAAAAGTTGGCAGATTCAACACGAGAGGCAAAGAAGAATATGCGAGGAATTTTAGCACCAAATGAAATGCTATGCAAAAATAATTATAACAGAAACTTCACATGTCCATTCTGGAAAGCGTTAGAAGAAAGAAAAAACAGAGAGGCGGCTAGAGAGAGAGAGAGAGAGAGAGATAGAGAAAACAGAGAGGCGGCTAGAGAGAGAGAGAGAGAGAGAGATAGAGAAAACAGAGAGGCGGCTAGAGAGAGAGAGAGAGAGAGAGATAGAGAAAACAGAGAGGCGGCTACAGAGAGATAGAGAAAACAGAGAGGCGGCTACAGAGAGATAGAGAAAACAGAGAGGCGGCTACAGAGAGATAGAGAAAACAGAGAGGCGGCTACAGAGAGATAGAGAAAACAGAGAGGCGGCTACAGAGAGATAGAGAAAACAGAGAGGCGGCTACAGAGAGATAGAGAAAACAGAGAGGCGGCTACAGAGAGATAGAGAAAACAGAGAGGCGGCTACAGAGAGATAGAGAAAACAGAGAGGCGGCTACAGAGAGATAGAGAAAACAGAGAGGCGGCTACAGAGAGATAGAGAAAACAGAGAGGCGGCTACAGAGAGATAGAGAAAACAGAGAGGCGGCTACAGAGAGATAGAGAAAACAGAGAGGCGGCTACAGAGAGATAGAGAAAACAGAGAGGCGGCTACAGAGAGATAGAGAAAACAGAGAGGCGGCTACAGAGAGATAGAGAAAACAGAGAGGCGGCTACAGAGAGATAGAGAAAACAGAGAGGCGGCTACAGAGAGATAGAGAAAACAGAGAGGCGGCTACAGAGAGATAGAGAAAACAGAGAGGCGGCTACAGAGAGATAGAGAAAACAGAGAGGCGGCTACAGAGAGATAGAGAAAACAGAGAGGCGGCTACAGAGAGATAGAGAAAACAGAGAGGCGGCTACAGAGAGATAGAGAAAACAGAGAGGCGGCTACAGAGAGATAGAGAAAACAGAGAGGCGGCTACAGAGAGATAGAGAAAACAGAGAGGCGGCTACAGAGAGATAGAGAAAACAGAGAGGCGGCTACAGAGAGATAGAGAAAACAGAGAGGCGGCTACAGAGAGATAGAGAAAACAGAGAGGCGGCTACAGAGAGATAGAGAAAACAGAGAGGCGGCTACAGAGAGATAGAGAAAACAGAGAGGCGGCTACAGAGAGATAGAGAAAACAGAGAGGCGGCTACAGAGAGATAGAGAAAACAGAGAGGCGGCTACAGAGAGATAGAGAAAACAGAGAGGCGGCTACAGAGAGATAGAGAAAACAGAGAGGCGGCTACAGAGAGATAGAGAAAACAGAGAGGCGGCTACAGAGAGATAGAGAAAACAGAGAGGCGGCTACAGAGAGATAGAGAAAACAGAGAGGCGGCTACAGAGAGATAGAGAAAACAGAGAGGCGGCTACAGAGAGATAGAGAAAACAGAGAGGCGGCTACAGAGAGAGAGAGAAAACAGAGAGGCGGCTAGAGAAATGATAGCTCAATGAAAATGTGCAGAAATAGAAAGTTTGGGTATCACAGATGAAGGAGACATGCCTAAAAAAAAAATAAGTGAACAGGACAAAAGACATGCTTATCAATAAGCTGCATAACATCCAAGGATAGAACGCTCATATTAGAGAAAGAGAAAATAGAGATAGAACGAATATATAGGAGGACTCTTATACACATAAATACCAACAAACTGGAAATATTAAAGACTGAAGTGGAAGCCGCACTGGCTAAACTGAAAAAAAAAAGTGGCAGGGCCAGACGGAATAGTAATAGAGATGCTGGCAGCCTTAGAACGTTTGGGGCACAGAGGAGATCACAGAAATAATAAATGAAATCTACAACAGTAGGGATATATCAGAAGACCTAAGCAGATCTATTTTCACAGCACTGCCTTGGAAACGAGGCACAAATGAATGTGAACTCTACCAGACAATCAGCCTAATGAGCCACATAACAAAACTCATCATCCGTATGAAGACGTTCGACCAAGTACGCCACAAAGATCAATTAGAACTGCTTAGCTGCCTTGACATATTCAGGAAAGACATTAAAATATTCAAGAATCTGTACTGGTAGCAAACCGCCTGCATACGGACAGAAAATGTGTTCAGCAGATATACAAAAATAGAAGGGGGGTCTAAGACAAGGACGTGTCTTCTCACCGGAACTCAACTTGTACAGCGAGGCTATTCTGAGAGAACTAGATGTCTTACCAGGATTCATTATTGGTGGCCACAATTTTAATATAAGACATGCAGATGACAGTGTTGATAGCAGACACAGAAAGGAAACTACAAAAGCTCTTCCAGAAGGGAGTGAAAGAAGGCGAGAAGAAAGGACTAAGTATAACCTACAAGACAGATAGAATGCATGGTAATCAGCAAAATGATCCCAAAATGCAATTTACAAATCGGGGAGACTAAACTCAAACAAATACAGAAATTTACATATCTGGGAAGTGTTCTAATACGTTATAAGGACCCGGACAGTAGGACACCAACCGAAAGTGGAGCGACCATTAGGATTTATAAACGACCTCCTCTAAACATAATAAATGAACGAACCCTATCAACGCGATAACGACATAGCAATCAGCCGGGGTTAAGTATACTCACGCTCAAACTTCACACCTTGTACAACGGACATTCAACCCACTACAGTATACCACTTACTAGAGACATTTTTATAACTTGTATATAAAAATATATCTTTGGACATTTATCTAAACCAGCGTCCAAGTTTATTTTTCTCGAGAACAAAAAAATGAATTCTGTAAGGCGATGAGCATTCATTACAAGAGTTGTACGCAAAATGAATCTCTGCTTTTGTCTATTTTTTGTTGTCGATAAAGGCGTTAATTAGATCCAGTGACAGGACCAAAGAGTGTCAGTTCAATACCAGGTTAAGGCAGTGGAGAATTTTCAGAGGGAAATTAACAGGTAATAACCGATAACTGACATCCATCAAACATGGCACAGTCTACCCCAGTGAGCGAAATAAAAGGTTCAGTTGGATATTCCAACCACCTGAAGAAGGCCGGAGGGCACAACGGCCGAAACGTTGTAATATGACGACGAAGATGAGGACAATAGTCCGAAGATTGTTTAGTGGTTCGATTGTCTTGCTTAGTTTATTTTGTTATCCTTTTCGGAAACTGATTGCTTCGTGATGCCTATGTCTTTCCGAAATGATGTATTGTAAAGAAAGCGGAGGTTATGTAAATAACTGCGCGTGAAGCCGATTTATGATCGATTAAAAAAAAAAATCGTATGTCGAGAGTAAGAAAAGCCTTTCCCTACTAGCTGAGAGGAAACATCTATTGGCCAAATGCCAAGTCAGGAAATACATTGATATGTGTGCATGGAAAGATCCGATTCAAGGCTGTTGACGACTTCGTGTCACTATTGTCTATCCGATACTTGACTTCCAGCATTGAATTTCAGAGTTTTGAGCAAAGATCCGTGTTACAATATCTGTATTCCTGTAGCAGGCAAAACATTAAGACGTAAAAATAAATTCTATTGTTCCACACACCCAAACATCGCTCCGAAAATAATGCCTCACATTTTATGTTAACCCACGACGTGCGAGATGGATATTGGTGCTATGTCCGTCGAAGATGGACTTTCCTGCTAATAAATTGCTTCTGTATTTTGGTAAAATAGTGCGACATAAAAATGCAACAAGTGACATTCATTGATGGCCGCTGAACGTTTAAAGAAACCAAAAAGTGGATGTGAGCAGAGTTAGGCAGTGGGGAAAGCTTTTCTGTTGTGAGGAGAGCGATATCTCCGACAAGACACAAATAGTGGAACACATTCCCGCGTAGACGTTTTTCTGAACCCTACAATGTTACCCCCCTCCGTTCAAGTCAATGCTCATTTGTAATCTATCTTCATCTCCAATTTATCATTTTCCTCCTATTTTCTCCTCAATTCATTACAACCACTTTAGCAATAACGCTCTATATTGGAGAGCTCTCAAGCCCTGTATAGCTGTATAAAATGATGTTCCGAGCTGTACAAAAATGATAACCCGTGAAATGAACAGTGCCTGGGAAATTGTAGACTTATCTCGGCGATTCAAAAGGACCAGAGTCGCGTGCATGTTTTACAAAACAGTGTGGAGACGGACAGTGAATCGGGCAGCACTTCGTGCTGATAGAAGTGGTGGTGCCGCTTGTAGCCATGTTTATTGGCTGGTTCTGGGCGCTCATTGGCTCGGCGATGGCTGGGACATGTGCATAAAAGCATGGTACGCTTATTCAAGAGCAGTTAGTCTTTCGCTTTCTCTCTGCCTTCGTGGGGAGAGGAACCCGAACGAGGCTACGCCGAGGGGCGGAGTCTCGTTCGGGGAGGTAAACCGGCCCTGAACCCGTTTATACGGGTTCAATGGGCATATTTTTGGGCCGAGCCCACGGGCTCGGAGAACCCACAATAAATAACCGACCTTGTGTCACATGATGCCCAAGTGGTGGTGGGGGGGGGATGACTGAATATCGTTAGTTTTCGCTTCTGACGGGGGTTGGTGTGGATTTTATTTTGCCTAGTAAACCTATTGGACTCACGCTAACTACCCCTTTTCTTTACATGTGAGTGCATCAAACCAATTTTTATACAGAAACACAGAGCCAGTTATGGTGACGAGGGAGAAAATTTTTTTTCTGAAGCTTTGCTCTTTTTAACCGTGTTATTCTGCTCCTTGGTTGGCGTCGAAATGAAATATGATATATTACAAGCTCCCCTCGTGTTTAATATTTTCAATATTTATGATTAAAGAGTGATTAATATCGGGGATTGGGTGAGTGTAGATAGAAAGAGCAACACTACAGAGTCATCGACAGATTCGCGCCTTCACTTCATGTATGAAACTGCACGACATTATACAGTGTTCATTAACATGCCACACATACATACATACATATATATATATATAATGGAATTTTGAGGAATTAGAATAATCAGTATAATAATTTATCGAGTCTAGAAGAATCCTCAACAGAATGGAGAAAACGCACTGGATGGCCGTTTCGTCCTATTTGGGACTCATAAGCAATGCGTATCCACTACAGAGAATCGAACCCGGACAGTTTCGATAAAACGCAAGCGTCATACCAACAGGCCTCGGTGAGGAAGAAGAAACTAAATAGACTCGATATAGCGCCGCTACTCACAAATTCTGTGGTGATACCCAGGCAAGTATTCATAACCCAACAGGTTGTGCCACAAGAGCAACGTCTTTCCTTTGAAAATTCTCAAAATTTTATCACTTGTTTATCCTCACTTGACCCAGTTAATGCTCCGTAATGGAGCGACTAAGGGCGAAGGACAGACGATGCTCTTGGAATATTCGATACATACTGTATACAAGTGTATTTTTAATAATATATTCCTTACATACTGTATACAAATGCGTTTAATAATATATTCCATACATACTGTATACAAATGCGTTTTTAATAATATATTCCATTCATGCGTTTAATAATATATTCGATACATGTTGTATACAAATGTATTTATAATATATCCGATAGATATTGTATGCAATTGTGTTTTCTTTTTAAATATCGATTGATTTTTTTTCTACGGCTTAACCATTTGCACGTTATTTAAAGCCAGAATATATTTTTAGATTGTAAGAATTTTTTTTTAGAGATAATAATGGTTTAGTGATACAAGACTTACGAAACTCAATGCTATGAGGAAATCGTGGCTAATTCAACCAGGACAAGAACTATCTTATGTGGTGATTCTTCTAAATTCAAATTCTCTTTACGGTACAATGGAATCTGAAAGTTAAGGAACCACACATTTTCTTTCTTTTCTGTTTTTTGAATAGACTAATTCGCGTTTTTATGGCTGCTGTATCTCATTTTTGCGAGAACTGTAGTCATCTTTAGCAGATAAAGTGAACGAAACAGTTCAATGATGTAAAACCTATTGACCTCTCTTCGTGTTGAGACAAGAAAGTCGATGTTAGTCTGCATTTAATGTTTATTCCAGTGAACGGTCATTTCCTCTTATTTTCTGTAACAAATAGGCAGATTTTACTTTGGTAAATATTGTCTTAATGGATAAAGTTTTTTTTTTACTCTCCTACTTGCTTTCTTGCTTATTCCCACTTCTAAACAAGTCATTCTAAATCTCAGCATCGATGTAATTCTCCAGTTTTCCTATATTCACCAAACTTTTTCACTATCTGTGCCATTTCCCTACCAGACGAAAGGGAAAAATGCATCCCTTGCTTTTTTAAATATCTAAACTGTATTTTAATGATTCGTTTTGAAAAGAAAACTAAATTCAATTATCCTACTCAAATGATACTTTAAAAAAAAGAGTTCATTTTGCCGTGTTATATAATCCATACTTGAAGCTGTGATATTTTGGCTCGAAATGGCATTTAGAGACAACAGTTATTGTTCAGTATAGGGCCCTCTCGATTGAGTCTTGAGGTCAATGCACCAATGTCGCACTGCCTATTTCTTACTGAAAGTCTTTTCACTGGGAGAATGGTTTTCTTGTAATAAACAGAACACCGCATATAGTCTGCATTGGTTACTTTTATTGCCCAACCTAAATTTCTAAAATAATATTAAACAAAAATCATCATTCGGACTATTGTCCTCATCTTTGTCGCCATATTTATTATTTATTTTAGATGAGGACAATAGTCCGAATGATGTAAATAATGTACATAATACCTCATCTCAGAAATATAGACAGATACTAAAAAAATCATTGTCCTGAAATAGCCGAATCATGTGCTTAAACAGCAGGGGTCGGCAACGTGTGGCACGTAAAGCAATTTCTCATGTCACGCAGCCGCAAATAACATCACGAAGTCCGAACCAACAACTAATACAACGCAATGATATTTAGCTGTTTCAAAACTGCTCACTCGATGGACTACCATTAATAATAAAAAATTTTAAAAACAGTTTATTTCTATTCATGTGGTTTACATATTATTGTATATATTACTATCTAAAATATATTGTAGAACAGGTATATTGACCTTGACTTGTATAAAAATACGTATGCTGTTGGCACACTGAATGATTTTAAAACCCTAGGCCGGCAATAGCGAAAGATTGCCGATCCCTGGTTTAGTTAGATGGAAACTTTCATATGAATGTTATGCATGGCACCAGACTCATTCACAAATATCTGGAGGGTCTGCTGTATACAATCATTTTCTCAGATTTCCTAGTACAAGTGGCTTTGAGCGGGCGAAGACCAACCTACTTCGAAGTTACAGAATCACAAAGAACTGTAGCAAGTAAAAGAAAGTACATCACTTGTGGCCATTCAACAGCAGCTAAAATAGAAATCTTGTAACTCGAAGAGAAAATGACAAGATTAGAGAGGAGAACTACATCAACACTGGAAAGAGCGATCACAGCTACCGGACTGATGACAGTGTGATCACAGCTACCGGACTGATGACAGTGTGATCACAGCTACCGGACTGATGACAGTGTGATCACAGCTACCGGACTGATGACAGTGTGATCACAGCTACCGGACTGATGACAGTGTGATCACAGCTACCGGACTGATGACAGTGTGATCACAGCTACCGGACTGATGACAGTGTGATCACAGCTACCGGACTGATGACAGTGTGATCACAGCTACCGGACTGATGACAGTGTGATCACAGCTACCGGACTGATGACAGTGTGATCACAGCTACCGGACTGATGACAGTGTGATCACAGCTACCGGACTGATGACAGTGTGATCACAGCTACCGGACTGATGACAGTGTGATCACAGCTACCGGACTGATGACAGTGTGATCACAGCTACCGGACTGATGACAGTGTGATCACAGCTACCGGACTGATGACAGTGTGATCACAGCTACCGGACTGATGACAGTGTGATCACAGCTACCGGACTGATGACAGTGGGACCACAGCTACCGGACTGATGACCGTAGGACCACAGCTACCGGAGAAACCTACTTTACTGCAAAATTATTTTCAAGATTTTAAACATATCAACTGACCATAGTACTGACTGTTCTATCAATGAATCCCGAATGTTTCCTTATAAGAAAATGGGTACAATTTCACGGCTC
The DNA here is from genome assembly GCA_963932145.1 of Acanthosepion lycidas. Lineage (NCBI taxonomy): Eukaryota > Metazoa > Mollusca > Cephalopoda > Sepiida > Sepiidae > Acanthosepion > Acanthosepion lycidas. Next base: position 129,649,756 of record OZ010572.1, read on the forward strand.
AACCCATTTCTCAAATTCCGATTCATTTTTCGGGTGAGGGTGATTTCAGCATCTCCCCCTCCTTAATATGGTCCATGTTTATAAGAGCGGTGGATTGTGTTAAGCTAATCTTTTACATCAAAAAGACTCCTGTCTTTGCAAGTCAGTATCGAACGTATTGATTGCGAATATCGACCTCTGTCACTGGTACTACACGCCCAACCACCTCAGCCACTATGCAGATCACGTTCCCGTTATATTCACTTTTTACTTCTCCATTTAAATTATATTTGCTTTTTATCTTTCCATCAAATATATTTAAAATCAGAATAATAATGTTTGCCAAGTAACTTAGATGGGACCGGAAATGGAACACATTAACAGAAGTTTTAGTCACACCAGCCAATGAAATCCCAAAAGAAAACAAAAAGTGAACGAGAAATGAAATTCTAGAGACGATTAAAAAGAGACAGTAAACAATACCAAGAAATGGTACAAAATATAGCACATTAAACACAAGCATTAGAAAATAATACACGTAGGCAAAAAATGAATGACTCAATAAAACTGTACGAAAAAGATAATGAAAGTGTTAGATGGAATGAATGCAGGTATACATAAAAGAAATAACAGGGAAAAACTCCATAACAAGATTTATAAAATCAAAAGATGAAACGTCCGCAACAAATAGAGAACAATATTTTAAAATGGAGCGAATAGATCGGAAAACTCAACGACGAAAGTGTCAAGTTTGCAATACGCAAAGACATTGAAGAACCTGAAATAGTGAAATCGGAGATAGGACTGACCCTGGCTAAAATGAACAGAAACAAAGTAGCGGGACCAGATGAGATTGTAATAGAAATGCTATCGATCCAAGAGGATTTTGAGATTGACACAGTCATGTTAATAACAAATTAAATATACGACAATGGCAAAATACCGGAAGACCTTGGTACATCACTTACTTTCTGGCACTACTTAAGAAGTCAGATGGAATTCAATGCGAGCTTCATCGTGATAAAATCAAAAATATTTTCTATCAGTAAATAATATTATCCAATAAGGGCTATGAAAAAAAAGAAAAAAAAAGAAAGAAAAGAAAACGTAGGATGATTAAGAAGTTGTCCTGAAACAAAGAAATTAATATTTTTATGTTAATAGTTGAAAATTATTTGTATTTGGACCATTGGGAAGGTACTATCGGGTCAAAGTAATTTTACAGACAGCCGGGGGTCAACCTCTGCAAATCATTCATTCATACATCCATAAGTCGAGACCGTGATCAACACCGATCGGATACAGTCGGTTTCATGTTTGACCGAAATCTTCAGGCCATGTGCGTTATCTTTTGGCTCAGCTATTTATATATGCTGGACAATGGTGCATTATCGGTGACAAATTTATATTTATCCTTTGCAATATCCACGATTTTTTCTCTCCTAGACTGGCTATCATCCAAGCTTGAGACCCCAATCTACCGTGCTGTTTAATCCAAAGATGGGAGAAAGGTATCGGTAATTTATAGCCTTACTTACAAAGAAGCTTGTTAAGAAAATATTAGAAAATTGCCAATAGATTTTTCTTTGGGCACCTCTTATATCACATCGTGTATGAATGTACTTACAAAAATTGACTCATTATAGACGCCAAAAATTCAAATTTCTTTGAAAATACTGTAGTTGTGGTTTCTGTTTTAAGAAAAATGATTTAGATTCCTTAATTCTGAATAAGATCTGAAAAGACCATTAATATCCAACAATTATCTGTTTTGTGCAAAAATTTCCAATTCAATTCTTTTACGAATAGAAAAAAAACGTTCTATTTCCTGTATAAATTTAAGGGGCCAAAAATTAAAATATTCAGGGTTCTAATTTTCATTTTTTTTTATATACAAACTCGATTTTTCCTCTTAATAATCTTACAAATATTTTGATAAAATATTTTGTTTTCATAACGTTTGGGGCATTTTTTCATCATGTATCATTTGTTTAGCGACTTGTGTTATAACAGGTTTTAGCGAAAACATCATTTTAAACCACCCTCTCAAAGTAAGAATTCACAAAGAATTTTTAAGCCACCACTCCATCACCTTATTAGGCACGGAAAAGTAATTTACTTTTGCTGATAAGCATTTTTTCATGACTACATTTACGAGTCTTTTTCGAATATTTATTTTTGTAATAAAAAAAAAAAAAAAAAAAAATAATATGACAAAGTCCGGGAAGCGAGAGCTGATTTTCACTGTCCCATCTTTTAACCTAAATAGTCAGAATCTCTGACCCATTCGCACAAATATTTTTCCTTGTCACCGCTTCATATTTCCACTTCTAAGTCGCACTAAAAGCACCGAAAAGACTGCAGATTCTTCATGAAGTTCTTACTAGTCACATATGTACAGTTATATGGTGAAGGGTAAAAATAACATTAACATTTTCCCCAACGGTTACTTAAAACCAACGAAGATATAAAAATAAAGATCGGTGTTTTTATTAGAAATACTCTCTACAACACTAATCGTGATAGAAATTTAATCGTCTATTTCAAATACGAATATCCGCTACAGTAACGTAAAGGAGAACAGTTGGGTCGGGGGTGGGTTAAAAGTGAAATAAATCTCACGTTAACATGCATATATTCATCCAAACAAATTACACAAAAACCAGTCAAAAGGGTCATATCACACGAAACAAAGAACTGAAATGTGTCCCTTAATTGGAAAGGGGTTGGGTAATTTACCTAAAGAGAGGGGAAAATAGAAACGCTGATTGAGCCAAGGTTGACATTTTATTGACAAACTGAAAATGGAACTATCTAAATTAACCCAAGATGGACTGGGATTACACCTGAACAGCCCAGAAGTCGAAATTCTAACCGACATACAAATGTTACTCAATCGAAGCCTTTCACACTACAAACACAAGCGCGTAATATTCTTCCAATCTTCCGCCAAATTTCAACGAAGGGATCTGCTTCCTTTCTGTCCGGATCATGACTAAGTTGCTGCTTAAAGAGCATAATCAGTTAAGAAAAGAATTCATCTAACTTATTTCTTTTGTCGATTCATCCATATCACAACTCTTATAATACCGACACTTAAGGAAAAAAAAAGAAAAAAAGGTGTCCATCTCTCTTTCAGTGGCGGTATTACATTATAACAAAGAGAATTAGCCTCGAGGACAAAAAAATTCCCATACCGCATCGGCACCATATAGAGTTCAATCATCCTGCAGTGTTGTGCAGTGAAAGACGGCACGTCTAATGAACTTCAGCCAATGAACCAGCGAATGCATTCTACCGAAAATGCTAGTTCTGTTGCGTGAAGAGTTTTGCCGCCCAAGAAAGCACGTAACAACACGAGACAGGTGAGTGATCTTAGTGAGGTATTTCAAACCGAGCGCCTAAGCCCCTCCTGATTCGCAAGACAGAGCTTGTTCCACAAATCATCTCGAACACCACCCCTGGCTAAGGAACGCCATGTCTGTTGCGACAACGGTTGGATATCGGAAAAATTCACCTCCTGAGATGTGGGGTCCCTCGTTCGTCTGAGTGTACAATTCTCAAAATCGAAAAGGCCTTCTTGGTGTCTTCTTCCAAGAATTCGCCCTTACCGTCTTGTTCTTACTCATTTCATCCAAGAACCAATTACGGAGCGATGTCGATGAATCGGAAAACACCAGAGATCGCTTTCAGTAGTCGGTGGAGAATAGAACTCCCGATGCACTTTAGGATTGACGCCCTCATAATAGATCAAGCAAGACTCAAACAACACTAAGTACTTTGGTACACGGAAGTGAAAAGAGAGAAATGAACACAGAATAGATGTGAAAGGCGCAACATTCCGCCCTCCCCCTTGGGAAATGATGCCATCTAAGTAGACAAAAGAGCCTTCTCCCGAACTTCCGATATTTCTCTCTACGTATTTTTTCCATAACAGTGAATTTCCTCTTTCTCTCTAATAAATAAATTTATACAATGACTGCTGTTTGCACAGCAGTGTTGCTTCCAACAAATCCTTCATCAGATCGTGACTCTGGGTTCAGGCATGGTTTCGGGGCCGAATCATCATTACCACTAGCCGAGAGCTCCCCACGAGTACCCTAGTAATACCACCAGGCTTTGATAGATTGTTGTCTGTTTATTGGACTGGTATATTCGTTCCGAAGCAGTTAGGGCCTTATTCTGGATCTTTTTTTTTTTTATATCTATTTCTTCTTGTCTGATGGTGCAAGTACAAGATTAGTCAGGTATGCAGTGGTTGAGTTCGCCATAAAACCTATATGAACACACACACACACACACACACAAACATATATCATTTGATGATCACATTTCCAAACTACACTTTTAATATACTTGCATATATATAATATTTATGGTTTTTCAGGTAGGCTTCGGATCCATTAATTTCATGAAACTTCGGATGGACGCGTCATCTCTGCTCGAATTCAGAACGCTACAGGTTATACTAACCTCGGTTTAAAAGAGTCGAATGCGCGGGATACATAACTGACCAATGAAAATCAAATAAAAGTAAAAATACCAGAATTTCTTCCTTATTCCTCCATATCTCTGATAAAGGTTTAATAAAAGTGAAAGACGTTAGATTGATAAACGTTTCCTATTTGTTCCTTGCCTGAGTGTCGGATTGTATCTATATTTGATTCCAACCATATCTATCAAGTCCTACCTACATTTACCACCCACAAGACAGACATGCTTGCAGAGGTGTTGAGGTCTCACATTTATACACACTCGGACTAATATATACAGATACATACATCATCCTCCTCCAGATAAACAAAAACTTTAAATTCTGGAGGCCCTTTATATAAGAGAATTGCGGCCAAAAATAAAACTACGAGTATAGCGGAGTTCTTAAAGTTTTGTAGCAGGAAAGTGTGACATAAAAGAAAACTAAATTATTTTTTTAAATCACATGTTACGTCCCTTGCATAGACGTAAAATATTTTGAATTTACGGTGTTAACGCATTAGACATCCGTAGATATGCAACCCTTCAAGATGGTCACAGATGAGTACTTGGGAAAGTAAAAAATATTTGAAAGAAAATTTTGCAGTTTTTCTTAATTTCCTACAATCACCAAGAAATTAATTGGTGGACTTGAAAAAATTATATATATATATATATATATATATATATATATATATAAACCTTTGGTGAGAAAGTGAATCCTAATAATATAAAATATTAAAACTGATCCACAAATAGAGATCACTGTATTTATTATAACAGAGCACATAAATTACATAAAATAAAAATCCAAAGTTCCCTCATTCAAATAGCTATTTCGACCCACAAGATTTACTTGTAGGCCTTGTCAACTCAGAGGTATGAAGAAATAAAATAAAATATTTAAAACATAATATTTTGTTTCTTTAAATGTGGGTCGAAATCGCTATTCGAATTAGGTAAATTTGGATTTTTATACCATGTAATATATATATTACATATCTCTCTCTCTCTCTCTCTCTCTCTCTAGATATATATATATATATATATATATATATATAAACAGACACACATAAGGAAATCTATGAGAAAGTGGAAAAAAGAACCAAAACATTTTAAAATTTTTCCATCCTCTCTCCTTCGTGTGCATGTGTAGTAGTATCAACTCAAAAATCACTTTCGTCTGACGAAGTCCTAAAGGATGAAATGCGTCATCGGAAAACATTTTCCATTGTCAGTCTTACCAAAAATTTTTCTCGAGATATACATATATTTATTAGATGTGTGCGTGCGTTTGTTTGCGCGCGCGCTATCATCATCATTTCTGCGTTGGTGAAAATCATGGCGTCTATCGAATGAAGGTCGGCATTTACATTTTCTGAAGATTGCGAAATCCTTCATCTTTCGCTGGAGCCCACAATGTTATGTAATTGGTGAAGCGTTCAGTTAATTCTCAGCTTGATCGGGCGACCTTTGTCTAAAAAGACGAAAAGAATGCCGGTGTCCTGCACGTCGAAAGAAAGGCCGCTTGTGCTCGAAAATGAACGGACAGGCCGTCATAGAAGATGATGACATTTTAATACAAAGCCACAGGCCTATCCCAGGAACTGGAGAAAACAGTGGAGCGAATGAACGAATATGAATACAGAACTATTAGGTTGGTGCAAAAATAATGTCGTTTTCTCACATATGTTACTATGTGAGAAAACGACATTATTTTTGCACCAACCTATTAAGACATTGCAAAACCGAATCGAAGAGAAGACCCAAGGTTTGTGGTAGAAAATGAGACAAACAACTAATAGTCATGGTTACTAACTTCTTCCCGCAAAATATTTCTGCTGTATGAAGTTCGATCCCCATCCCAAATTTCATTTTTATCTTAAGAGAATAAGCTGAGAAAATACCTTTAATCCACTCGTCTTTCTAATCCGACACTTGTGCGTGTGTTTCTAAAGAAACAGTGTGTTTTAGTTTTAATCCGACATTTTTATTACTTCAAACGTTATTTAGTAGATATTCGTATTTGAAATAGACGTTCCATTTTTATTTTAGAGTGCACACTTAACAAAGATGGCCATAAACAATTTGAAACTTTCAGCCTTCCAAAGAATACCAGGATGTAGACAAAAGATTTCTTCCTACAGGCACCATATTGGTTCTTGAAAATGAGTGAGACAATGGATTGTACTCGAACAAAACTACATGACATGAGCTACAGACATTTTAGACATAACTTCGTTCGCAATAAACAACACTTATTCGAAAAAAAAATACAATAAAACGTCAGACAGTCCTTGCCGCTTCTTTTTAATTAAACTTGTTTGGATTAATACTTACTGCACACACACATTTAATTCATACATAAGTGAATATACATCATATCTAACGTCGATGAGTCGTGCTATCGACGTTGGTTATTTACTAATATATACTTATAGCTCCGTCACATAACAGAGCACTGTATTTATAACATCTGAGGAATATATATTATATATATATATATATATATATATATATATATATATATTAAGAGTCCGCCAAATATGTATCCACACTTCAGGAAAGAAAAAAAAAAACTTGTCTTTACTGGTTTTATCCAACTGCGATAAAACTGTTTACTGTAGAATGATCTTTAGCTTATTTTACATGCAGACATTTACCTATGGGGGTTCTAAAGGATATTGTACATCGCAGAAAACTGACTACGTTGACGGCCATTAGAGAAGAAATTGAAAATGTGTGTGCAGCAATCCCACTGGATACTTTTGGCCAACGTTGTCCTAAGCAGTAGTTAACTGTACTAATATCTGAGAGATAAAGGCTACTATTTTGAGCATTTCTTGTGATTGTAGGGTACAAAAAGTAACATGTATTACTCCCATGATGTCTGAATAAATTTAGTATTACAATATCTATAGAAGTTTTTTTTCTTTTCTTGAAGAAAATAAATAAATAATATATATATATATATATATATATATATATATGTATATATATATATATATATAGCACACACAGATTTTAGGATCGTGCAAACAAAGACTTGTTTTTTGTTTTTGTTTTTAAAAAAAAAAAAAAAGAAAAACAGTCGACATTTGTCAAAGCTTAACTTTTTAAAGCAAGTAGCTTTCGTAATTACGGTGCTCGATATCAATAACAATAATAATAATACAATTGAATGTTCATTTATCTTTCTTCTACTGAGTTACAGAGTGATTCATTACAGACAAATCTCTTAAACACTGGATATTATCTTCGTGTAATTTAGAGTAGACCAATGGATATTTTTTGCCTAGCTCATAATATTGGCAAGTAAAAATTTGATTTTATTTATTACCATTTATCACCGTTTGTTCTTGTTTCTATGAGGCAATCAGTTTTGCCGCGTTTTTACCATCTCGTCTCAGCCGGCGATCTGACATCGACCCAAACAGTTAATTCGAAATCGTTTTGTATATATGAAGATCAGGTTAGAGAACATTACTAGTGGTGGTGGTGGTGGGGGGGCTTCCAAGGATTTTGGTCGGGTTGATAATCTTAACTACAACTGTTATTTCAAGTGATGACTTCTGAATAAAAAATGTTGTTCATAAACCTTTTTCAGTGAACGAAGCTTTGTTAATACAGTTCCAGTAAAAAGTTTGAAAAATCTTTTCTTGATTTCAGTAAGTTTTTTCACTGTTACAATCTACGGTAGCTACGTGGCACAAATATCAGTAAATTGAAATACAATCTTTTAATACGAACAAAAATATCATTAATTTTCCTTGTTCGTCACGCAGTCAAAACGTTGATATTTAACTCCTTGAATAATTCAAATATCATCTGAACATAATTTTCATGGAATAATGGTGGTAGATAAGTTTAATGAGATACCGAATGACGATCAATTTATTTCCAAATATCTGTGAGAATATCTGGTTCGTCCTACGGTAGGGAACTGCAATTTGTGATGAGACAAAGTATCAATGGATTCCAGTTAACTGAGTTTGTTTAGATTAGCGTTAATGGTTGTGTTAAGAACAACTCAATTTAAAATATTTACTAATTTGAACCTCGTAAAAGTCTAAATTTAAATTATAGGAATGACAGTGAATTAAATACTATTAGGTTGGTGCAAAAAATAATGTCGTTTTCTCACATAGTAACATTTGTGAGAAAACGACATTATTTTTGCACCAACCTAATAGCTTAAAAACCGCCCTCACAGGTGGCATTTAAGTTCGCTCTTACGGAGGGTTCTTGATTGGACCTTCAGCTTGCTCGAGAATTTGTCCCTAAGTGTTTGCATATTCTCCGTATTAGAAGCTCTCCTGGTTACCATTTTGATTTTGATTTTCATTTGCACGGGACTTTCTTTTCCTCACTGCAGCCTTAGCTCTTGATTTCAATCTTGTACTCTGTTGGCGGAGATTTCTTTTTGCGAGGCAGACTGCTACCGCATGCGGTAGGCATTATTAAACTACAGAACTGATAATTGATCGCTGCATTTAAGTATTGCATTAATATCTAAGTTTAAGACGTAATTCTTCTGCCGCCACTTTGACAATTTGATGTACGTAGGTCCTTATTTTACGTACAAACATTTTTTTTTTCATTTCATGTGTGACTTTCGCTAGATTTCGCAATTAATTTAAATTATTCCCAAATTTATTTCCAAGTTATAAAAATTATTATCGTACAAAAAAATTCGTCGCAAAAAATCACGTGAAAAATATCGCCGAAAACAATCACAGGAATCCCAAATTTCAGAATTAAGAGTCTGGATTCGGACCGGATTTTTTTCATTTTTCTCACGGAGTTGGCCTGATTCGAAAATATGATGTGAGATATGACCTCTAGGAGTAAAGTTGAAAAAGTGTGACATTGTGACACACTGACATTTGCATTTATTTATATAAGTGAGTAAGTTTTCTCTTCTTCCTAGTGTAATTCAGTTTAACATCTGCTGAAAAAGCATATCGTTTTGCTGAAACTATTCATGACTCATATGGAATATACTTGCCTGAAGTCTGTTGAGTAATATGCATATAACCCCTTCCGTTTCTGCTATCATCTCTAATCTGGATCCCTACAAAGCCTATGGACCTGATACTATCCCTGTAATATAGACGGATGCCATCAGACCCTTAAGAAATGTGCTCCAGAAAAGGCCCTCGTTGTCTCTAAACTGTACAATAAATGCCTCGCTGCCTCTTGCGGTCTTGTTTGTTGGATATTCTCGCTTGTTTTTCCAGTCTTTAAAAACTCTGGAAAACAGGCTGACCCTGCGAACTATCGGCCTGTTAGTCTTCTATCTCTTTCGAGTAAACTACTAAAAGGCCCTAATCAACTCTAAATTAGTTAAGAGTTTCGCATCGCAGAGCCTCATTTCAGACACGCAATATGGCTTTCGCTTCTCTAGGTCAACTGCTGATGTACTAAAAATCTTTGCTTAAAAGAGTGTCAAGACGTAGATAAAACCTTCGAATCTCAGCTGTTGCTTTGGACATCTCAAAAGCATTTGATAGGGTTAAGCATACCGGTTTTCTTCGTAAGTTGAAAGGCACTCGAATTTTCAAACGAATTTTTGAATTGATTCAATCTAATCACATCGCGAAATGATAGTTGGCTTGAACGGCCACTCTTCTAGATCTTTTTGTACTAATCCAAATATCCTCAGGGCTAAATCTTTGGACAAACTTGATATCTATACTGCTGACAACCATTTACTCTTGTCTCGATAGTAACTGATCAGTTGATAATAACTTGCGAGCGGATCTACAAAATAAGCTACAGTCACTTAATTGGGATAAGAAATGGCTTGTTCATTTTAACGCCTCCACAACTAAACGTCTATAAATCCCATGCAAAGGCCTTTTCATGCCTGCATGGCTGATGCTAACCTCCAGAAATGTGACTCCTTGTGTCTTGTCGGGCTAACGTTCTCGGTTGACATGAAGTGGAAGGTTACCCTGAATCCATTGCTAGATCTGCTGTTAAGAAAGTTGGTTCACCGTGTCGTGCGAGACAAGGTTTCTCTCCAGAATCTTTCAGTCTTTTGTCATTCATCCATGCGTAGAATATTGCTGTCACATATGGTCCAGTGCCTCTGCTATTAAGTTGGTGCAAAAATAATGACGTAATAATGTCGTTTTTTGACGTTAAAAATACGTCAAAAAACGACATTATTACGTCATTATTTTTGCACCAACCTAATATTTACCTTGACCTTGATAAAATCCAAAGAAGAATCAGCAATATTATTGGTCCTGATCTAGCGGATCGGCTCCAGTCACTTTTCCACCACCATAAGTCTGCCTCTCTGTGACATCTCTGTAAATACTTTTATTGGAATTGTTCGAATGAGCACTTGGCTATCGGACCTAGACTTTTTAATTTAAGCGCAGTACTAGACTGGCGTCAAGATCTCATCAATTTAATCTTGACTCCTCTTTGTCTTCCATCAGCATGGCTGACACTAACCTCTAGGAAGATGACTCGTTGCTGCATCTCGGAGCAACATTCTCAGCTGACATGAAGTGGAAAGCTTTTATTGAATCCACTGCTAGATCTATTAAAGAAAGTTGGTTTACCGTGTCGTGCGAGATATTTTTTTTTCTTCCTTAATCTATCTTAGGTATAATTCTACCATTCGCCTTACTTTGAATATTGCTGTCATATACGGTCTGGTGCTTGTTCTGTATATCTAGATGATCTTGATAAAATCCAAAAAAGAATCTGCAATATTATGGCGTCTCTGCTTCAGTCATTTCCCCCACCGTTGTAATGTCGCTTGCATGTGACTTTTCGATGAATTCTTTTCACTATTTACATTATTCGGACTATTGTCCTCATCTGTATCGCCATATTTATTAGAACGTTTCGGTCGTTGTACGCTCCAGCCTTCTTCAGGTGGTTGGAATGTCGAACTGAATTTCTTGAATTCTTTTATTGTAATTATTTGGATGAACTCTTCACTATAGTAACTAAACTTTACGAGTTTAAAGGCAGTACTAGAGTTCTGCACTAGCAGTTTCTTTACTCGCATTTCTTGCTAGTGGAATTCTTACGGCTCCATTCTTTCTAGATAACTTTTCTTCAAAAATTTAAATGTAAGGTCAAAGGTCATTGACAGTCTCCCTGATTACTCTATTGTTCTCGCTCCTTAAAAATATCACTCTTTTATTATTCTTTCATACTCAGTAACTCCTAGTGTCTTAGTGACTTCACTGCCTTGCATGGGGTGAAATGAGTAATGAAATCTGCAAAACCAGCTTTCAAAATGATTAAAATCCTTATACTTCACAAAACTCCGAAAAGAATGAAGTTTTCAAATTTTATTTTGAGAACCGTAGATACAATGTTAAACAAGTATGTATTAGCTGTTTTGTTTTTGTTTATTTTTAGATTGCCAACGCTTCCTAGAAGAGAAAAAATTCTTGTCAGTGGTTAGCAATCCGCATTCTGTTTTTTATTTCAAGAAAGAATCGCTAAGTACCGAAAATTCACTTCAGTTTTATTGATTCTATACAAATTCTTACCTCAGCTTATTAAAAAAAACAAAAAAAACAAAATAAACTAAACGATCCTCTCTTCCATAGCCCGAATGTAATGGCTTACTTTCAGACCTTAAAAAAAAAAAGTGAAATGAAATGACCACCCAAAGATATGAACAGTTTTTGGACTTGTAGATAGAAATCAACGAGAAACTGCGATAACTCGGCTCTATCTGAAAGTGAAAATGTTTATTTGCTAGCAAAGTCGGCAGCAGAAGATGATTTTGTGATAATTTCAAATAACCGCAAGCAATTCTAGAATTACCAATTATGTCAGAATAACTGATCGGAAACCCGGGTGGAGGGGGAGACTTAGAAAAGGGGAAAAAGACCTCGCGATATGGGGAAGAAAAAAAAAAATGGTTAGATGTGAGCAATTATATAAATTTTGAACAACTAATTGCAAACGGGGAAAAGTGTTGTAGTTGTGCGAAATGGAAATAAAGGAAGCGCGATATTTTCTGTTGATGAAAAGAAAGAAAGAAAATTTGATAAAGGGAAAGAACGGGAAAGAAAGATAAAAAAGAAAAGAAATTTTATAAAATATAATTTAAAAAAAGGGTTAGGAAAGATGCAGGCAGGGAGAGAGAGAGAGAGAGTGACGTGCACGCAAAGAGAGAGAGAGAGAGTGACGTGCACGCAAAGAGAGAGAGAGTGACGTGCACGCAAAGAGAGAGACAGAGACGTGCACGCAAAGAGAGAGAGAGACAGACGTGCACGCAAAGAGAGAGAGAGACAGACGTGCACGCAAAGAGAGAGAGACAGAGACGCAAAGAGACAGAGACAGAGACGCAAAGAGACAGAGACGCAAAGAGAGAGAGAGAGAGAGAGACGCAGAGAGAGAGAGAGAGAGAGACGCAAAGAGAGAGAGAGAGAGAGACGCAAAGAGAGAGAGAGAGAGACGCAAAGAGAGAGAGAGAGAGAGAGACGCAAAGAGAGAGAGAGAGAGAGAGAGAGAGAGAGACGCAAAGAGAGAGAGAGAGAGACGCAAAGAGAGAGAGAGAGAGAGACGCAAAGAGAGAGAGAGAGAGAGACGCAAAGAGAGAGAGAGAGAGAGACGCAAAGAGAGAGAGAGAGAGACGCAAAGAGAGAGAGAGAGAGACGCAAAGAGAGAGAGAGACGCAAAGAGAGAGAGAGAGACGCAAAGAGAGACGCAAAGAGAGAGAGACGCAAAGAGAGAGAGACGCAAAGAGAGAGAGACGCAAAGAGAGAGAGACGCAAAGAGAGAGAGACGCAAAGAGAGAGAGACGCAAAGAGAGAGAGAGAGAGAGACGCAAAGAGAGAGAGAGAGAGAGACGCAAAGAGAGAGAGAGAGAGAGACGCAAAGAGAGAGAGAGAGAGAGACGCAAAGAGAGAGAGAGAGAGAGACGCAAAGAGAGAGAGAGAGAGAGACGCAAAGAGAGAGAGAGAGAGAGAGACGCAAAGAGAGAGAGAGAGACGCAAAGAGAGAGAGAGAGACGCAAAGAGAGAGAGAGAGAGACGGAGACGCAAAGAGAGAGAGACGGAGACGCAAAGAGAGAGAGACGGAGACGCAAAGAGAGAGAGACGGAGACGCAAAGAGAGAAAGACGGAGACGCAAAGAGAGAGAGACGGAGACGCAAAGAGAGAGAGACGGAGACGCAAAGAGAGAGAGACAGAGACGCAAAGAGAGAGAGACAGAGAGACGCAAAGAGAGAGAGAGAGAGACGCAAAGAGAGAGAGAGAGAGACGCAAAGAGAGAGAGAGAGACGCAAAGAGAGAGAGAGAGACGCAAAGAGAGAGAGAGAGAGAGACAGAGACGCAAAGAGAGAGAGAGACGTGCACGCAAAGAGAGAGAGAGTAAGAGACGTGCACGCAAAGAGAGAGAGAGTAAGAGACGTGCACGCAAAGAGAGAGAGAGAGAGTAAGAGACGTGCACGCAAAGAGAGAGAGAGAGAGTAAGAGACGTGCACGCAAAGAGAGAGAGAGAGAGTAAGAGACGTGCACGCAAAGAGAGAGAGAGAGAGTGACGTGCACGCAAAGAGAGAGAGAGTGACGTGCACGCAAAGAGAGAGAGAGTGACGTGCACGCAAAGAGAGAGACAGAGACGTGCACGCAAAGAGAGAGACAGAGACGTGCACGCAAAGAGAGAGAGAGACAGACGTGCACGCAAAGAGAGAGAGAGACAGACGTGCACGCAAAGAGAGAGAGACAGAGACGCAAAGAGACAGAGACGCAAAGAGAGAGAGAGAGAGAGAGACGCAGAGAGAGAGAGAGACGCAAAGAGAGAGAGAGAGAGAGAGACGCAAAGAGAGAGAGAGAGAGAGAGAGAGAGAGAGAGACGCAAAGAGAGAGAGAGAGAGAGACGCAAAGAGAGAGAGAGAGAGAGACGCAAAGAGAGAGAGAGAGAGAGAGACGCAAAGAGAGAGAGAGAGACGCAAAGAGAGAGAGAGAGAGACGCAAAGAGAGAGAGAGAGAGACGCAAAGAGAGAGAGAGAGAGACGCAAAGAGAGAGAGAGAGAGACGCAAAGAGAGAGAGAGAGACGCAAAGAGAGAGAGAGAGAGACGCAAAGAGAGAGAGAGAGACGCAAAGAGAGAGAGAGAGACGCAAAGAGAGAGAGAGAGACGCAAAGAGAGAGAGAGAGACGCAAAGAGAGAGAGAGAGACGCAAAGAGAGAGAGAGAGACGCAAAGAGAGAGAGAGAGACGCAAAGAGAGAGAGACGCAAAGAGAGAGAGACGCAAAGAGAGAGAGACGCAAAGAGAGAGAGACGCAAAGAGAGAGAGACGCAAAGAGAGAGAGACGCAAAGAGAGAGAGACGCAAAGAGAGAGAGACGCAAAGAGAGAGAGACGCAAAGAGAGAGAGACGCAAAGAGAGAGAGACGCAAAGAGAGAGAGAGAGAGAGAGAGAGAGAGACGCAAAGAGAGAGAGAGAGAGAGAGAGAGAGACGCAAAGAGAGAGAGAGAGAGAGAGAGAGACGCAAAGAGAGAGAGAGAGAGACGCAAAGAGAGAGAGAGAGAGACGCAAAGAGAGAGAGAGAGAGACGCAAAGAGAGAGAGAGAGAGACGCAAAGAGAGAGAGAGAGAGAGAGACGCAAAGAGAGAGAGAGAGAGAGACGCAAAGAGAGAGAGAGAGAGAGAGAGACGCAAAGAGAGAGAGACGGAGACGCAAAGAGAGAGAGACGGAGACGCAAAGAGAGAGAGACGGAGACGCAAAGAGAGAGAGACGGAGACGCAAAGAGAGAGAGACGGAGACGCAAAGAGAGAGAGACGGAGACGCAAAGAGAGAGAGACGGAGACGCAAAGAGAGAGAGACAGAGACGCAAAGAGAGAGAGACAGAGACGCAAAGAGAGAGAGACAGAGAGACGCAAAGAGAGAGAGACAGAGAGACGCAAAGAGAGAGAGAGAGAGACGCAAAGAGAGAGAGAGAGACGCAAAGAGAGAGAGAGAGACGCAAAGAGAGAGAGAGAGACGCAAAGAGAGAGAGAGAGAGAGACAGAGACGCAAAGAGAGAGAGAGACGTGCACGCAAAGAGAGAGAGAGTAAGAGACGTGCACGCAAAGAGAGAGAGAGTAAGAGACGTGCACGCAAAGAGAGAGAGAGAGAGTAAGAGACGTGCACGCAAAGAGAGAGAGAGAGAGTAAGAGACGTGCACGCAAAGAGAGAGAGAGAGAGTAAGAGACGTGCACGCAAAGAGAGAGAGAGAGAGAGTAAGAGACGTGCACGCAAAGAGAGAGAGAGAGAGTAAGAGACGTGCACGCAAAGAGAGAGAGAGAGAGTAAGAGACGTGCACGCAAAGAGAGAGAGAGAGAGACGTGCACGCAAAGAGAGAGAGAGACGTGCACGCAAAGAGAGAGAGAGACGTGCACGCAAAGAGAGAGAGAGAGAGACGTGCACGCAAAGAGAGAGAGAGAGAGACGTGCACGCAAAGAGAGAGAGAGAGAGAAAGAGACGTGCACGCAAAGAGAGAGAGAGTAAGAGACGTGCACGCAAAGAGAGAGAGAGTAAGAGACGTGCACGCAAAGAGAGAGAGAGTAAGAGACGTGCACGCAAAGAGAGAGAGAGTAAGAGACGTGCACGCAAAGAGAGAGAGAGTAAGAGACGTGCACGCAAAGAGAGAGAGAGTAAGAGACGTGCACGCAAAGAGAGAGAGAGTAAGAGACGTGCACGCAAAGAGAGAGAGAGTAAGAGACGTGCACGCAAAGAGAGAGAGAGTAAGAGACGTGCACGCAAAGAGAGAGAGAGTAAGAGACGTGCACGCAAAGAGAGAGAGAGTAAGAGACGTGCACGCAAAGAGAGAGAGAGAGTAAGAGACGTGCACGCAAAGAGAGAGAGAGAGTAAGAGACGTGCACGCAAAGAGAGAGAGAGAGTAAGAGACGTGCACGCAAAGAGAGAGAGAGAGTAAGAGACGTGCACGCAAAGAGAGAGAGAGAGTAAGAGACGTGCACGCAAAGAGAGAGAGAGAGTAAGAGACGTGCACGCAAAGAGAGAGAGAGTAAGAGACGTGCACGCAAAGAGAGAGAGAGAGTAAGAGACGTGCACGCAAAGAGAGAGAGAGTAAGAGACGTGCACGCAAAGAGAGAGAGAGTAAGAGACGTGCACGCAAAGAGAGAGAGAGAGAGAGAGAGTAAGAGACGTGCACGCAAAGAGAGAGAGAGACAGAGTAAGAGACGTGCACGCAAAGAGAGAGAGAGAGAGTAAGAGACGTGCACGCAAAGAGAGAGAGAGAGAGTAAGAGACGTGCACGCAAAGAGAGAGAGAGAGAGTAAGAGACGTGCACGCAAAGAGAGAGAGAGAGAGTAAGAGACGTGCACGCAAAGAGAGAGAGAGAGAGTAAGAGACGTGCACGCAAAGAGAGAGAGAGAGAGTAAGAGACGTGCACGCAAAGAGAGAGAGAGAGAGTAAGAGACGTGCACGCAAAGAGAGAGAGAGAGAGTAAGAGACGTGCACGCAAAGAGAGAGAGAGAGAGTAAGAGACGTGCACGCAAAGAGAGAGAGAGAGAGTAAGAGACGTGCACGCAAAGAGAGAGAGAGAGAGTAAGAGACGTGCACGCAAAGAGAGAGAGAGAGAGTAAGAGACGTGCACGCAAAGAGAGAGAGAGAGAGTAAGAGACGTGCACGCAAAGAGAGAGAGAGAGAGTAAGAGACGTGCACGCAAAGAGAGAGAGAGAGAGTAAGAGACGTGCACGCAAAGAGAGAGAGAGAGAGTAAGAGACGTGCACGCAAAGAGAGAGAGAGAGAGTAAGAGACGTGCACGCAAAGAGAGAGAGAGAGAGTAAGAGACGTGCACGCAAAGAGAGAGAGAGAGAGTAAGAGACGTGCACGCAAAGAGAGAGAGAGAGAGTAAGAGACGTGCACGCAAAGAGAGAGAGAGAGTAAGAGACGTGCACGCAAAGAGAGAGAGAGAGAGTAAGAGACGTGCACGCAAAGAGAGAGAGAGAGAGTAAGAGACGTGCACGCAAAGAGAGAGAGAGAGAGTAAGAGACGTGCACGCAAAGAGAGAGAGAGAGAGTAAGAGACGTGCACGCAAAGAGAGAGAGAGAGAGACGTGCACGCAAAGAGAGAGAGAGAGAGAAAGAGACGTGCACGCAAAGAGAGAGAGAGTAAGAGACGTGCACGCAAAGAGAGAGAGAGTAAGAGACGTGCACGCAAAGAGAGAGAGAGTAAGAGACGTGCACGCAAAGAGAGAGAGAGTAAGAGACGTGCACGCAAAGAGAGAGAGAGTAAGAGACGTGCACGCAAAGAGAGAGAGAGTAAGAGACGTGCACGCAAAGAGAGAGAGAGAGTAAGAGACGTGCACGCAAAGAGAGAGAGAGAGTAAGAGACGTGCACGCAAAGAGAGAGAGAGAGTAAGAGACGTGCACGCAAAGAGAGAGAGAGAGTAAGAGACGTGCACGCAAAGAGAGAGAGAGAGTAAGAGACGTGCACGCAAAGAGAGAGAGAGAGTAAGAGACGTGCACGCAAAGAGAGAGAGAGAGTAAGAGACGTGCACGCAAAGAGAGAGAGAGAGTAAGAGACGTGCACGCAAAGAGAGAGAGAGAGTAAGAGACGTGCACGCAAAGAGAGAGAGAGAGTAAGAGACGTGCACGCAAAGAGAGAGAGAGTAAGAGACGTGCACGCAAAGAGAGAGAGAGTAAGAGACGTGCACGCAAAGAGAGAGAGAGACAGAGTAAGAGACGTGCACGCAAAGAGAGAGAGAGAGAGAGTAAGAGACGTGCACTCAAAGAGAGAGAGAGAGAGAGAGTAAGAGACGTGCACTCAAAGAGAGAGAGAGAGAGAGTAAGAGACGTGCACGCAAAGAGAGAGAGAGAGTAAGAGACGTGCACGCAAAGAGAGAGAGAGAGAGTAAGAGACGTGCACGCAAAGAGAGAGAGAGAGAGTAAGAGACGTGCACGCAAAGAGAGAGAGAGAGAGAGAGTAAGAGACGTACACGCAAAGAGAGAGAGAGAGTAAGAGACGTACACGCAAAGAGAGAGAGAGTAAGAGACGTGCACGCAAAGAGAGAGAGAGAGAGTAAGAGACGTGCACGCAAAGAGAGAGAGAGAGAGTAAGAGACGTGCACGCAAAGAGAGAGAGAGAGAGAGAGTAAGAGACGTACACGCAAAGAGAGAGAGAGAGTAAGAGACGTACACGCAAAGAGAGAGAGAGTAAGAGACGTGCATGCAAAATGACAAAAATGGATCTTCAAAACAGGATGTGTGTTTTATTTCCAGATATTTCGTTAAATCCCTGAAGAGACAAGATAATTAGTTACTGTATATCGGAAAAGTACTCTCCCTAGGAGTAGCGTTCTTGCAACCAAAAACGTGTTAACATCTGTGTGTGTGTGTGTGTGTGTGTGTATATATATATATACGGTGTCTTGTTTTCAAAAACAGAGCAATAGAAACACTTGCTGAAGGACAAACGAAAACTGATCCGCATTTCTATCATCTCCCAGTCACTGGAAGTGCCTAGAAAACATCAATTTTTCTGTTTTCTCATCAATTTAAAGTAATACCAGTCGTGTTGTCAGGAAGTCAAAAACGATATTTTTATTATTCGGATCCATCAAAATTTTTGTCTGTAATCGTTTGTAACTTTTTTTTTTTTTATCAGTCTTTAGTGCCATGGTATCTCGCTTACGCTTTCATAATATTGTCGTCAAATGTCCTTCCAAAAAAGTTCTTTGATCGAACTAACTTTGAAGAGATTTGCACTTGCAAAGAAAAAAAATCCAACATTTCGTCCGCGTACCATTTAAACATATATATATATATATATATATATATATAAGTTAAGATGAGAACGAATCGACTACAATGTCATCGTTCGTAACATTTAATTTAAAAAAGGGATCAATACAAAGTAGAGCAATATTGTTTATTTTAGGATATTACATCGAATACATGTCAAAATCACTACACAATTGCAGTCGTATTTCGATGCGTATCAAATGCATCTCATTAAACGTTTTTAACTTACAGGCGAGTGAACGATTTATTTAGATTTGAAAGCAAAATGCAACCATTTTTTACGAAAAAAGAAAAAAATGACGGGTATAAGATTTGTAGTCTTTACTCTGATCAACCAATCAAATATACATTAAATTTAAACTATGCGAAGTAGCAAAACATTTTTAAATTATTTTTTATAAATGGGACATGAAAATATTTTTTTAATTTTTGCTTTTTCGTTTAGTTTAAATTTAACGTAGGTCATATTTGAATTGTTGATCAGAGTAAAACCCACAAATGTTAGAAAATCCCGCTTTTTCTTTCGCAAAAGAGCTTGTATTTTTTTTTTATCTAAATCGTTCACTCGCCAGTAATTTACAATCACCTGATGAGGTACATTTGTTACACATCGAAATACGACTGCAATTGTGTAGCTATTTTGACATGTTTTTGATGTAATATCCTAAAATAAATAACATCTCTCTCTCTCATATATATATATATATATATACATATATATATATATATATATATATGTGTGTGTGTGTGTGTGTATGTGTGTGTGTATTATAAAAACCAGTTTGATAGTGAAGACCTTTCTCTTTGAATAATTGGTTTAACTTAAGTGAATATTGCTGAGGTATCTACTAATGGTTTGGTGTATGGTTTAATCAACTAATTTTGACACTAGTTATTACATCTACAGCGATACAGGAAATGGTGAAAATCTGGAAAGGAAGTAGCTGCAAACATTGCCTTAGTATAATTCCGTATGAACAGAGCAAATACAATATTAATACTTACGCAATTTGAGCATTTAATATATATATATATATATATATATATATATATATATATGTGTGTGTGTGTGTGTTCTGTTAGAAAAATTCCAAACTTCTGAGGTATTGCGTAGAATATATCATCCCATCTCACAAATAATGTCACACACCATTGTTTGTACAAGGCGATGAAATGAAAATTCCCAAAGACCCATACACATTATGGCATATTCCCTTTGGCAGAGCCATGGAAATATCCATGATGAGAGGCTCCAAGTTGGTAGTTGAAAGGCCGCCACTACACAATCGACGTCAGTAAGCGCAAGTGGTTTGAATTCAGAGGGGCTCATTTTCATGTATTTGTTGTTGTTATCCAAGTTTCAGTAGTTAAGACTTCATGTATATCTTAAAAGAAATTAAAATCATTTTCTATCATCGGAACTTAATTCCATTTTAATGACAAGATAGGAACGTCTTCTAAATATGAGGACGGACTGAAAATTATTCTGATGTATAGTCATTAAATTACATTTGGGGAAATTTCAAACTGCATGCGAATAAAGTTTCACTCTTTTATTCTGATTTAATGGAATAAACTGCCACCCCCATGAGTAGCGGCACTGTAGGTTGTAACAACTTATAAGCATCCGTTAGGACAGCGAAGTCGAGCTGGGATCTGCGACAATTAGCGACCTGCCGATAGCATCACGCACACAACTGTACTGACTTCCGACGTCCGTGCGCATAACTATTACTTCCTTGCTTGTTGTACTGGTCACTACAATAAACCTGTTACTGTTTATCAACCGTGTTTGTCCGTTCCATATTCCTATTAGCACGGAATATAATATTCTTTGTGAATGCACTTAATCCAATATTAAATATTAATAAGATAGATTGAACGTTATAGAATGAAAGATTCTGCTTAGTACTTCGTATCAGGCAACGGAATAGAACTTCGTGCTTATAAAGCATAAGCGGACTTTGAAAAAACAATGTTAACATCAGTTTTGAAAATAACTCAATGACCTTCAGATGTCGTAAAGAAATGTGTTTTAAGTAAAATTTTAAAACAAATTTCTAATCTTCAAATATATCCAGTTTTTGTTTTAAATAAGACTTCATCAAAAGTATAGACAGTTGTGGGTGAACTATTTTTTTAAGTTGAAATGAAAACCTGACTTGTGATGAAGCAACAAGTCAGTTTGCCAACAGCTTCTTAATTATATCAAACCCGTCATGTACGATGTACCAGTAAAATTTATTAATTAAATTGTTCATTCTTTCTACTTATAATTAAATCAATAAATTTTACAACTTAATATTCTCAAACTTTGGGCTTCTCCAAAAGTCGGCATTTGTCACGTTTTAATTTTCAGTAGAGTATTTTTTAATGTACTTAACAAAAGACGAAACGTTTATGGCATAACAATTAACTGCAATACGATGCTTTTAGTACACAAGTTAATAGTTAAAAGCATTTTGGTTTAAAACAAAAAATAACAAAAAAACAAAAAGGAATTATTGGCTTCGTGTTCGACTGACTGAAACGTGATTCAAACTTGCATGATATCTTGCAAAAATCTTTTAGATTATTTGGAGGAATGATATTTGTCTGGACAGAATTTCTCCATTTACGAAAACTTGTCGTCGGTTTTATCTCGTATACAAGAATTTAATTTCTTTGCTAATGGCTTTGTTTATGATGATAGCGTTGATGACTAAGTTGACCAATCCTTGGATGGAAAAGTCGATGGCATTGACTGCATGGTAATGTTGATGGAGGATGAGATTGATTTCCTTTTTTTTCTTCACGTGGCTTCAAAGCTTTTGGTTCCGATGGCGATGAAACATTGTTAGTTAGTACAGTCTTGAGCTTATGTTTCAAACGATTTCGACTTAAGTTCAGGAGCTTTCAGTGTTGTTTTGAGCTGGTCCTTGTATTTGAGAAAAGGGAAACGCCGTGGTCTTTTCCTTGAGGTAGTATATTTGATGTTGGACTGTTTACTCCGATATACAGTGTAAAATATTTGTGTGTATGTTTCTATATTAGTATATATGTGGAACCCCGGATAAAATGGAAGAAAAAATAAATTTAAGTAATATCACTAAAATCTCAATTATTGGCAAAAATAGGACCACGGGAGCTTCAATTTTAAATTTTCAAATTGGCAGCTAAATCGGTGACGTTATCTCAAACGTTGTACAAGCATTCAAAAGCAGACGACTATTTCTGTGTTGTTTGTTTCAAAAATTGAAAGCTCACATCGGAAAATTTGCCATATATTTATCAACTTGTAAAACTTCTGAGTTTAATAAATCTAACTTCTTGTGATCCGATTTTTCTTGTAGATAGTGTAAGGTAAATTAATAAAAGAGTCTTCAGTATAAATCGAGACAGAATTTTGAACAATATTAGATTCTAAAACTAATTTTTCGCATTTTAAAACCAACTTGTTGAGGTACTAGGTTCCTTCCTGTAAATCTTTTATCACTTTTGAAATATTTCATGCAATACGAAAAATATACGAGCGAGGTATATAAACAAAAGCGAATTATAGCAGCAGTAAAAATAAGGTTGACTCACTTCATTTATTCGACCGACTGTTCGAAATAACACGCATACATAAAATAACGTAAATACTTGGATTTTCACATATACCTTTTCAATTAATATTTCTTTATGTCGTAAAAAGAAAAGAAAAATTTCATTGAACTTTGAGAGCAACTTTGTTACTAATTTCCTTCAAACTGAAGGAAAAAGATTATTGTTATGCTAAAAAATATTCAAATTTGTAGAACTGCGTTTAAAGATTATTTTTCTTCGCTTTTCACACACATTCTCTCCTGTCTCTCATATATGTGTGTGTGTGTGTGAGTTTGAATAACCAAATATATACAAATATGGAACGCTTCAAAAATGTGCGTGTCATCCGCTGATTGTGGAGGGGTTCACGGTCCATTGACTAAGTGCGATGCTGTCGGAAGCTCTAGACTCCTGAAGGGCCACTCTTGGCCTCAAGGTCTAAGTCAACGACCTAGACTAAACGCGACCACGCCACCAAAAACCCTAAATTTGGAACAAGCGGATGATGTTTACAACAGATTTCTACGGTTGAACTAACGGATGAAGAGTGCTACACATGACGGTCATGATACCGAAATGCACTACTCAACACTATCAACTTATCAATTCAAGCAACCATAGCCAGATGTGTGTGGTATAGCCTTCTTCAAAACTAAAATATATATTTGATGACGAGTATCCTTCTTCCCCGATACCACCTTGTGATTTTTTTTTTTATCAGTCTTAGTGCCATATTGGGTCATCTGGAGATGCAGATATCTGCAGTAAAGTACGACAAGAGATAAAATAAGATCTTGAGAAGTCGCGGATTGTTAGCAGAAACCCCAACAACACTTACATTGTAAGTGTGTTGGGGTTTGCCATTGTGCAGTTTTATATGAATAGCAGTAATTGAAAAAAAAAAAAAAAAAAAAAAAAAAAAAAAAAAAGAGGAAAACCCGTGTAATAATCTAAAAGAATATTCCACTATCATCCGATTTGTCTTTTATAACTTGAACAATATTTGCTTTAGATTCTGAGTTCCGAAATAGGATTCAATTCAATCAAGAATACAGAATAGTCTCAGATGTGAACTACGAATTGAAGATACCAAAGTTAAGAGACTGTCTTAACAGAGGACGGGGAATCTGACCCCGAAATCCGAAGAAAGCATTGGAATAACGAAAGATGCCTCCTAAAATATAAGCATAGTATTAAGAAACAGGAAAATTTAATTAGAAACATAGAAAAGATTATTGAATTATTCTGTAATATCGGTCCTCCTATCTGGTAGTGAATGCTGAGAAATATCTTGAAAGATGAAAAGACTTGAAGCAACAGAAATGTGGTGATGAGAATACCATGGGTGGAACATGTGAGTAATGACAAAGTTTATGAGAAAATTAAAGCACAAACGAATATTTATATTTACAATATGAACGACTTGAAATTTTTAGGGCACCTAACGAGGAAAAAAATTGGAGAATTTGACACTAACTGGACAATTTGAAATCAAGAGACAGAAAAAAGCAATGGATAATCTACCTTACAAGCTTGGCCCAAAAGAGGTTAAAAGGGATAGAAAAAAATCAAACTGACGAAGAGCTACAAAGGGTGGGAAGTTGTGGTGAGTCGTGATCGACCATGTCCTGAAGGGACATGACTTCAATTTCTGTCTAGATTTATGGATGAGGAAATATTTACATTATCGAAACTGCATTTGCTTGAGCATGAGAAGCCACCTTTTAGCCAGGCGTGTTTTATCGGAGAGGCCATTTCATAGATGTGCATTGTTGTAGAGGCCTTCATGCAAGTCTCAAATTACATATTATGTAATGCACTGCTTGAAGTCTCTTCATTTGCTGATTATATTCTTGTATCCGAGACTTTAAAACTATAATTCAATCTATTAATAGCTTTTCATCCGACGTTATTAGCTATCAAATACATAAATCCCCAAAAATACCTCTCACACACATTTTTTTTTTATAAACCCAGTGTATTTGTTAAGAGTAAGCACGTGGAGTAATGGATAGCGATTTGGATTGTGGAATCGGAGAACCGGGTTCGAATTTCAGTTGAATCCATTACATTCTTTTACGTGTATCACCTTTTCCCCTAAAGTACATGAAAATTCATACACCCCCGCTTTTTACATAGGGTAGATTTTTGAGATGATGAATTATTTTTAAGAATTACATTAGACGTTTTGAATTTAATTATATCTCCAAATGAGAGAAAAAGAACAGATGGAGTAAAATTCTACTGTTCGTAGCATTGACTTTTAAAAAAGTGCTCAATACAAAGTAGAGCAATGTTGAAATCGCTACACAAAAGATTTCATGTTTCAATACTTTGATTGTACTTCTTCAGGTGATGGTAAGTAACTGGTGATTAAATTGATTTAAATCACCAGTTACCATCAAGTCCTTCATATAAAAATAGCCGGTTGATAAACTTGAACGAACTTGAATAATTTTTATTCGCTGTTAGAGGAAAATTTACATTATAAAACTGAATATGGCAAATATATAATTATGAAGACCGTATATACTCATGTATAAACCAACTTCGTGTACATTGCAAACCCCGAAATTTCTTTCTTTAATTTTAGCCTCCTCAGAAAGAATTTACTTGTGTATCAGTCACCGCTAACACATCACTTAACCTGTTAAAAAAATTACCTGCGTGGAGTGTGACCCTCTATTTTTTATTCGTAAAAACAGATCATAAAAACTTCTCGAATATATACGATATTTAACGATATTACTCGTGATTATAACAAATGTCTTGCCATATGTATAGGAAGGGAAAACTATTGAAAAAATCCACTCATCAGCCATTTCTATACAAAATTAAAGAATTGAAATTTCTTACAAATTTCTATTTAAAAACCACACAGAAAACCTTTTAATCGAGTATTTTGTACATTGATAAAACGATACTCAAGCTAATGAGCATCTTTATTCACCAGTAAAGTACAAAAGTTAAAAGCTTAAAAATCAATAAATTAGATCGAAGTATGAGAATGAACTTTGATTAGACATTTTGTATCGAGATTTCTTGGCTTGATAACAATTTCGGCGAGAGTCAATTATTTGACTGTCGACACTTAACCTCGTCATCTCCGAAGCAGTTCATTGAAATTACTACTTCGTATACATTCTTAGGTGAAGTTCTTTGCAAATTACATATGTAAAAATTTATATTCGCTTCACTTTGACTAACAATCACCGGTTTTCTTCAAAAAATCTTCTATGAACTTTCCAGCATATAAATACGAAGAAGTTGGCATTGCAATTTTAATATGTCAATACAAGTACCAACTGCCAATCACTTGATTCTCCACTACCGACAAATCGATATTAAACCAGAACACTCACCGATACAAACTATAGAAACCAATTTTTATCATTTCTCCACAAATTCAGATAAGCCTTTTTGAAAAGAAAGTAACATTATTGATTAAAACGTCAATTTTCATCTCTTGAGGGGAAAACCTACGAAGGCAGAAGAATTAAATTGTCTTATGCCCAACGTAAATGTTCATATACTAAATAAATATACAAATATAGATATACATTCTTCTCATCATTGGAGTAATCTTATTTTTTGTGCATTGTCTGAAATCCGCCATATTAATTCTGAAGATAATGAGCTGTAGTAAGTCTTTGTTGAAACGTCTCTTGGCGGCAAAAAAGTCTACAGTTTGAATGATATTTTTTTTACTTCCTACTTTTTTCTTTAATAATCTGGGATGTCTCGAATAGTATATTGTATGCATCGGATCGTTACGGTTCTTCAAAAATGAAAAGAAAAATCTATCGACTGTTGAACATTATGATATAGATCCAGAAAAGAAAAGAAAAAACCCTCCAAGCGATGCATGACATACGTAAACCATCTCCGACTAAAGGAAAAAGAAACTTTAAAAAGGAGGGAACGGTGTTTGCCGAAACGAACTGAGATTTCGAAATCATTGACAAAACAAAAATGCTTTCATCTGTTTTTGGCTCCCGTTTCGGAGAATCTATACCCGTATAAAGTTTGTTTTCGTGTTTATCTTTCATTTACACAACAAAATCCAATGGGATTAACTTCTGGAATAAAGATCGCAATTAACCAATAGAATCGAAGCGAATTGTCTGACTCAAACATTTCTGGTTCTCGAGCTGGGGTAGGTGCAGTTGAAAGAATCTCTTGAATTTGTATCCTCCCCACGGAGAAAAAATTTGGAAACCACATATTTGGTTATGCTGCTCTTCTCATATTGGTTCATTTTGTTTTGTGTCATATCAACACCTCTATGTGTTATTTAACGACAAAATCTTAATACTAAAAACAATTTTCAGCATTCAACTACAGAAAATATACTATTGGTCACACACACACACACACATATATATTATATATATATATATATATATATATATATATATGTGTGTGTGTGTTGTAGCATAACTACGGACACTAATGCGTATGTTTCCATTCACGTAAATACAGTAGTAAATACTGTATATTGGTTTGCAGTCGAAGATTCGTCTTCAGCTGTGATGGTCAAACTTTCTGCCTCCGGGTAGAGAGGATCCCCAGACGAGTCTATGTCGAAGGGCAGAGTCTCGTCTTGGGAAACAGCTACGGGGAATTTTTGGCCAAGGCTACGGGCTCGGATATCCCACATTAAATTCTGCCTTGTGTCACATCAGACCGCGTGGTTGGTTAGTAGATATCTTGAAGTTGGAGATTCATTGGGGAATTCACTTGACTCACTTCTAGCCGTTGACTAATACTTCAACGCGCCGCTGGCGAATCTTATGTGTTGTTCTTGTCCTAAGTATTATCGTTCATTACCAACCTTCGTTTGATTATTCTATTCAGTAACCTTCTCTAGATTACAACACACACATTATATATATATATATATATATATATATATATATATAAATATATAATTATGAAATGGAAAAAGTCTGACATTTACTTAAGACATATATATATACCGGATATATTTTACTATAAAAATCTATTTTATACTTTAATAATGTTTTTGCAGTTCTTTTGGCGTCCATTGTTTGCTGAAACTGGCTCTACCACCCGGGTCAGGATGGACGTGGGAACAACACCAACTGACCTCAAAAGCTTCAACATTCCGATCAGAACCCTTGCTACCGGATGTAGTTTATCGTCATACCCTGGTCTGTTGCTGCTTTCATCAGCAAGAAGATTTCAGAAGGTGGAATTATCAGACCCACCAACAAATTGGTTGGAAACCAAATTTGTCCTTCTCGTACACTGGTTTTCAGCCAAAGGTTGCAGAGTCTACTCTTCTATTCATGTCCAGCGAATCAAGGCGAGATGGGTTCATGCCTTTACCGAGTACACTAGTACGAAGATAGTGCAACAAACTGATTCAGAATTTGAATCACAGATTACATTTTACACACCAATAAGCATAACACAACCCGTATTTGAAAGATTAGTGCAACACCATCTTTCGATTAACTGTTCCACCCCCAGTTCATTCTGTGCTGGGCAAAACTAAGTATGCTTAAATCTCTAAATCATATTAGAAAGGAAACGTCTGAATTTAAAAATATAAATTCAAAATAAAGTTGCAAAAAGGTTTATGTCAATAGCTTTTAGGAATATTATTTATCAAGATAGATATTCCCAAAGGATCGTTTCGTTGTAACACTGACTGCTCAGTTGTTCATGGTACCGTTGGGAACATGCTCATTAAGAATAAGAAACAAGCTATGGCATATCCACACTACCAGCCGCCTCATCTCTATCAGATTAAAACTAAGCCTGAAATAACATGAAATCTGTGTATATAGAGTTGATGGCCGAGGTAATTCTGTTTTATTTTCCGACATTGAAAATGGTTAGTTTTCGAGGTCGGTCGATAAATAACGTTCACAACTGCGTAAGTTGTCATCAAGTGAGGGAGTTGGTTAAATTGGAGCAACATAATCTTCACAAGTTTTTCAGTCCTGGGTATGACGATAAACTACACCTAGCAGGAAGGGTTCTGATCGGGAGAATAGCGGCTTTGAAGAGCATGGAACCACCTCTTAATTGTTGTTTAGAGATCCACACTGGCCTGGGTTGACAGCACCTGTTAGGGTCCCAGTTATGGACAAATAATGAACCCTCGAGAAAAAAAAAAATGCCAGACACTATGAAAGTATAAAAACCGCTTTTTATAGGAAAGTTACCACCCTTGCAAGCCGCTAGTGGTCCGCTGGCGGGCCGACGATGGTAATGCGAGCGGTTCTTTGATGACAGCCACCGGTGGGCCTCTAGAGTCCGCCAGTGGTAACATTGTTGAGACGAACACGCCAGCGGTGCGATAGCCGTAAAAAAGAAAAAAAAAAGAAAAAAGTAGTAGCAGTGGCAGATTGGTGGCTTGCATGTAGGGGCGACAATACCCCTTTTCACGGGAAAGGCACCGGCAATGCCTTCTATTTGTGGTTGAAAAAATACAATTGTGTTCAGAATATTTAGATTTCGGTATTAAATTATCCATGGAGGTTGATATACTGCTAAATAAAATCAAAACACCAACATGACATTAATCCATGTAATATCCTACTATTTAAAAAAAAAAAAAATCAAACTGTATTTCAAAATATAACTTCAACAAAACTACAACATAAAATACACATCAACGTCTATAGCAATTTACATCCACACAAACGTGTATATGCGCAAAGGTTGAGAATAATCTACAATGTATTTAGTTGTGGAAGCAGAATATCATTTTTATTACTTTACGGCTGACAAGAAAATTATATCGCGGCATTAAATGACCAACAAGGAGTGAATTATTCTTGTTTTTCGCTTTCTCCAGAATAAATATCTCGTGTGTCTACAAAGGCAAAACTTTCCCCAAGATGATCTTAAAAACTATCAGTTCTTGCAATGAGATCGATCCACGATTTGTTTTCCATTACCGCGGGGGCCGATCCACCAGCCCCCCCCCCCTGCCCAACCTCTTTCATATCACACACCTCATTCTTAATTATTACCTTAATAGTAACTCTCTAGCTCCGGTGGATCTCGAGTTTTCTATTGAGAAAAATTTGACATAAAAAACACCATGCTTTGTATATACACATACATTCTCAGGCGCTTGTTAGTAAAGACCAATGCGGACACTGATCAGTTTTCGAGCAGAAGTAAACTAAAAACTATATTTTTAGTTTGGCAAACCTTTCAACCTCAGATAACTAACGTCAAAAATCTTCCGAACTTTAATTTATTTGGCATTGTGACAGTAAGTCTGTAAAAACAAAAAAAACAAAAACCTCCTGCTTTTGTAATTGTCAGTAAGATATCATTTGCTGGTTTAGTGACATAGATCCGTAACGTGTTTCAAT
Organism: Acanthosepion lycidas; assembly: GCA_963932145.1. Taxonomy (NCBI): domain Eukaryota; kingdom Metazoa; phylum Mollusca; class Cephalopoda; order Sepiida; family Sepiidae; genus Acanthosepion; species Acanthosepion lycidas. Next base: position 129,679,871 of record OZ010572.1, read on the forward strand.
ATTCGTTTGTGACAGCTAATTTTAAGATGCCTTCTTGCGAGCTGATATAATTGTATATTTCGCATCTGCACAATTGGTCGGTAGTCGCGGCCAATTAAAAAGCTAGACGCCGATTTTCAAGGCAAGAATAGCACATTTCAATATCCACCCAGAAAACCTTGTGTCAGACTAAAATTGAAGTAAACCTCTAGACATACAAACGAGTGATTACAACATGTGTACACATTTTATCAACGAATTTTTTTAGGATCCGTGCTATCGGGATTTACTAAATTTACCTTAGTTTGGCACAAGGCCACAATAACTGGGCATATTGTACGCTGTGGTAATATTAAAAACCAGGGTGCTAGCTATTATGCGAGATGCCGAAGAAAAACTAGAATATTACAGGATTGGACGTTGAGAAACTTCCTGCTAAATCTAGTTCGCAAAATGAACAAGAAATTTTTAAATGTCTTGGAATTCCGTCGAAAATAAATCAACGTTACTTGTTACTCTGCGTTTTCAAGACAGATTAAAAAAAAAAAAAAAAAAAAAAGAGTGCTTTTGCGCCTACATACTTTTCCGTGAAGTTTACAATCTCCCTGCAGTATTTTCGGTAGATCACCTTACATTTAAATTCTGATTACAAATCGATGTAAATCATATATATATATATATATATATATATATATATATATAGTGATTGCTCTTATCCCCAGTTAGGATAAGCAGAAAGTATAGTTATTCGGTATGGTGCGAAGGTTTTTTTTAATTTTTTTTTTTTTTTTTTTATTTCTGTTTTCGTTTTTCTAATTAACTTTTCATTTTGCCCCGATAACTTGATTTTTTTGCCATGTTATGTGAAGGGTCCCATAACAGCCTATCTTTCAAACAAGAATTATTTGCCATATAAGTGTTTTTTTTTTTTGTTTTTTTTTTAATATTATTTCAATTATCGGGTTAATTTTCTTTTAAGACTCACACACACACACACATATATATATATATATATATATATATATATATATATATATATATATATATATATATTTTAGTTGGATTGATGAGAGTTTGTGACCCTGGGTTTCATGCTTTGCGATCGTTAGACAAACTGATTAATTTTTAATTTTTGGATTTATATATGGTTGCGTATATCTGTGTTTTTATGGTAGTGGGAGGAAAAATTGTCGTCGGGACGCCACTAATACTTACGCAAACATACATACACGCCCGAACACCCATTGGCATACGCAGACACGCACGCACACTCACCCACCGAAACTCACACAAACAAACGTATGTGAGCAGTATGGGACTTGGTATATATACGTATATACGTGTCGTTGTTTACATACATAAGCATTTGGTTGCTGCATTCAATGTTGGATTGTGTAGCGAATATTTTTATGATTGTTGCACTGTCAACGCGCAGACCGTTTTTCTATTTTTGTTCGCTCAATAATATTTTCTCGCACGCATGTGTACATGGCAGTTTTATATAAATGTGATTTTATAATAAACAGAATTATGAAGAATCATTTGGTCATTGAATGTGACAAACTAAGTTCTACGTTAAGATATAGAAGACCCTTCCTCCTTTGGCCTTGTGCCACATTTGTATTCAAACATTTTAAATCTATAAATGCGATATGTGAATTTGGCTCAATCATCAGTCCAATATTAAAAACAAAAACATTCGTTAAAATATTTACTGCTGTATCTTGATGCGATAAATTCGAAATGGCTATGCTTGCTTTTCAGAGTAGGAGCGCGTTTATTTTTTCAATCAACATTGTAAAAGGTTTTAACAACATTTACAATGGTTACAACGAAGAAAAGCTTTGCTCTACACGATATCGTGAGCGTGCAAAGAAAACAGACGAGAACAGACACTTTGAACGAGCTGCGTCTTAAAATATCCTCTGGAATTGAAGGAATCAAGAGGACATAGTGAGAATGGCAAGGAAAACACGAGGAGCATAACCTTTGGGATTAAAACAGGCTAAAGTTACGAGTGCAGTGACAAGGCTATTTGTAAAGTTAGTGGAATGTTTTGCTTAAGTAGACGAGTTTGACAATATCAAGTTACCTATCATCATAGACGAAACCCTTATTGATGAGAGGTCTACAAATTCGCAGAAAGTTTTTTTTTTTTTTTTATCTAAATATTCCGTGCCAAATTATAGACGTATTATATGTCCGGAATTCCAGTTCCTTGGCACTCATTCAGTGCATAGTATTAATTGTCGGTGCACGGAATGAATTTCTAGTTAATTTCTGAATAAAAACAAGATACGTTTAAATAACTAACTCTGAAATGAAAATAATTTAATTATTAGCTCGCCTTTCTTCATTTTTCTGTTTTAAATCATCCATTTCTTGGTTGAACACCCTCTGATTGTTAAAGCAAACGATGTGATGTAAGTAACGAGTAGTTCTGACGAGATTGCAACTTCAATGACAGAAATAGTACGCCGTAAAAGAAGTGTTCTCCAGATATGGTGGCATAGTCTCAAGAAAACTATGATGATACGCCAGTCTTTCATGTTTGGAGCATTTGCATGCCTTGAAAATGAACCTCCAAGATCGGAGTTTTTTTTTTTTTTTTTTTTTTACACATGCGCGAACACCAGTAAATGCACAAATTACGTGAAAAAAAACAAAAAAACAAAAAAAAACAAAAGAAAATTGCAAAGCCCTGATATCAGAAATTTAAACGATCACTTCTAACCAGTCACAGCATTTTCGTTTAAAAGTCCCAAACACTTAAATCGTTAAAACCTAAAAGACCAGAAAGCCAGTGGCCTGTTATAGCACCGTCCAACCTCGACAATATTTCATTAATTCTCTGATACTTTATAATCTGTTCCGTCATCATTGAATTTGGTTACTCGTCGACTCTGAGACAGAGGAGAGACAGACAGAGAGAGACACAGAGAGAGAGAGAGACACAGAGAGAGAGAGAGACACAGAGAGAGAGAGAGACACAGAGAGAGAGAGAGACACAGAGAGAGAGAGAGACACAGAGAGAGAGAGAGACACAGAGAGAGAGAGAGACACAGAGAGAGAGAGAGACACAGAGAGAGAGAGAGACACAGAGAGAGAGAGAGACACAGAGAGAGAGGGAGACACAGAGAGAGAGGGAGACATAGAGAGAGGGAGACATAGAGAGAGGGAGACATAGAGAGAGGGAGACATAGAGAGAGGGAGACATAGAGAGAGGGAGACATAGAGAGAGGGAGACATAGAGAGAGGGAGACATAGAGAGAGACACAGAGAGAGAGGGAGACAGAGAGAGAGACACAGAGAGAGAGGGAGACATAGAGAGAGGGAGACAGAGAGAGAGGGAGACATAGAGAGAGGGAGACATAGAGAGAGGGAGACATAGAGAGAGGGAGACATAGAGAGAGGGAGACATAGAGAGAGGGAGAGAGAGGGAGACATAGAGAGAGAGAGAGGGAGGGAGACAGAGAGAGAGGGAGGGAGGGAGACAGAGAGAGAGGGAGGGAGGGAGACAGAGAGAGAGGGAGGGAGGGAGACAGAGAGGGAGGGAGGGAGGGAGACAGAGAGGGAGGGAGACATAGAGAGAGAGGGAGGGAGACATATAGAGAGAGAGAGGGAGACATATAGAGAGAGAGAGGGAGACATATATAGAGAGAGAGGGATATAGAGAGAGAGAGGGAGACATAGAGAGAGAGGGAGGGAGACAGAGAGAGAGAGGGAGACAGAGGGAGAGAGAGAGACACAGAGGGAGAGAGAGAGACACACAGAGGGAGAGAGAGAGAGACACAGAGGGAGAGAGAGAGAGACACAGAGGGAGAGAGAGAGAGACACAGAGGGAGAGAGAGAGAGACACAGAGGGAGAGAGAGAGAGACACAGAGGGACAGAGAGAGAGACACAGAGGGACAGAGAGAGAGACACAGAGGGACAGAGAGAGAGACAGAGGGACACAGAGGGACAGAGAGAGACAGAGGGACACAGAGAGAGAGAGAGAGAGACAGAGAGAGAGAGAGAGAGACAGAGAGAGAGAGAGAGAGACAGAGGGACACAGAGAGAGGGACAGAGGGAGAGAGAGAGAGGGACAGAGGGAGAGAGAGAGAGGGACAGAGGGAGAGAGAGAGAGGGACAGAGGGAGAGAGAGAGAGGGACAGAGGGAGAGAGAGAGACAGAGGGAGAGAGAGAGAGACAGAGGGAGAGAGAGAGAGACAGAGGGAGAGAGAGAGACAGAGGGACACACACAGAGAGAGAGACAGAGGGACACACACAGAGAGAGAGACAGAGGGACACACAGAGACAGAGGGACACACAGAGACAGAGGGACACACAGAGACAGAGGGACACACAGAGACAGAGACAGAGGGTCACACAGAGACAGAGACAGAGGGACACACAGAGACAGAGACAGAGGGACACACAGAGACAGAGACAGAGGGACACACAGAGACAGAGAGACACACAGAGACACAGAGACAGAGGGACACACAGAGACACAGAGACAGAGAGAGAAAGAGACATACACACACACAGAGTGAGAGAGGGACAGAGCGAGAGAGAGAGAGAGAGAGAGAGAGAGAGAGAGAGACAGAGAAAGAGGCCGACTGGAAGCTCTTTGAAGTTGAGGATGCTTTCTATAAATTCCAATCATTCATTCCAGACTTACTACGAAAGAGAAACAAAATTATAGCAGTGGAGATATATATCGATGTCAAGCAAGCTTTGAACGGTAAAACAAAGTTCGATGTTTCACCCACTAATCATTTTTCACTGTTGTATTATGAATTACAGAGTCGATTTCGTAATTTACTTCAGAGTAAAAAAATAAAAAAGAAAGGTTAATTTTTGTATTACAAAGAAATTATTCTTTACAGTGCATATAATTCGTCAGAAAATCTTTGAAGTTCTCAGCCGACAGCCATTTCCTCTTTTAGAGAGATTATGTTCATTTGCAATATGACTTCGTCTCACCTCTTCGCAACAACTCATCTTCTTCGATATCATTTCCTGTGTGAAAATCTAATGAATCATTCTTCAGTTCGAATTCAAAGGGGCCATCTTTGCCCTCACAGTATACAGGATCTGATTGTCTTATGCTATGTATTCTACTTATTCCCAAATGAAAATGTGCAGACGACAAAGCGATCTCCGGAAAAAAATACGAGTTTGCCTGAAGATTTATCTCGCTATATTCGCATTTATCTATGGGAGGTACCCGACGAAAGTTTGGCACAAGGTCATGAAAATCAGGAACTGAGGACTTCAGTTCTTTAATTGATCGACTTCCAAAATATTTCCCGCTAAAACATTTGCTTGCTATTGTCCAATTCCATTTTTGTGCCGAATCGAAACAATGATTCACTATTTGATCCAGGAATTGAACTCTCAACCACCAAATGACAGTAACACATGTCTAATCAATTATATTCACTATGCGGGTGGGTTTTAATCACTTTACAAAATTAAGTAGTGTAACCCGGATATAAGAGAGATTTTCTCTCGTCCCAAATTAGAGCCATACTTACCTAAACAAAATAGACCAAACCCGGATATAAGAGAAATCAGAATATAAGAGACTTCTTCTCCGGTCCCGACAACTCTTATATCCGGGTTACACTGTATTTAATTTCAGAAATTACCATTCTAACCAAGTGTCCAAAACCATCTGATATTTAATATAAACAGTTCCAAAAACACACCATTAATGTCAT
>OZ010572.1:129688058-129745558 GCA_963932145.1 Acanthosepion lycidas
TTTATTTTCTGACTCTCGCCCTTCTGTCAAGGCTGACTATAGGTGTAACAGGTTTTCTACCTACTGTCTTCATAAGTAATCAAGATCTAGAATCACCAAAGTTAAACAACGTTAATACCTAGATGGGTGACCGCTTGGGAATACCAGGGGCTGTAAGCTTGGATGTGTGGGTGGTGTAACGGATACTGGCTCGCAATTGTTAATCGGAGAGCCGAGTTCCAGTTGGGCTCGTCATATTCACTTACGCGTAAATAACATTGGGGAAAATTATGAATCCACCCCAGCTATGGGTTAATTAGTATAATTTGTAACAGTAAATTCTTATCTCAAAAAATTCTTACAGTCTATATATTTTTTGACATTAAATTTTCTGCAAAAGATCGATAAGCCGAGAAAAAAAAATACCATTCAATTAAAATTCCTTAATTTTTATATGCCCATGAAGAAGACATTGAAATTATTCTTTACTCAATAATAATAATAATAATAATAATAATAATAATAATAATAATAATAATAATAATAATAAACTTATGATGATAATAAAAGCGGTCGAAATCACTGATTTCGATTTTCTGTAGAGTTAGTTTCGCACTGATACATACGAGAAAAGACATGAATCAACGGCTTTCGGGTGAAAAATCATTGGCTATGCTTATTTTTATTCGGAAAATAAGAAAATTTAATTATTGGCAGGAAGAATGTCAGAAAATAAACTGAGAAGAAGCTGCCCGAATAGAACTTCCTCCTTATCAATGGAATACGAAGGGTGTGAGGATAATCTATCCTTGCGTAGGTAGCATGGCGGTTCCCAGCTGGAAAAATCAGAGCTGGTAGAATTAAGGTATGTAGATCGTCAGTACACTTGCAATGAAAATAGCGATTGAATAGTGGGAGGCTGGCGACGTTTCGTCTGTGGGAAAGTGGTTGTAGGGTGGAAAATAATGTCACCCACAATGTCACGGAGACGCTTTTTAATTCTATTAAGATAGGCAAATTAGGACTGGGCATCTTCAGACAAGATATGGCAGCAATCTTTCATTTTTGTGGTTTGATCTGGCTTATGTAAAAACTTAATATAAATGAATCAAATTCATTTAAATTATAGTAAGAAAATATTTTAATAAAATAATTTATTACTTCAATTGCTGTAAGCGAAACTTGACGCATACAACTTTCGCACCCTCGCTTTTCTTTTTAATCAATGTGCACAGTAATCTTATTTACCTCTTTTTTTTTGGTGGGGAGGGGGATTCCTTTATACATCAGTTTCTATTTCTGTACCAAATACGCCCTACGGTAGTTCGGTTTCTTATTCATGGCTTTAAAAAAAAAAAATACGTTCGTTTTTATAGCCAGGGGATGCGAAATTGTAATAGCTCCCGAAACTTCTCGTTAATATCAAGACTAGACTAAGATTACTTATCTCCTTGGTAAAATAATTTCAAACTAAAATATCAAATAACTAATTACTTATTACAAAGATTACCTATATTAAATGCATTGTTACAAAGATTACCTATATTAAATGCATTGTTACAAAGATTACCTATATTAAATGCATTGTTACAAAGATTACCTATATTAAATGCATTGTTACAAAGATTACCTATATTAAATGCATTGTTACAAAGATTACCTATATTAAATGCATTGTTACAAAGATTACCTATATTAAATGAAAATTTCTTCAGCAAAAAGTCATGAACTTTACTACCCTTAGAATCGATATGTTACATTCTGCTTTATATCCAGACATCAACATAATGTCTCGCAATTAGTATATGTCACCATATTAGGGAGTAAATTCCAGAGTTCTTGTGAAAGTAACTTTACCATATGTGCAAAACTTTGGCAGTGTCCAGTGAATAAATACATAAAAAAAAATGAAATTTAAACTTACACCCCTCGTAACATTTCTGTAAACAAATTTTTCAAGATTTACACAAATGGGTTTTAGTCTTGTTCGAATTCAGACAAAATGCTTAATTACAACTTCGGTAAATTTCATATTTCATTTCTTAAGCTATTAATAAAAGAATTGGTCGTAATTTTATTCAATTTAAGCAACATTAAAAACATCGGGTGTACCTATAAGAAAAGAAAAAAGTAGTAAATGAGGCTCGAGACAAAGTAAGTCACTATTGAATTTTGACAAAAATTATTATAAAAGGAGCGAATCTTTATCATTATAAAATCGACAACGTCCTCTAATTAAAAGACGCAATAATAATAATAGCAATAATAATAAAGTAGGAAGAGAAAGTTTGCGAAGAGAAAGAACAAGCTAAAAACAATGAAACAGGGAAAGCAATGGAAGGGAGTGAGGAATACGAAATAAAATTAGACACACAATGAATACCGAAAAAAAATCAAAGAATAAAAAGTTAATGGCGGGAAGAGGGTTAGTAAGCTGTTGCTGCTGGGGCTGATTACATCAGGGTAAGGAGAAGAAAAAAAATTAGGAAAAAACCGGAGAGCGAACAGAAAGCAAAAAAAAAAAAAAAATTAAGCGGGAAGTAAAAATATTTAACTCAGGAAAAAATGTGTGGGGGTCGAGAGAGAAGAAAAATGTTTGATCTCTCCGATCCTTTGAGGGTTTAGTGTATTAAAGCTATCGAGATTCTATTTCTATAAATTAAACGAAAGAGGAGTTAGTAAATAGCTCCATCAGACGAACTGAATTACGGTGTGTACACTCAAATGCCAACAGGCACAAGGGAGAGAAACACACTGAAATAAGCGCACTCATTTTAGATATGGTAAGAAAAAAAAAAAAAAAAAAAAAAAAAACGATGAACGCACATGCGCACACATACCATTGGATATGTACCGAAATCGATGATGAAACACGCACAGATAGTGAACAGATTTGTTTTCTTATGTCGTTCCTATGTGAAGAGTAAAAAAGTAATTCAAAGTTGCAGACACTGAGATAAATATTCAACATGTGACACGGTTTGAAACTCGTCTTGAACTGTATTCATGTGAATGTATTAATATTTAGTCTTTGTATCATTAAGTTGCATAGCCTAATCTAGTGAACGAAAACATATCATTTTACAGCATAATTCAGTATAGAATATTTATCACAAAGATCAAACATTATACAGTGAACATTTCAGATCACAGAGATCGAGATTTTCTACAATTCTGTAGGCGGCGATTTGGCAGCATCCAAAAGGATATTGGTGTGACATTCCCTGATTTTATTCCAAGAAAGAATTATTAATTATTCTGGCGCAAGCGAGGAACTTTCCCACATTTTCAGACAGTCTTTTAGAGCGAGTTCTACAGCATTAGAATTACAGAAAACCTAATCTGTAAGTTTTTGTTTTCTGATGGCCACTGAGAAAGATTAATTATAAAATACAACATTTTTGACAGATAATCGGGAAATTGAAAACTTTAGGAGCCTAAATACATCACGTGAACGATCGAATAAGATATCACGAAGGCCTTTGGCACCTCGACATGGTGTAATGGTTAGCATGCTTGTCTGTCAACCTGTTACGAACGAGTAGCGAGTTCGATCCTCGCTGGGTACTCATTAAACTCGGCCATATATTACATCTAAATTGCGCTTAGTAAATCACTATATAGAAGGCCTTTGACAGGGTGTTGTTACACATGCTCACTCGGTATGAAGTTGATAGTAGAGTTTTCTTAATTATCAAATAGTTTCTAACAGGTCGGCACTTCTTGGCTGAGATCTGAGAACATTTCGTCACCAATTAATGTCTCTCGCTTGAACCTATTGTCCTAGATTTGAGCAAAATAACCGAAAAAGAGTTTCGGGCCATCCTGTACTTCTCTCTGAATTTACTGCGAAAACATCGTCTTAAAATCCCTTATCCAGGCATTAAATCAGAAGCCCTTCATCGTTTCTTTCGCTGTTTTATTTTTTCTATCCATGCAACCATCACTTACTTCAGAACGACTTTGTTAACTTTTAGCATAGATAATTTTTTTTAGATTAACATATCTATACTTGATATTACCAAATAAATTTAAATACATGCTTGATATTTCATCCATTATGGATTGTCCGAGAAACGTAATTATAACCTTACCTTGCTTCGAGCAAATTAAGCCCGTAGACCTTAATAACGACACTCCTTCATACCTCGTGGACTGGCGCCACAGAATCACAAAGAACTTTTGTAAACAACAGAAACCACACCACTTGAGGATTTTAACCAGCAATGAATAAAATAAATGTAACTATGAGAAAATAATGACAGTCAAGATATTGACGTTCCACACTAGAAACAAATGGCTAGAAAGGAAGCTCCCGTCACTATTGGAAAGAAAGAAAAGCTCGTCAGTTTGAAAAGGCGATTTTCCAAGAAAGTTGTTTTAATAGTAGCAATGGCTGCTCAGTCAATGAACGTCGAATGTTTCCTTATAAGGAAATCGCTATTACCATTATTCGGGACACTGAAGCAACACATCGTTAATATACAAAAATAAAGTAAAATAAACACAGTAACGAAGGATGTCAGTTTTCGCACTATAGTACCTGATAAGCATTGAGAAAGGGTGACTGCTGAGGAAATTCTGTTAGAGCAGCGTTTCTTAAACATTTTCATTCATGACCCTATTTTTCATGACAAGGTTTTTCGCAACCCCAGGTATTAGCCATCCGTTGTCTCTGCACGAGTCGCAATGGTGTCGAACGCGCGTTTTATTACCACAGCGCATGCGTGGCACATGACCTTAAGTACTGGGCGTTTGTGAAATAACATAGAAACTGTAATTCAAGTGTTGGAATTTATTTTTCGCCACCCCGGCATTTTGTTTCGCGACCCCATGTTAGAGAAATTTCGTAGAAAATATCCTTTCTCCGACAAGAATCGAACCTCTATTCCTATACGAAAATCATTTGATCTGACGTGCTATAAAAACAAATAAAAATCTATATAAATGTATAAATAGGAAATATATTAAATATTAGAAAAATAACAAATAAATTCATTAAAAGAACTAGTGAGATTATACGTTTAATTTAATTCATTATTTTTATTTAATTATTTTCTTACCTGTTTGATGTCATAAAATATTTAATTGCACCCAATGAGATATTTTAAAAAGCTATTTTGAATTTAAGATATACGGCAATTCAAAATTATTTTCGTTTTGATATCGATAAAAAAATAATCTATCAGTTCCTAAAATGAAAAGAATAGGATGTTCTTTTGCAAACGGCATTAAATTTCAAGTTTTTTGTATAATTCAAACATGTCTAATAAAATAATAAGCTCGGTACGCACAGCACAGATCGTAAATTTCAAAATCACACTGAAAAATTACAGGTAATTTAAAAAAAAAAAAAAAAAAAAAATAATATTATGGTGTAACTATTTTTTTCTCTTCAATCTGAAAGTAAATAACGTATTAAATTCTGCAAACACCAACTCTCCCAAAAATATTTGAATTTTATTGAATCCTTTTTAGTAAGATTTGGAACGAGTTTTCAGTTTGTTCCTAGAAGATATTGTAGAAATTTCTTTTTTAAATTAAGTAACGTATTCAGGCATTCCTCTTTATATATATGTAAAAAGATTTCGCGAATACCCAAATTAAGTATACGCAAGATATATAAGAGGTGGGGGGGTGAAACTGACATCTAAGTAATCCAGTGACTTGACACAAACGGTTGGGAGTTCAATACCTGGCCACATCAGAGGTGGACAAAAACTTTGAGAGTTGAGTTACTAAAGGGAAATAACTGAAACCAAGATATCCAGAAGAAGCATGGCATGTGGAACTAGAACAATCTACCCAAGTGGATTAAAAGGGTTCGGCTCGAAATTCCAGTGTATATCACCTAAAGAAGGCTGGAGCGTACAACGGCCGAAACGTCGTGAATAGGACAAAGATGAGGATAACAGTACGAACAGTGTAAATAGTTACAATACATCGTCTCGGAACTACAGACAAAATATATTCAGTGTACAATTCATTCATTACTGGTTGGCTACTGACAATCGCATTTGAATCGGATAAATCAGCAGGTAACGATTTTTTGCTTTCATTTCGGGGGAAAAAAAAAACATCCATTTTAGTGATATCTAGTTATTACCTAACATGATTTTAGTATAATATAAAGAAAAGAATACGGCAGGACGCGATCTTTTAAATGAGAACGGCTTGATTTAAGTAATAAAAAATAGAATTAATAACGGATTTTATCTAGGCTCGAAAATCAACATTTTTCCCTGAAATTATCTCACGCTCTAGGCTGGGCCAACCATCTATTGACTTTGGTTTTTATATGACTTCAGAAAAAAGGAAGCAATGATCTCTTATTTACTGCAATATATACATATTGATTGGACAATGAAAACTTGCTGATTTGTACAGCAGCCATTTTGTTTCCTTTCTTTATAATTAACGCATTGTTCCTTGAATTCGGATGTGACCAACATGACCAGTTTCCGGTTGACAACACGAGTTCTGTGAAAAGAAAGAGCCATAGGAAGCTGTCTTGCTTATGGCAGATTTACAAAACAATCCAGTGAAGCAGATTAATCGTTGCAAAGTTTGTACAGCAACAATCGACGAATAAATATATTTGAAGGCTTTATTTTCTGAATAGCGAAAGGTTGTAGAAACTTATCACTTGGAAGGCCATTCTGGAAAAAGTCTTTTTAAAAAGGTAATAGAGAAGAACAACAAATAGAAAAGACGTTGTTTGATTAAGAAATCATAAGTAACTATTCTTTGTTAAGATAACTGAATTCAATCTTTTCATATATAACGAAATGCTTTTCGCCGCGCGATACTGAAACTGATCTCGTTGTAAAACGAGATCGATCTTTACTCAATGTATTAAGTTTATTTTATGTCAAGCAAAGACAGATTGAATAAAAGCCTTGGTACTTAATTGTTTGATAATGGAACATAGTTTGAGCAAATTGTGCAATCTATGTCAACGATGATGATTTTAAGTCCTTGAGAGACATTTTATGCTGAAAATTTGAAGATGATAATTGTCCATTTTGGGAACAATTCGTGGTTGTCACAGACCTTTATGGCTCGAATTAGTTCTATCGTCATTGTTACGTAAATAGTTAACAGCATTCCGTTATTCAACGATACAGTCTGCTCCAATAAATATGGCGGCTCACCATAAAATGGCCACTTTTCGCTTGTAATGCTAACAAAAATGAAGTGTTAATATACTGTATACAGTTTTGATTGAGACACGATCCCGCCAAATGAGAAATATGTAATCAGTTTTGAGACTGAACAATCGAACTTCTTATTGTCTGTGAACTCACTATTATGCACAAATTTGTGCGTATGCCCCTAGGTTCGATAGCGTATTCACTTTAACGGTAAGGTACTTCTAGGCTCTATTGCTTGCTATTCATCAAAATCAAAGTCCCATATCTAAATATAATACAAAAACTGATTGCATGCGCGGCTGGCTGGTGTATCCGTCCAGCGCATAATGATTTCAGTGAATAAGATTTTAAAATACGAGTTGTTTATACAATTTAATAAAAAAATTCTAAATTAAAACGACAGGCACAAAGAGATGCCGCTTTGCCGTTTCGTCCAGTTGTTTGTAGAGTAATTATTTATATTTCAGCTTTCTTTAAACAAACAATATTTTTAAAAAAGTATTTTCAAGTCTATACGATTTAAAAATATTTTTTGGTATATTAAAATGTATTTTTAAGTTAACGCGATTTGAAGTTTATCTAGGAAGTTCTATTCATATTAGATGTAAACAATCAGTAAAATGTTAAACATGAACTTGTAAACCCCACCAATGATGACAAGAACGAATTGAAATATTTAATTGAATCATAATAAAATTAACTTTCATTTCAATAGAATGTGAAAATAAATTTTAATGTTTTATAACCTGAACCGTTACGAGTCATCTAGTAAAATCAACACATAAAAGCAACCGATATTAACGTTAATAATAACATCTCAAGGACAATTGTATTTTAGTCGCTATTCAGTTCTTTATTAGCGTGTTACTTACACTTTTTAAAACAGTCGGCTAAGTCCTTTTTCGAGATGGATATCCGCTGGCTCATCGCATACTCAATAATCACGTCCAAGAACAGTTACTTTGTGACAAATCGCGAGATCTCGGAGAGCGGTATTTCGACCTGAGGTCGCGGGAAACACTCATACCTGTGAGTGAAAAGTTTTTGTCAAGAAAACCAAAATGAGAGTCAAAGAGAAACAGACACATTGTCACGAGGAATGTTAGGATCAGCCAACGCACCAGCATACTCAATGGCGCGTCTCTAGTGACAGTCATTCCATGTCTGTTCGCACATGTACAGTAAGATCCGCTCTGGTTCGTTGACAATGGAGCCGGATAGCTGGTTCCAGAGGTATAACTCCATACAAACCTCATATATAATTCGATTTTAGATACTTTGGCATTGTGACATTGTAACCAAGATTGTTTCGCTCGATCAGTTATGATCGAACTGAGTTCGATCCTCACTGGGTACTTAATTCTTGCGGCCATCTGTCTTTGCTTATTAAATCAATACAGTAGTCGAATTCTTTGGTGACATGGGGATATTTTGCTTGAGTTTTGTAATTTTATTTATTTTTTTATTTTATTTTAGAATACCTACTTTTGTTTTAGCTCCCAGAATTGCGACTTGTTAACTTTATCTCTGTCATATTAAACCTTTGTGAGGTTTACACACTAATGGAGTTTATCTGTAAATATATTTCCTAGAATAGGGGAAAATTAAAAAAAAAAATCATATCTGAATCACTTTTTAAATTCACCTATAGAGATGAAATTATAAGTAAGAGTATCAGAATGTTTTGTAGCTAGAACGTTGCTTTACAGTGATTATTGCCTGAACGAATCAATTTAATGTTATGATGAAAGGGATAAAGATAGATTATCGCATTTAAAGACGATAAACTAAGATAATGTAGGATAGAGAAAACCAATTCTTTCCCCTCCTACAATTTTGGAAATCGTGCTACATATTTGCATGTATATTTTTAATGCAGGAATTCCTCGATTAGTGCGGTCAATGTGAAACGCATTAATCGAATATAATAACATAGAAATTTGTGCCTCAAATTTTCGTCTTAGTTACAATTAATTTCTAATTTGCGTACATGTTAATTAAAATATAGATACATTACGTAAAAAAAAAATGGTATGAATTTCATGAAAAATCTTTTTTGAGTGGTTTGCCACATTGTATTCTTCTGTTCTTCATATAATTGGCGTTACTGAAAAATCGCCCCTTCAAATTTTCCAAACATATAATCTTAACCTGGAAAATTCCAAACATATCATAATCTGAAAATGGTATTTATAATCTATCGTAAATGCATAAATCTTTTATATTTCGATATTTTTTAAGAATATATAACCCCAACCTTAATTTTATGGAAAATCTTTGGGTCATATCCCTGGATCTAACCAACGCCTTTATCCACTGTGCCATGTGTCCTTGAAGACCCAAAGAGCGTCACTTCAATACCCAGTCAATGCAGTGGAGAACTTTGAGAGGGGAATTAACCGACATCCATTAAACATGGCACGTGGAACTAGAACAGTCTACTCAAGTAAGCGAAATAAAGGGTTCAGTTCGACATTCCAACCACCTGAAGAAGGCCGGAGCGTATAAAGGCCGAAACGTTGTAATAAATATGGCGAAAAAGAGGACAGTAGTCCAAATAATGTAAATAGTGTACATAATACTTCATCTCAGAAATATAGACAGATAAAAATTAACACATTAAAAAAAATAACACTTCATAAAAATGAGAGAGGTACCTATAATTATTATGTCCTGTCTTATTTATGAAATTTTATGGTATTTTTAAGTATCAATTTTTATTTTATTTGTGAATTTTTTTCGTAAAAGATATAAAAATTAAAAATAATACCATAAAATTTAATAAGAGATGTACGTAAAAATTAGTTATCTCTCTTATGAAATTTTATCTCGCTCTCAGTCATGAAATTTTAAATCATCTTCAAATGTAAAGCTATAAAGCTAAAGTACCTAAAAAAAAATCAATATTAGATTGCTGAAAGTATTTAATTTAAAAAAAATACTGTGTAGTTAAATGAGTTCACTTAATATTCGAAAACATTGTCACTTTTGTTCTTCCGTCCGATAACTTCCTCTGATCTAAGTTGTCAATACATCGATTTAACTGTCAGTTAATACCCACAACACAAAGTCACTGTGGTTAAGACATGCTTTTTAATGGTATTCCGCTGAAGCTTAAAAAATAATCAAATTCTCGAATGTACTAAAAAGGATGAAAAAATAAAGATTATCAAAAAAAATATTTTGCCTTTTCTTCTTAATAAGTATTTAGACAGAAAAAAATTCAAATTTGGGGCATTTTGTCATCATGGTACGCTCTTTTCGGCGAATTAGGAGATATCTAAGCTAAAGTCATTTTATAATCAGTGAGTGAACCCTTTATTCAGAAAGGTGTTACAAAAGGTCAAAGAGTATTGCTGCTGTAATCATCTCGCGTAATGAAAATACACTGGTATTGAAGTCACTTCAGTCTCTTGTTAATATATTTGTTCTCTCCTCTCAGAATGGCTTGTCCAACTTTTAAATCAATTTTTATTCAGCGTAACGAGAACGTCTAATCACCATGATTCGCATACAGCTTGTCAAGGACGAGCCTTTTTCAGATCTTTCCAATGAAATTTATCGATAGTATTTCTATCGAAACCTTGGAAACGTGTTTAGATTTGTTTAGAGAAATGTATTGTTTAAATTCCTGTTAATTCTGACTTCTGTTTGTTGTCTTTTATTTTCTTACCCTTGCAAATACTATTACGGTTCGGAGTGTCATTATGATTCCTGGAACCGGAAACAGAATCGGAGAGTAGAGATGGAAATTCTGCAGATTCACTTGGCGCAAAAAAGTCAGTGGAAAAGATATTAAGTGTCTTCTACCGGTTTTCTGCCTCAATTCCTCTTGATAAAGTATATCTCGTTACCGACATGCCACGATGGGAAACGGAAAACAAATAGATGTGTCAGCACTTGGGCAACGATCCTTATTTATCCAAACAGCAAAAAAACGTTGGTTTGCTTCTCTGTACTAACACCTCATTGCTGAGAGTCGAGGATCAAGGATAGTTATTACAGTTTTATAGTCAGAGATGTCCTTATAGACTAGCTGCCAAACAAAGATGAAGAAGTCTTCCAGACTATTTAACCCACATCAGAGAGGATTCTGGGGATTTCCCTAGTAGTATTCGAACGAATAGTATTGCAGAATCCTCCGAATCATAATCGATTTAAAAAAAAAATAAAAATAAAAAAAATACGTTCCTTGCCTTGTTACAAATCCACACAGTATTGTAGGGTCTTTTTCGATTAAGGTAATGTTAAAACGAAACCTTCTACCAAATGGTGACAAATGCTATTCGGGGCTTTATTTTGTTATTGAGAGTTTGGGTGAGGCTTCTCAGTGTCGTAATACGTTCATTATTCTCAAGTAATATTCTGATTTGATTACTGTCAATCTCAGTCGGCTTATCCCACCGTGGAGCATCTTTAAGCAAACAATTTCCAGTACAAACCTTAAATCACTTTTGACATGTTCGGTCAGTCGCAGAAATTACCTCTTATTTTCTTCAGTTTTCGTCTCAATTTTCCTTAAAATCAAGAAGCCGAAAATTTTCATTTTTTTATTTTTACATGAACAATGATAGAAAAACAGCGTGAATTGTGATTTAAAACAATTTTCCTAACGCTATATAACAAAAATGGAAAATCTTTTTTTTTTTTTTTTGGCTAGACCAATACTTGAGTTAATTATTCCATCTACCTTTCAGAAGAAAAAGATTACAGATAATTTTTTTAAAGTTATCAGATAACATTTGATATCAGACATTAAACAACTTTCACTCCTAAGAAGGAACATTTATTGAAAAAAAATATGCAGTATACAAAAATTAGAAATGAAAACCTAACTAGAACCTATCCTATTTCACATAAAGGAACCGTTGTGCTTGAAATCATTTTGAATCTTTCTTTGCCATACATTGTTTTAGCCTTTCCTCATTTCATTCAAGAATTTATGTTCTTGAACTAAAAGCATTGGTAGGGGAGGGAAGAGAACTGAGAGAAAGGCCAGCATTTTCCTTTCAAGTATCCAGTTGATAGCGTGAGTTAGGAAAACTTAACTCCGCAAAATAAAAAATGAAAAAAAAAAATCATTCGCTAGAAACAAAAATATTTTTCCTGCCCTCATCTGTAACGGTCAAACATATTTCCAGCAAGTGAATATTTTTGTGTAGAATATCCAATGTCTGTCTGCGTAATTTGTTTGAGATCGTTGCCGAAAAAACGCACTTGTTAACTTGTTTATTCGTACAATAAAAAGAAAAATGAAAGTAATTCTGCAATTACATATTTTCTGTTCGATCCATCAGATTACAGTAGTTTACTCCCCAACCCCCCGCTGCACTCGTCAATCATGTGAGATCGGTGATTTGTCATTTTAATTTCTGCGTCATAATGAGTATATTTCAACTATAATTATCCACTGTAATATCGTCTTAACGTCGTATTAAAAATAAATCCATTAATTATTTAACCCCAATGGAAGCAAATGGAGGTTATATTGAGGAGTAAATATTTCTATATGAATTAGTATTTTTCATTCGTAATATACATAAAATCGGACAGAATTGTCGTTCCTGTCTGATATAAACGGGTAATTTTTTGTTTGAAGTTTTCAATGCTTCTCAACCAAATTTTAATATGCAAGTATTCTAAACTTGTACAGAGAACGGCGGGTATTACCTCGCACATAATACTAAGATATTAGTTATATGAAGACACCACTGAAATTAATTTCTTACCTTTCAGTGTATGTGGGGAGATTTCTGTCGTATTCTGTGTGTTTTTTTTTTTTTGTTTTTTTTTTTTTTTACAATTTCAAGGTATCATTAAAAATATTTATTTTACGCTCGACTGTGATATATCAAAAACGCACTTATTAACTTGTTTACCTACAGCAAAAAAAAAAAAAAAAAAAAAGGAAAGTAATTTTGCATTTGCATTGATTACATTTTCTGCATGATCCATCAGATCGTTGCAGAAAGGTGGAAACGTTATGTCATTTTAGATTAGATTTCTTAATTAAACATTAATGAACAAGTTACTGAACAATTATCCAGAAATAAGTTACATAAATGTTCTAATTTATTACCAGATCATAGCACAGTTTGCAAAATTTATATTAAGACTCAGAAACTGTTATGGGATCTTACCCATAATGATAATAATAATGGACTATTCCATACTTAATAAATACTGCGCCTCAGGAGTAGTTCAAGTCGAGTCAGAGGCAGTCGCGTTCAGACAATTACTGCAAGACATTGGAATAGTGATACTGGTCGAGACTACATTGTTCTCTCTACTAAACCTGATTGTTCATACTAACACTTTCTACTTCTCTGTATATATTCCTGTTTGTAATACATCTGTGTTATTCCATATCCGTGTTAGAGTTCTTCTTTATTGGTTCTACCTTGGACTATCACCATGGTACAAGGAACCGGACCATAACACTATCCCTTCTGCTTACAGGGGCAAGCTTGCTTAGATTTAATATACAGGTCTCAAATATCCCAAATGGTAATCAGACTGTTCTCTGCTGACAACAAAGAAAAAAATCTTGCTTAAGAGGCACAAATCTGCAATTGAAGACCCAGACGTATTGACAAGTGTATGCAGATTATGCGTTATTATTTAGTGGATACTCGTATTTGATAGACGTCTCATTGCGGATCTGAACTGTTTAATACGTCTCTCGGCCTGCGTATCCGATAAATATTAGGGGAAATGTGCTCTTCGACAAGAATCGAACATACGTCCCGCACTGTAGAAGAAACCACCGTTTGATCCGGTGTACTTTACAGCTCAGTTGTTTTTAAGGAAAGCACACTTCCCCCACCACAAAGATATTTTCCTCAAAAGTCCATAACTCATAATAAATTGATTTATTTGTAATCCAACGCTATTACTTGAAAGATTAATATAATGGATGTATATCTGACCACTCGTATTCGGATATATCTGTCTATTAGGGCGACTAGCCAATCCCTACTGCAGACGCTCACTCAGGCACATTTGTGTTTGTTCAACTTCCGTAGAGTCCACCCTTTGGTTTATACTGCAACTATGCTGAGCAGACCTTAGTTACAGTTTCTGGAAAAGAGCGTGTTATCTTAACACTCACAAGGCTTGGGTCAACCCGTGGTATGGTTTTCAGGCACTAAGCTGAGATCGACCTCTTCAATCCGATAACACCAGCAATCATGGTGAGACTCGAACCCGGGCTTTATGGTTAGAATGCGAATGTTCTAACCACTCGGTCAAATGCAAATAATTATAGTGGATACTCCTATTTGAAATAGTATCCCACACCAATTAAAATGACAAATTACCGATCAAACATGATTGATAAGTACAAGAGTCGTGGAATGAAACTTCTTTTCGAATAGATTTCAATATCGGTTGGGAAGTAAAAAGAAACATTGACAGAAAAATAATGCTGTACACAACCAATCGAAGATCTCATTACGATATAATGTCTACCCTGTTGCACGACAGAAAATATACAGCATTTTATATTATAGAACAGAATTGCTTTTCGGGTGTTTCACCTTATTGTTAGATTGTAAAGAAGCGGGGTGAATACTAATGGCTCACAACACGGAAAACAAAATCGAACTTCCGGTTGAGTCTTTATATATATATATAT
This sequence comes from Acanthosepion lycidas, assembly GCA_963932145.1. Lineage (NCBI taxonomy): Eukaryota > Metazoa > Mollusca > Cephalopoda > Sepiida > Sepiidae > Acanthosepion > Acanthosepion lycidas. The sequence goes on from OZ010572.1 coordinate 129,702,828, forward strand.
ATATATATATATATACTTTGTGTGAATTAATTGAAACGAATACATCCGTTATTATTTACTTTTTTGTCGTATTTTATCCAGTGAAACATAACCCAGTGCACATATTAGTACTTCGTATGTCCATTCCCCGAAGTTCCTTGCAGATTAACCAGATTCTCGACTGGATTTAAATCAGGAGAGGTTTCGGGCCAGTACATTGATTTGCTCACTGGTAAGGCTTGCCAATGTGTTCGTGCAGTGTTACAATTTTCGTGCGCTTCCTTGGATTAACATCCACCGCAGACAATGGCTGTAAGACAACTAATCGACAATTGAGACAACAGTGTCTGGGCGTGATAAAAATCTAATGCAATCACGGATGACGAAATATTTTTGAAGGCCAAACAATTTTCATCATACACCCCGAAAATAGATTCATAGTACTGTGCACCACTGCGAATAATTTAACCTAAAGAAAAGATAGAAATCGATTACACCTTTCACTCCAGTGGAGTCTAAAACTAACCGCATGCTGAAAGAAAGGGAACTAAAGCAGTTGTTTTAATTAATTTGCACAATAGTGCAAATATATATTATATATATATATATATATATATATATATATATATATAATCAGTAGTACTCTTAAACGAGATTACATTAGCTCTGGTCTCATCTTTTTAGAATTGAAATGGATAAATGAAACCGAAGTTTCTATGCTAACAAATTTCTTTTGCACCTTTTGATTGTGGACCTCTTTCGGATTCTTGTTTTCCGGTTAACTTTGATCTTCCAAAATCTAAACGCAATGACAGTCGTTATCTTCTGTCTTCATAATTCCTATTCAATTATTTCTATCTCTTTAGCACACCCAGTAACCCATTGCATCTTAGTAACTTTATTGCCTTTCTTGGATTGAAATGATTTAAAAGTTCTAGCTACATTCAATCAAGTTTTGTGGAATTTCCAGACACTTTTTTTTAAATATTAAGATGAACATATCAAGTCATGGCAGCAGAAAAATAAAATAAAATAAAAGACTTATTTCAATTAGAAGAGAAAAAAAGTAGCACCAAAAAAGTTTCACAAAAATGTCAAAAAAAAAAAAAAAAAAGAGACGAATTTCAAAAACGTAAAATAGCGACAAAGGAAATCTTTTCGTCTCCGAACTATCACCTCCCCAGACTTTCCAGACTTGTCGATCATATTTGTCTCAAAGTAAAGTTATATTCTGTCATGAACTTACCTTCATTTTCTCTTATCTTCCCGGAATTATCCTTATGGATTTCCGAAATAACAAAAAAAAAAGTTACACTTACCTGAAAAAGAAGAAAAAAAAATAGTCATGAACGAGATTAACATTGTATTGACAAAGAAGAAAAAACGTTAACGAGAAATATGTACATTTCATGTAGCCAATGGCTGATTAACAAAATATTGCAGTCATTGGCTAATTAAAAGGGGGACACGATTTCTCCGCCTCTTCAAAGAAAGAAGTAAAAAAATTATCGCTTGACTTTTGAAAGGCCAGGAGTTGAAATAATATAAACATACCACAAACTCGTGTACTAAGTTGATCTCTTATATTGATCAACCATTGATTTTGTCTAAGAATGTATGATTCAATTTGTGTATAAGTTGACGTATTTTTAGTGCAATCCAATAAATAATTTTGGGCAAACGAATTCCATGTTTTATAGAATACAAAGAGTTAAACGCGGGAACACGCAAAAACATTCCATATACCCGTTCAAGTATTTTTTTTCATGCCAATTGGAAAAGTAGACATTATATATGTTTCGTTAAAGACAAGCGTAAAAGTTCTTAAAATATATTTTAAACCATTTTCCTGATTTCCGAAGCTGGGATGTACTGGTGGTATGATGGCTTGTAATTGTGAACAGGAGAACAGAGTCAAATTCTAATTGGATTCGTTATATTCATTTACGCGTAGATAACATTGGAAAAAATATGAATTCACCCCTTCTCGCCCGACCATGAGTTAATTAGTAGGACTTTTATCAGTAAATCATTATCATTTTAAAATCTAAATATTTTATGGCTTTAAATAACCTGCAAAATGTTGATAAGCCGTAAAAAAAGCTAATCAAATCAAATATGTGAGTACTTCAGGTTTTCATTAACAATTAACAAAAGCTAAAAGACATAACGCGTGAAGATGCGATATTTGAAAAAACAAAAACAAAACCAAAAAAAACTTTGAAAGCGACACAACACGCGCATGCACGCACACACAATATGCACGTACACACACGTGTAACTTTGATAAAAGTAAAAAGTACTCAGACATTGAGCAATTTATATTTATGTTTGGAAACCAGTTCGAAATACAAAAAACAACGAAAAATGCTTAGAGTTTAACTCACGTAAATCAAAACCATTGCAGCCAAAAATATAAGCAGTCGAAGAGGTTTAACGGGCTGAATGCTCGAGAAATTTCGAAGAAAATATGCGTTCTCCGACAGGAATCGAACCTGCATCCCGTACGAGAACCGTCATATAGCCTGACGTGCTCTTAACAATTCAGTCACGGGGAAAGTCCAAATTACTGCTTTACGTAAGTTGTATCCATAAAAATAATGTATAAACAGAAAATATATTAAAATATTTGTCAGGTGTAATCCATTTCATCTTATCTATAGATATATATGTGTGTGTGTGTGTGTGTGTGTGTGTGTGTGTGTGTGTGTGTGTGTGTGTATGACCACTGGCCTGAAGATTGCGTTCAAGCATGAAAGACTCACTAAAATTTAAACACGCTCTATCCCGGATATTTAGCACGTTTACATAAATTTATTTTGTTCGTAAAAACTTTGATATCAATAGTAAAATCATTATTAATGAATTTATATCATACATACAAATTCCTTATTCTGTTAGTAACGCTTACAGTAAGTCCTGGCCATTGACGATTCTCTTTTTTTTTTTAAACTCAAAGCGGGTGGTAACGATTGCTATAAAAAGGAAAAATTCATTGTCTTTTGCTTTACCTACCGAAATATTGTTTCTTTGTGAAGACATTGACTGAATTGGTGTAGTCTTAACGTTACTGGATAACTTTAGGCAAATCCGAAACCTTGCCACAGTCGAGTGGGTCCAAATGTAGTAGGTGTTAAATTACAACTTACTCTGGTTTCATATTCTCTATCGTCACAATTTGCCGTGTCACCGTTCAAATTACGATAAGATGGCACGAAAGTCTTGACCGATTTGCTGAAAAATTCCCACCCGTAATATCTCAAGTTACATAAACAGTAGATAATCAGAAACTAAAACCGCCATTTTATATTTAAACACGTTCCCAAATATAATCATTTCATGGTTACTTCAAACTAAAATCCTTGACACAAACAAGCCACATTTAACGAGTTTGTGGGTACGTTTTATTATGAACAACGTAGGATTTTCCTTAATCGGGTTACTTAATTTTATTGTAAGAATTAGTAATCAACTTGCATTATTTAAATTATACGAACTGTTAAGCTAATCTTCATTGCCATATTCACAACGTTTTGGCCGTTGTACGCTCCGGCCTTCTTCAGGTGATTGGAATTTTAAACCCAACCCACCGGGATATATTTTTCTACTTCCACGTGCCATGCCTCTTCCGGATGTCTCAGTTATTTCACTTTAACTCAACTCTCCATGTTTTATGGTTCGCTACTACCGTGGCCTGGTATTGAACTCAGAACTCTTTGAGTCTAGTCACTGAATCTAACCAACGTCTTTATCCATTGGGCCATGTCTCCTTGAGGGTTCGGTTCGAAATTCCAATCACCTGAAGAAGGCCGGAGTGTACAACGACCGAAATGTTGTGAATATGGCAATGAAGATGAGGATAGCAGTCCGAATAATGTAAATAATGCAAGTAATCATCTCAGAGATATAGACGTATTATTAATAAAGTTGCTTATTACATAGACTCGTGATTATCTACTGTTTATGTAACCTGAGATATTATGGGTGGGAATTTTTCCAGCAAATCGGTCAAGCATTAATCGCGATTGAAAATGCTACTGAAGAAGACTGTTCAATTGCCTATGCCAGGAATACAAAAGATGTGTATTCTACAGAGAATACAAACATTTAGCATATTGACAGCCAACCAATCTTTTTTTTTTTTTTTTTATTAAGACGCCGATACGAATTCTCTCATGCTTGGCATTTTCAGGATATTTTCATCTGCGGACGCCAACAACGAGTTTATTCACAGTGATACTTTTAGTGTGACAACAATGAAGTCAGAAATCAGACACCAGTTGAAGTGAGAAATCAACTCAAACCTTTTTATTCAGGAAGTTGACTATTATAAAATAAAGTTTCGATTTCGCAAATGACCACAGGCAGGATTGCTTAAATTTATCATGCTTATTGGTATATGAAGATGTGACAAGGTTGGGAATCCCCAAACTGCATGCACGAAATGACTATTCCTTACCGAGCAATCTCCCCACCAATAAAATAATTATTTGTATCCATTTGCAAAAGTGTTTGATCATCCCACAATGTTTATCACTGTAGGTAAAATCTATATAGAGTAGTAACAATCCAGGTTCTATCTGTATATATGTACGGATATTTTTTTTTAATGACAAATGAACAGTTCTCGAATGGCTACATTTTTGTGCAACCTTTAGTACTTAATTTGCTTAAATAGTTGCTTGTATTTTAAGCTTGGATCTAATAAAGAAAAAATGGTTTACTTATTAGTAAAACTTTTTCCCCTGGTGCCCCGACTAGATGAATTGAAGCGTGCTACCAAATTGAGATCTCGGTCCCCCACCCTTTTACTGTCGAAATAGTTAAATGCAATCACCAATTCTACCCCAACAGTGTTTTCTCGCAGTTCTCGAATGTGGAACTCCCTTCTTTTTACTTTCTTCCCTGATAATTACAACCGCTATCTTCTGTTGAATTGAACCCAGTTCATTTTTATCCTTTCTCTCACACTCTGTAGGCCTCTGCGTGCTAGTGGCACTCCCGCCTTGCTTGGGGTGAAATAAAAAAGAAAAGAAAAAAGAATTGGTAACTGTTATAAAGTTAATGTGATAGCTTAATTTTAAAACAAAAAAAATCGCAAAATCCAGAAAACATGTCCATTGTTAAAAATCTTAATGCACATAAAACAGCTAGCAATCAACCGTCACACTTTCAAAACCCCTCGATCGTATTAAAAAAAAAAAAAAAAAAAAAAAAAAATATAGAGAAAAAGAAAAAATGCGTACTAGAGCGATTGCAAATGGCCGCTCCTCGCGACGTTAGCCATGTTGGATTTACACGCCAAACAGGTACATGTCCGCTTTGCCCGGCGTGGTAACTGTATTTTCACACTACAGTAACATTAGTAGAATTGGTAACGTTCTCGAATACAGTATCAAATAATGTTTAGTAAGGATATAATTTAGTAACTATATTTTTTCCATTTTTATTTTAGTTGCTTAAGACACACTAAGATCCATAGTGGATTTTCAGGAAAGTTTAATACAAAAGTAGAGTTTATTCCTTTTAATCATTTCACTCCAAGCAAGCCGATAATGTCGCTAAAACGCAAGGAATTTCTGTGAGCGAAAGAGAACGAGAAGACTTAAATGCAGAGAAAGGACAATAAGAATAACAGGATTCAAGACTAGAGAAGATAGCGATTGACGATGCATTTAAATTTTTGAAGACTATAAGTGACAGGGACGCAAGAAATCAGAAGAGAATTCCATTGGTGAGAAGTACGAGAAAAATTATTCGAGTAAAAATTACGGTTACGTCTAGCTAAACTAACAGTAGAACAATGAGACCTAATAGCCAGTCTAGTAGTATGCTTAAATTCATGCGGTCGAGGTACGAAGGAGTTAATTAGAAATGATTTACTATAAAAACAATCATGTATTTGTTAAGCTTACTCTGGTACAATATTACATGTGCGTGTCACCCAGCAAGAATCAAACCCCACGACACACAGGAGTAATCTAGACTAGCTCGTTAACCATTGATCGCTGATAAAGTAACTGAATGTTCTGAACCAGTAGTCCATTTATGTAATTCGGAAAATATAATCGCATCATATGATTTTTTTTCCTTCGATCCGATCTAGCGACCATATAGCACAAGTATCGGGTTTCGACTGAAATAATCCCTGAAGACAATCTCCAGCGATCAATGTCAAGAATTTAAAAACCGTTTATTAAAAAAAAAAAAAAGTATCTTTAAATTAAAAATTTACAAGATTTGATATTAGACATAATATATGTAGAAATTGTTTGTTCATTGCATTTTCAAGTCTGTTTCAGTGATACGGGCAATGGTAAAACATCTAAGGTTTGAATCTTATGAACTCTGCAGTCAAAATCTTAGATAAACTTTAGACTTTTTTCATCCCCTCAGCTTGCGAAGAAGTTCGATTCACTGTATTGTGCGAGACAACTTTTCTCTCCAGAATATATCTTACATATCTATAAGTCTACCATTCGTCCATGCTTATAATATTGCTGCTACATATGGTACGGTTCCCGTTTGCTATTTACCTTGAGCGCCTTGATAAGATCCAAAGAAGAATCAGCAATATTATTGGTCCTGATCTGGTAGCTCGGCTTCAGTCACTTGCCCACCACCGTAAGGTTGCCTCTGTCTTTTCTGTAAATACTTTCATATTAATTCTTCGTATGAGCTCTTTGCTATGATGTCTAGACTCTTTGAATTTAACCGCAATACTAGACTGACGGTGAGATCTCATCAATTTACAGTTGAGCTGGCTAGATACAGTCGTAACTTCTATGCTAACAGTTTCTTATCTCGCACTTCTCGTTTGTAGAAGCCTCTTCAAGCTTTCCAGCCAACTTCAATCTTCAAAAATTTAAATGCAATGCCAATCACTATCTTCTGTCCTCCTGATTATTTTTTTGTTTTCTCGCTCATTGGTAATATTTCTATTCCTAATTCATGCACACCCTGTGTGCCCTGCGTTCTTGAACAATTTTAATCCTTCTGCCTGAACTCCAGAGTCAAAATTCGAAAATAATTAATATGTAATGTTTCACATAGAGTAACCTCTATGAAAAAAAGAAAAAGGCTTGTATTTAATCTGGATCTAGAACGAGTTTTAATGTCGAACTTAACTCAAAAATTGAATCCACACATTTGAAAATATAAATAAAAATATGAAATAAGCTTTAGCGTAAAGAGAGACCCAAAACTTCATGAAAAATATCTGTCATGAGGTTTATTTTCTACACAAATACCAAACACTTCCAAATAATCAGAAAACATCCAATTTTAGACTGTTATTATCCATGACCATTCTGGACGTGGTTTCCCGTTTTGTTACTGACATCAATCCTTGCTCTCTTTGCCTCTCCATCCATTTCACAATCTTTTCAAGTAGGTTATTTGCTGCTGTTCTCTGCTTTTCTTGCCTTCGATTTGCCTTGGGAGTGTTAGATTCGCTAAGCTCTTTGCTTATTACGCGTCCTAAAGACATTAGCCGTTTGTTTGCGAGTGACATTTTCTTTATAGAGCCCGTTTTCCTTAAAACTTACGTTTGGTACAATTTTTGTGCATTTTATTATCGACATTTGTTAAATCGGTTTCACAGTTGCTTTGGGTATTTTTACTTGTGACCAAAGTTGTCCGTCATTCATCGCCATGTTGAAGAGTAGATATATCGTAGCCAAAAGCTCTTTCCATCGTTTCTAAAATATTTTGAATCATTTAATATCTCAGTGGGTGTGACAGTGTCCGCGTGTGACATTTTGACAGACTTTGTAACGAGTTCAATTCTTTGTGCATATTTAATCTCACACCAGAATTAGTTCAATTTCGACAATATCTACAGCAGCCTGAAGTAGGCGTGATGTTTAATTCCTAACATATATCAATTCCCACTGGTTACAAAAATTGCTGGCCTGGGTGTAACAAACGAAAGCTCTTCTGCTATGATCTATAGTGATATCATTAATCTATCTCCAGATTAACAGCAGAAGTATCAGTAGGTTAGGCAAAGCTAGACATTTTTGACCCACTTGTTCATCTGAGAAATAAATAAAATATATACAAAACTAACCGTGCGGGAAACGATTGATGTTTTTTTTATTTAGATTCTAGTGTCAGATCAACACTACAAATGTAGTTTCTTATCTTATGCGAGTAAACAAAATACAATTCAATCTCTTTTCCTTGGAGTTCCGAGTTTCAAAATTACGAACGTTGACTTTTGATAGAGAGTCACTACGCAGACCGAATTGAAAAAACTGTATTTTTTCCGATAAAAGAAAGCTACGGCAGAACATTTTTGACATGCTCTTTCCTAAAGTCAATAAAAAGAAAAAAAAATACAATTTTACAAGTACAACTTAGTAAATTCGCATTCATGTACTCTGCGTCAATATCTGCTTCTTGAAGATATCGTTCCTATCACCAGCATTTTGCGAAAAAAATAAAAATAAAAATAAAAAATAAAATAGTGCGACTATATTTTCTTTTATATCCTCTGAAGAAAGTCCAGCAACACTCAAAGACGGTGGAATACATTGAATACGGATTATGATCGCTAGAACTCGCGCCTACATATTCAAATTGAGGCAATTATTCCTTTTAAAAACGCAAAGAATCGAATGTTTTGTACTAAGGTTTGTACATAAAAAAAGATATTTGAGGGGTAAATAAATATTAGCATAGAAAAACCAGCAATTTAAAAAAAATACGGCATAATTTTTGCTATTTAGAAACCGTCTTTCCTTATCCATTGCAAAACTGATCTTTCTTTGAAAAGAAATCATTTTTTTTTTATTTAGAGTATTAACTCTAAAACTTCGACTGTTCATTGCAACTAACAAACGGGGATTTGTTTCCTCCTCATGATAGCCAAAATTAGTCGAGGAAACTAATTTAAATAATAAAACAAGAAATATTAATCTACAACGCAGTGTGTCTGAAATTTTAATTTTTTAACATTTATTATTTAAGACACACAGATATTTTATGATTGAATGAGTTAAAACAGATTTATGCATACAAAAGCAATTTTAAAACAAGTTTTGCAAAAAAAAAAAAAAAAAAAAAAAAAAAAAAAAAAAGTGATGTAAATATTAATATATTCAGCAACATATTACTCTAGTGCCTTTCCTCAAAGTGGAAGAAAAGTGAAACTTTGCAAAGATTGAAGAGGAATTGACTTATCTCACTAAATTTTATGGTTTTTTTTTTCTGGCTAAGTGCGAAACGAAGAATAAAGTTTACTTTCTTTTTAATTTCTATCTTCGGTAAGTGGTAAGTAATAACACACCCGAATTCGCCCAGAATACTTTTGTTTAAACAGATTTTATTTTGTATTAAAATATTCTTAAGGCGAAGACACACACACACACACACACACGTACGTGTGTGTGTGTGCCTGCGCGCAAATAATACATATAGGTTGAGAGAGAAAGAGACATTGCCTGAAGCTAGAGTAACAACGGTGGCAAAAAAAACAAAAAAACTTGCATAAATCAGTCTTCAATCGATAGTGCTAAGAGAGATCTATCGTCAGGAATTCTTAAAGCAATTTCGGGTAAAAGTTGGCTCTCTCTATCGTATATGATGGAAAAGATTTAAAGCCGAAGGAAAATGTTAAAAACGACTACCTTTCGATTCGCCCGCTTTATTTATTTATTTATTTTTTGTGGGGGTGGGTTTCAAAGAGCAGCAATTGTCATTTCTGTCCGTTTCGGTGAAAATCTACAACGACACTTATTCCAGCCGTTAAAGCCATTCTTCTTTAAGCTGCCTCCATCCTTTAAGTAGATTTCGCTTCAGCTATTCAACTATTTTTGAAAGCTTGTTGGCCTTATCTCTCGCCCAAACCGAAGGTGACAATTCATATATCGACACGTTTGAGATGATGAACACCGATACACTCAACACCTCACTATCCATGGTTTGTCCTCTCCAGAAATATTAACTATCTTTACTGACAAGATTGCAGCCGATTCAGTCAAGTGACCTAAGGCTCATTTTTATTTAAAATATTTTAATATTTATAACGACTGCCGACTAATTTTAGCTGCTAAGGAAGTTTCTTCACAGTTTCGAGCGAGACATTTTTCTCGCCAGAAAATATCTTGCATATCTAGAAGTCTATCATTCGTCCTTGCATTCGATATTGCTGGCACATTTGGTCTCGTGCTCCTGCTATGTATTTAGATATTCTTTATAAAATCCATAGAAGCTGAAATGTTATTGGTTGCGACCTGTTATCTCCTCTTCAGTCACTTTCTCACCACCATAATATAGCTTCCCCGTGCCTTCTCTATAAATAAATTCATGGTCCTTATTCTTATGAACCTTTCTCTATGGTACTTAGACTTTATGAATTTAAGCGCAGTACTAGATTGGCGGCAAGGTTTAATATTTTTATAGTTGAAATGGGTAGATTTAACTGTAAGTTCAATGCAAACAGTTTTTCTCGCACTTCTCGGCTATGGGTATATCTTCCGACGTTTTGCTTCCCAGTCAACTTTGTCAATAATTTAAATGCAATATCCATACTCATCTACTACCTGCTTAATTTTTTTTTTTTTTTTTTTAACCCTTTAAGACTTGACCACAGCTTCACTGGTAGTAGAAAAAAATTACGTAATACCCACCCACCGGTTGAACAGTGGGTAAATATAAAATCTATCGTGAAACATTACATACTAATTATTTGCGAATTTTGACTCAGGAATTCAGGCAGAAGGGTTAAAATTGATCAAGAACTCGGGGCTCAAAAGGTTAATGTACCTTCTAGTTTTTTCTCATTCTCTAACGCTCAGTACGCCCTTATGTCATAGAGGCTTTATTGCTTTACGTTGTCTGAAATGATTAAAAACAATTAAATACCGATAACTTTTTTGTCTGCCATTATACTTTGGCCTCGTCTTAGAAATACTTTTTCCTCCGACATGAAGTGGAATGACTATATTGAATACATTGTTAGGTCAGCTTCCAAGAAATTTGCTTCACTGTGTCGTGCGAGACATTTTTCTCTCCACAGTCTATTGTGCATGGCTATAAGTCTACCATTCATCCATGCTTAGAATAATGCTATTACATATGGTCCAGTGTCCCTGATTGACTGGCTTAATAAATTCCAAAGAATCAGCAATATTATCGATCATGATCTGGCGGCTCGGCTTCAGTTCCTTTCCCACCGCTGTAAGGTTTCCTTCTTTTGACTTTTTTTTTTTTTTTAAATAAAATAGCCCTTCCTGTTAGTGGAACACCCTTCCGGTTCCATGCTTTCCAGTCAATATTAATTTGCAAAAAATTTAAATGTCATGTCCATCGCTATCTACTGTTTTCCCGATTAATCTTTCCTTTCATTATTAATGTTTCTGTTCCTAATTCTTCCACACCCTGTAATACCTTGTGGCTTTACTGCCTTGCATGGGGTGATACTGGTTAAAAAATAAGAAGACTATGGCCATCACTAACATTCATTAACGGTCAGGCGATCGGAAATGACCCTTGAAGCAAGCAGGTGATTTCCAAGATCTATTCTACAGACGGTGATTGGTCTTTGGGGAATTTATGCCGGCTGCATTCACTGGTTAGGCATTTTCACGCAGCCTTTTCAGCCCAAACTGCCTGGAACACTTTGCCAGCGTGCGCGGGTAAGATCGTGAACATGACAAGCCTAGGAGTTTCAACTGTGTCACGTAACTGACGAGGCCTCCTTGGAACACAGATGCAACTGTATTCTGAAAAACTAATTTATTAGATATTCTTATCAATGGATTGTCCCTTTCTTTCTCTATGCGCTTGACCTTGAAATTGTGGATTATTGGAAAACGTTCAGTGCTCCTTGAATGGACACTAGATCTCCATGTATTTCCACCAAGAACGTTGGCTTCCAAGTTCAGATCATCGATCATATATACCTTAAAGGAGTCCTTCAAAAGTCAAGTGATTCTTTGGATTATGCCGAGGATGACTTCCTTTGCAAAATTCACCATACAGCATATTTTGGGTATGTTGCTGTTGACCAACCGTATATGACTCACCCACTAAATTTTTTGAGGATAGATATGTGCTTCTACGATCATAGAAAGAACTTCAAATTAAAAAAAATTGATCTCTCTCTCTCTGTATGTATATATATATATATATATATATATATATATATATAAAACGGTCATATTAAATAATACTTTCTCTTTATCGGTTCCAATAAAGAATTTTAATGGGAAATTATTGTTCCGCTAATTGTTGATATGGTTTAATGGTCAAAGCATCGGGAGTAAATAGAACTGGGAACGTTCGAAAGTTTTAGTTTATTTGTGGCACAACTAAGGAAAAACAATGATTTTATTTTTCCTCAGAAACGAAGATTTCAAACACGCATGAATTTATATATATATTATAGTCTCTCTATGGATGACAGTGTGTGTGCACGCGCGTACACAGGGTGTAATAGCAAGATTGTCCAAAACATAATATAATTATCCATCCAAACAAAATCTAAAATACACTGAACTAATTGAGTTTCCAGATAAGACATTTAACCATCTTGACACTGTTTTTCATAGGAATCACTGGAAAACCCTTTGGAAATATTCAGCTAAAAAGAGAGCATGTTAAAATTGTTTTGTATCAGCTCAAATGTCTTCCCAAATGAGCAATGGTGAAAGGAAAAGTATCATTCAAGCATTCGCTAATGGTACCGATATTCATACCCCGGCTTCCATCTTCAAAGTCCATTCAAGAACCAAGCGAACGGTGAATAAATTTAAAAATGAGGGAACAAAAGAGAGGAAAACTGGATCAGGAGGTCACAACAAGAGGCATCATCATTTCATCTTAGAGTTAAATAAATCAGTTAGAAAAGATCCAACTCAATCCACAAGACGTTTAGCACGTGAGAGGAGTTTCACCTATGACGGTCTAAAGAGCAGTGAAAAAAAAAGAGTTGTCGGTAAAATCGGCGAAGCACATTGTTACTCCAGAACAAAAAATTAGAAAGGGTGAAGATCATCTTGAACAATTTGGAAAAGGATTCTCGAATATGAATTATATATATATATATATATATATATATATATATATATATATTTACACACGTGTGTGAGAAAGACACATACTAGAATATTATGATATTACATAACGGTTAAGAACTTAATTTAGAAACTGGACAATTTTCCTTATATATATATGTGTGTGTGTTTGTGAGAGAGAGAGCTCTGACTACTCACAATCAAGGATACCCGTCTACTAGGGCGGCTAACCAAACCCTATTGCAGACGCTTGCTCATTTGTGTTTCTTCAACACCCACAGAGCCCACCTGTAATTTTATACTGCAACTATGCTGAGCAGACCTTAGTTACAGTTTCTGGGAAAGAGCGTGTTATTTAGTGTGTTCAACAGTTTGAACAAGGCCCTCAGTCACGATGACTTGTGACTTCATGTTAGCACAACTATCGACGGCCTCCAAGGTTCCGTCTACCAGATTTCACCTACAAGGCTTGGGTCAACATGTGGTATGGTTTTCAGACACTTACCGCTGGGATTAACCCCTCCAGGCTGATAAAATCAGGAAGCCTCCTTCCTGACAAATCAACCATAGTGAGATTCAAACATGGGTCTCATGGTCGGAATGCGAACGTTCTAACCATTCGGCTACACATTTGATATTTGAGAGCGTGAAACCCGTGACGTAAATTCTATTTAAAATCACGAAATAAATTAATCTTCTATAAATCCAGTGCTTTTCAAAGAAAAAAGAAAGGCCCAGAATATTCTACGAGAAAATGATTCCCATCCAACATAGCGGAATTGAAATATTTATATATGAAATTTAAATTTAAAAGAAATCAATAGAATTTTAATTTGAATGACTGATACACTTGCATTTAAAAAATATTGATATTAAATAAGTTTTTTGGGCATGAATTACTCAATTTAATAAATCTTTCCTCTTCAAAAATATGGAAAATTAATGCCATTTGAGTTTCTTTTATAATGAAGTATTTTCAGGGCTGACCCTCCCAAATAAAAAAAAAAAAAAAAAACGAAACAAAAAAAACAACAAAAAATAGCGAATACTGATAGCTTATCACAGAGATTTTTGAAACCGGTACATATGGTGAGCCTATTTTAAGAGAGAATTCTTCGTATAATTAAAATCAGTAGAATTTTTGTGAAAATAGTCAACTGGTATTGTTGATAATCAAATATTAAATCCTTAGATTCATGAATCGTCAATGAAAAACAAAATCGCACACTTTAGTCGCTTTTTCTATTAATTTTCATTATCCGAAGTCTGATGAGCGATAAAATTTTTGGTGCCTTCATTTGAAAAGTGACCGACCATTTCGGTGGCCGACTTCACTGCCCAACAAACATTCAAATCTGAATTTTTTTTTTCAAAAATATTTTTCTTCATCGCGTCATTTTATGAAACTCTTCCTGGCGCACAGTAATCTCATTTTAAAAAGAATTATGTTTTTGGACAGAGTCATTGTCGCTTGTTACAACACGTCTAATACAATATCAGTCTTTTTTCTTTTTTTTTTTTATCGAAACCCTGATTGGATAGACTAGACACACCCGGAAAGTCAAAACATGCAACGAATGAAGAGAGTGGCAGAAATTAGGATCCTCGTCCAAAGATCACGTGGAATCACCGTGATGTCTCAGATTGGAATTTCAGAACGTGAAGGCGCAAGTCAACAGCAGAATACACACTCATATATATATATATGTCCTTAAATTCTTTGAGAAGATAGTTCCGCAAGATATCGTTGCGGTTTCTATAACAAGCCAGTTTTTTTTAAGTTAGTAGGTTGTTAGCCTACTGCACAATCTCCAACATGGAGGATCAAGTTTTGAATTGTCTTAGCCCAGTTGCCACCCAATGCTAAATCTCTGTCTTGCTATTTACCCATAGCTAATTGGGGGAGAAGAGGATTCATACTTTTCCCAAGGGCATTAGTGAATGTAATGGATTAGACTGGAATTCGAATTCGGCACAATCCGAGCTGCTATACATTATTCCACCGTACCTCCTATAGAAATATAATACAAAAATCAGAGTCTGATTATTTCTAATAATAATAATCATATCTCAAGAAGGTTGTAGAAAACATCCCGAGTCTTGTAAAAACAGGAAAAACGAAAAAGCATCGAACTTGTAAAATCATTAATCTTTTCAGAATGAGTGAAATTGCGTACGATATTAATTTTACTTTCAGGATTTGGAAAATTATTTTGCTCACTCAAAATCTAAAAAACATTTTTATATCTCGCTGATAAAATCGAAAGCAAAAAAAACAAAACAAAACAAAAAAACAAAACAAAAACTAATATCGTCTATTTTTATTCATTCTTTTACTTAGGCGTAAGAAGTTTGTTTTAGCTAAGGTCCGGGAATCAGGACGTAATCCTCGACCTTGGGAGAAGATGAAATCATTACTTCAAAAAGAACATGAGT
The DNA here is from genome assembly GCA_963932145.1 of Acanthosepion lycidas. Lineage (NCBI taxonomy): Eukaryota > Metazoa > Mollusca > Cephalopoda > Sepiida > Sepiidae > Acanthosepion > Acanthosepion lycidas. Next base: position 129,718,265 of record OZ010572.1, read on the forward strand.
AAAAATTGAACTGCATCAGATAGAATTTGAAGTTTTCATTTCCATTTCCCATGTTGATAACCGGGACATCTCCGTTTCAATGACAAAATATATTCGTCCGATCTTATTCAGAGGTCAACTCAATAGCAAGGTCAATCGATATTTATGGACATAATTGATTGATTGATTTTCTATCGCTTATCAACCCTTTGTAGCCTGAAAATGTTTTTAGATTATAATAACTTTTAGGGAGGATAATAGTTTAGTCATATAATTATAATTAACCCTTAACTGGGGGAGAAGAAGTAGATTCGTATCTTTCCATAAGTGTATTTCCACGGAAATTTCAATTCGGCTCGCCGATTAACAATTCAGAGCCATTACACATCACATCACCAGCACATGGTATTCTCAAGCGGTTACACATCTAGGTACTGACCAGGCTCAACGATGCTTAACTTCAGTGATTGTACGGGAACCGGTTTTCAACGTGGTGCGACTGTAAGATATCGATATAATTAAAAATATTAAATTACCAAAATGTTTCAAAATGGCCGTAAGGGAATTAGGGACGAAATTATTTTGACATCAGTTATGTGTTAAATAGACGGGGATCCCTTGCTTTGGCAGGGGAAACTTAGAAGAGAAAGAAAACTATTTCAAACTAAGGAGAAAGCAACAGGAATGCAACTCGATGTCTTGAGAGTTCACCGATAAAGAATCTTAGTCCGTGGCGAACTATGATCGCCGACATACTGAAGTGGGGTGTGGTATTTAAAAGAAGTTCATTGACATGCAGTCCTCTTCGTGACACAGTCATTCAACACAAAAACCATTTGACCCATACACTTCATTACCGCAAGACGATTTCTACAATTTCAATGATAGAGAATATAAGGAAAATGTCTAAGATTTAAACAAAATTGGAGTGATGGCCTTCCTTTTTTAACTATCGTGAGTTAGAAAATTGTTTTCTAGGACACACTCAATATATACAAAATGTCTACAACTTTTGCTATATTTGCCATTTTTTTACGTTCACTAATTTATATTATCTGATTAGACATCGTTTTTTGGCCACTTTCCTTAAAAAGATCTTTCCCCTGCTCATCATTTTTCACTTTTGTCATTTATTTCTTTTCAACTCCACATCACTCTTACTAGAAGCACCATCTTCTGCCACTTTCATTGGAATGTGTGTTACAAAAGGTCGTTGGCAGCAAGTTGCAGAATAGCAAATTCTAGATGCAGTTAAGTTCGATTTTATCATCAGAGACGCAAACAGGCTTCGCCTAGTCAGCCAATAACAGCCCAACCCTCGAGGTTAAAAGCACCGGGAGACACTATTGCTTCTGTCTTTCTTGCTGTTTTGATGTTATGGACGGCAGTAAATGCATTGCCTTACAGTTTCTATTAAAGATGTTAAAGTAGAAACAGAAAAAGATTTTGTTTGTCTCAGTAAAGAGGCTTCTTTTTATGATAGATTTTGAAGTGCGTAAAGGAGCTGGAATCTTCGCTGGCAGGCAAGGCAGTTGAATAGTGAAGAGGAAAAAAAAGTGCTTTGGGAAAAAGTGACCCAATCTAAATTTAAAATAAAAAAAATAAAAAAAAAAATGGCGGGAGGATAGGGAAAGGCAAAATTATTAACGAACTTCATCTTAGATATTTAACTGTAAATTTATTACATTTATGTGTCAAAGAAATCAACCTTTGAGAGCCCTTGTCACTTTGAAAGACACTTTAATAAGCGATAGGTTTTATCGTTTTCAATGTGACGTCCCTTCAGAACGTGGGCGATCGCGGTTCTCCACGACTTCCTGTCGTTTGTAGCACTTAGTAAAGTATATCTCCTTATCCCACCTCTGCCAACCATTTTAGCTCATTATGTAGGTCATGAGCCGCTTTCCGCTGTCCCTCTTGCCATCAATGTCCCGTGAGTGTCTAATTTTCCATGCCCTCTTTCCTCATGACGTGCTCTAGAAATTTTTACTGTTTTTTTTTCTCTGATGCTACATGTAAGTCTTCTTTTTGTTTCAATTTCCATTAAAATTTTATGTTCACGGATTCAGTCCATAGCATCATCATCCTTCTGTAGAACCCGCATTCATGTTGCTTAAAGTCTCTTCATCTGTGAGGTTTCCCAGCATTCACTGTTATGCAATCGGACATATATTGCATAACAATTCAATATTCCTTTCTTTGTTTCCCATGAAATTTTCTAGTTTCACAGTATTTTCGCTATCCAAGTGCGCCTTCGGAGTTTGATGTCGTGTTTTCCATATTTAAGTATCTATGAACTGTAAAACACTTCATTGATATTTTTTTTTAATTTCGTTTAATTTTGGTATCTTCAATGTGTAATTAGCATGTTGGGCTGCCTTTTACTAGCCAACATTTCACAGTCAGAAATCCGGAGAAACATCCTCCAGCGAGGGGAGAAAACTCAAGATTCTCAAAGATTGTTGTATAAAAACAGTAAATAAAGGATGAGAAGTTTTATTTTATACATTTTTATTTTAAAATTTTTATTTATTTTACACGAATATTTACAGTATTTGATAGCATATAAAATTCCGCCTCTATTTACATCGAATATTAGAATATTATCTTTTGTAATGTCAACGAATACGCGTTGTCACTTTCGTAATGCTCGTTGTAGTAAATACTTTATAATCGCAGATACAGCTTATTTATTATCAACGCCGTTGAACAATACTGGTGTCAGACGCCTTTGAATAGCACTCGCACTAATAGTACTTGCTCGATAATACTCGCTCGAACAGTAAGCACCGAATAGGAGAGCGGATAGAGTAGAGAAATAATATTGACTAGAAATGGTGATCCGTATAGTAATAGAGGATAGAACAGAAATGCGATACGAATAGTAAAAAAAAGAATAGACTAGAAACAGAGATCGTTAGTCGTCAGCTACTTCCTACATATATGCGTTTCCTCTATGGTCAGGTGGTCAAATTAATTCAATAATGGGATCGCCTGTGTTTGTTCACTGGCGATATATGTTCAAACATTATTTCCTATAGAACTTAAAGCAAGTCATGGTTCAAAATCTCGTAACCATGATATTTTTTTTACTTATATTCAGTCAATACAAGGCCAAAGAGTCAATTAAGTTAAAAAGTTACTGTTATCTTATAGAAGCGTAAAAGCAAGAAATTCGTGGGGCAATGTAGGAAAGATAATTGATAGTCCTCGTCTTGAAAAGGTTCATATTGTAGCGATTGTGGAAAAATCCTACTGTGAGTATCCCACAGTATTTCTTGGGAACAAACTGTTCGAGTGGAACTTGTTACTAATGATATACGAACGGGAGGAGAGAATTCATTCTTATGGAATGGCGGGTCACGGTTGCAAAGGTCAGGGGCAGTGGGGCCAAGGAAATATATATATTTAACCAAAATAGTTCATGGTCTGGTCCCCCCCCAATACTAAGTATGATTGAAAGAAATATTAAAATAAACCCTCTCTAAAATCGACCATGTCTCTCACACCACTCCTCGCTACCCTCTGTTAAATTACATAAACTTAATACTACCCGTCAAAAGTGTAAATTTTCATTTCATCTTTCGTTTCATTTTTTGGAAGTGCTATCTAATGATCCAGCGTCCTTTAAAAGGGCTCTGGTGAAATAAATTATTATAATGGAACCTTAAAGTGGTCTGTTTTTCTTTAAAATTATATATATATGAAAATTAAAAAAAACAAAAAAAAAAACTTCCTTTCGTCTATTAGACACATCAGAATATAAATATATTAAATACATTAAAAAACCTGTCTGTATCTATGAGATGAGGTATTATGATTACTTGCAGTATTTACATTATTCAGGCTGTTATCCTCATACACAGATGTCCTCAAGGATACGTGGCCCAGAGGATAAAGACGTTGGTTAGATCCAGTGACTCGACCCAAAGAGTTGTGAGTTCAATACCAGAAATTTGGAGAGTAGAGTTCAAGTGAAATAACTGAGACATTCCCAAGAGGCATGGCACGTGGAACTAAAACAATCTATCCCGGAGAACGAAATAAAGGGTTCGCTTTGAAATTCCAATCACCTACAGAGAGCGACAACGTTCGTTCGAATACAAATTTTTAGTGAAAAAATAAAAATCTCATGTTCGTGAAGGCAGAATAGGGTGGAAAAAAAAAATCTAAAAAAAAAATGGATGTATAAAATGAAAAAAAAAAATGTATGAAAAAGAAAAAACTTACAGAGATGAAAAATACGTTTACTTAGGGAATGAAAAGAAAAATGTCGGCTTTGGAAAAAAGATAAAAATGACTAGTTTGAAGTGACAAGGGAACAGGAAAATGATTGAAGGGAGGCTAAAGAAAAAGATCTAAAATAGAAAGTAAAAGTGAAACAAATAGCTTTTAAGGATCACTGCGGAAATGCCCAAATGTTTACGTCAGAGTTGTCTAAAAATAGAATTAAAAGGTTCAGTGCAAACAGTGTAAAGGAAGGGAAGAAAAAAAAATGAAGCCTAAGATGGCGATATGGACGCTTGTAAAAGGCGCGCAGATGATTCGAACTTTCCGCGTTTAAATCATCGTAAGAGTGACAAGTAAAAAAAAAAAAAAAAAAAAAAAATACAAACCAAAAACTCAAATGTTTTGAATAGAAAAAGAGCAAAGAATTAAAAAAAAATGTAAATGAACGCTGGAGGAAATATAGAAAAATAGTTTTTGTTATTGTAATCTTGTTGGAATACAAATGCTATTCTTTGATTCAAAGGGTTAGGATATGTTATTAAAGATTCCATCGTTAGGATAAAAACAGTGTAATACAGTCCAGTAATGTACCTTGTATCAGGTGTTTGACGTATCTGCTTTGTTTCATTTATAGTCTGTAATATCAACTCTAAAAATGTTTTCTGAAAGAATCTGTTGTATATTTTGCGTAAATAATTCCAAATTTGTTTTATATCTTGAGTGAATATTGAAGCCATATGATCCTGACCAACTGGGCAAATTCTGTATACTTTATCTGAACTTCGATCAAATAAATTGCGCTAATCTTCATCATACCTATCAGAAGATTGGCGCTATAGAAAGAAAGACGCGGGCGATGATTTTCTTCCTAATCGTCTCTTTATAAAGAAACGATTATTCCGCCTCCGACTTTTTATAAACTAGTTTGTGGAGGTTGCCAGAGGGTGTATTTGTTTACAAAATGAATGAACACTGTTCTTGATGAATTAATTATTTATTTATGAGTACAAACTGTATCCATGTCCGACAGAGCACGTAGCTAGCGGTGTATATATATAATAATAATTATTTTAATTTAGGCTCTACTTTTTTATTGAGCACCGTTTTTAAAAATAAAAACAAGAATTCTAAAGAACTTCGGATTATTTACCTAACGTGTTCTTCGTTATTTTTCTATATATTTGCACACATACACACACATATACATATAATACACACACGTACAGCGAGATACACTTCTCAGTCCTCCCGATTAGCTCTTCGTGGTTAGAGGGTTGGATGAGCCCGGCGAAAGTGTAGAGAGAACTGAACACGAAACCCTCTTTTCCTGGTTCGATATTATGGTCTGGAAGTGTCACTTAGCATTGTCCTTCGCTTTGGTACAGGGTTTTGGTCTTTTGTTTTGTTTATCCGAGTATCAAGATTCAGATACGAAGTTAGCTGGCTAAGTTCTCCTTAAAAATGTTATTGTTAATGTTTTGGAGCTGTGAAAGAGATAAGCAGATAATACGTTTCAAGGGATTTCGTTGTCTTAATTCCAGTTCTTTTGTTCACTCTCCTTAATCAGAAATCGTCTTCTAAAAAGTGTCACGTTGAAGCTTGCGATTTGGGATATTGCTATTTCTTTTATCCAAGATGAAGATCGCCTTTCTAGCCTGACTTTTTTCCAATGTGATTTTACAGCTGTACCAAAAATGCCTTCTCTTGTCACAAAAAGAAAAAAAAAAAAGACCAACCCCCGAAAAAAAAAAAAAAAAAAAAAAAAAAAAAAAAAAATTCCCCCAAAATAACCTGACCCCCCCCCACCGACAAAAAAACAAAAAAACTCCACAAAACCAAAAACTCCGATGAGCTCATACGGCAGGTTCAAGTTCCACATCGACGAGCCCATACGATAGACAATGCATATATCGAACCTTGTATTCGACAACAGGCATATTCTTGAATGTCTGCCTTATTTCCTAGCCTCGACAATCCTTTTTCATTTTTCTACTCAATTCTATACTAAATGTTTTAGAGGAAAATTACTTTTACTTAAAATATATCCATAAAATAATCCAAATTACGATTGCATTCGTTTCTTACTTTTTTATTTTTACTCCTGATTTTTATTTCAGCAGATAACGCAACTTGAAGAAATTAGATGAAAATTTGCAAAAAGTCGTATAAATCAAATTACTTTGAAATGCTGATGTTAACAGTTTCATTCAACACCTTGTGAATGACCGCCAACATCTTGTATCATGTCCAATTTAGTTTAATTCTTAGATATTTAACCCTTTTTATAATCTCTCTCTCATTGAAATTGTTGAAGTTGTCACGCGGTAATAAAGTTTATGGGTGAAATCAGCTCTTGCGGCGATGGAGGGTATGGGTGAAATGGTCTTTAATATTAATGATGGATATTTTTAAGGTGATAGGAACATTGAATAGGTAGGCCACAAAAAGGACCATCTCAAACGTTTTCTTTTTTGTAAATGCCACGTCTCTTCAGGATGTAGGCAATCATCTTTTGCCACAGGCTGAGCCTTTTTATCAGTGAATTGCCATGGCATTTTAAGAAACATATTGAACTGTATTCCTGTTGCTTTCTTCACAATTTGAAATAGTTTTCTTTCCCTGCTATATTTCTCCCGCAATGTTAATTTTTTCATAAAAGGTGGGGGCGTGTGTCCACAATGTCCTTCCTCTGACAGATTTTTTGCGTACGTTTTCTAACAGAAGAATGTATTCGATAAGCATCTTTCTTGAATCCATAATTGTTATCTGCTCACAGTCTCTGGTTAATTATGATTTAAAACTTGGGCAGGCTTTCCTTATCTTCTATAGTATTCAAGCACATTTTATTGATCGGCTTACTATAACTGCTTTTAGTATTTTAACTTTGAGGCTATTTGTAATAGTGGGAATAAAACAATGACGTTTAATAAATATTCTGCCTGTAATATCGTTGCGTCAACTGGGGTAGAAATATTTCCCGTATCAATAAAGTGATTGTCTTTAGTAAATATTTAAATAATAAACAATTATTAAACTAAACTACTATTTAACCATACATTGAATATCGCTACCACATCTGGCCTGGTACGTGTATGTATTCACATATTCTTGATAAAATGCAAAGAATTCACAATTTTATTGGTCCTGATCTGCCATCTAAGCTTAAGTCATCTTCCCATCCTCGTAGCATTTTCTATATTCTCATGGCAAATTTTCTGTCGAAATTTCCCATATGGTACCTAGAATTTGACTTTAAGGGTAATACTAGATTTGAGGCAAGGTTTCATTTTACAGTTGAAATGGCAAGATGTAACCCTAAGTTACATATTAATAGTTTCTTTGCTTACGTCTCTGGCCTTCCTTTCAAATTATGACCCTATTTTTAATGAATACCAGGATTTGCAAGCTGGAATTTTTAAGAAAACCTTTTAATTGTCACAGGAAGAAAAGTCAAATGTATCTTACAGCAGCGCTTTCACCAGCCTCCAAATTTAATTTGAACATTTGGAATGTTAAAAGATACTGAATCTCATTACGGAATGAAAACAATGGATAAAGACCAATAAAATAGCTGTCTATATTTCGGAGATGCGGTGTTGTATTTATTCAAAGTATTTTCGTTGTTCGGAATGTTCTCATTTTCGTTGCCATATTCCCAAGATTTCGGCCGTTGTACGCTCCGGCCTTCTTCAGGTGATTGTCTCCAATGATTAACCAGCACTTAAATGGATTAGTTTACTCGGCGAAAATAATTTGTAAACTTTAAAAAAAGAAAAAATAGAAAGAAGCTTCCATTACTGAAAAAAGTTATTGAAGGTAAGTTAGGTTTAACTTATTTCGAGAAGAAAACACAAAGTATTTTTAATGTGTAATATTTTCTACGTGACGTGCCTTCCCTCTGTCTTTTCTACAAATATTTTATGGCAATTGTTCTAACGAATTTCCCCGCTTTGGCTTCACGTCAGAAGGAATTCTATGCGGACAAGAAGTTCACCTTTTCCCAAATGATCATGTACTTTAAGCTAATGTTTAAAGTCAAGATTAGAACTGAAAGGCAACGGCTCCCTCGATCAGAATTCGTCAAAGCGTGGGTGGCTCTTTCGCACATCTGTCGAATTAGATTTAAAATGGTACTTTGATGCCGGTTAGGCAATAGAAATTTGTTCAATTTGGTTTGAACATTGGTAATCCAGTCTGAAATTAGATTAGCTTACGCTTGTTTTGTCTTTATTTAGTTTAATCTCCCCCCGTTAGGTGACCAGAGATGTCAGTTCCATGGTGGATGTGAACGCTTTTCATATTTCGAGTACACTTTTCGTATTTGTTGATGTTTGAATGACTACTTGGACGAATAATTAGCCCTTTGAGCCCTGCGTTTTTGAACAATTTTAAAGCTTCTGCCTGAGCTCCCGAGTCAAAATTCGCAAATAATTGGTATGCAATGTTTCACACTAGATATAAAAACAGTTACAAGTGTTTATCCACTGTTCAACCGGTAGCTAAGCATTAAGTCATTTTTCACTACCACTATTCAACCGGTGGCCAGGGCTCAAAGTTTTAAGTCCCGCATTAATTTCATGCAGTGAACTGATGTTTCTACTATAATTAAGTTTTGTGGGGTTTTATCTTTATTACTAATTTTTTTTTAGTTCATTATGTATATATATATATATATATAACGCCATGAGATCGCTAAAAAAAAAAAAAAAATTCCATGATGAAAAAGACGCTAAACTTGACGAAAACAAAATTTTAGCGTCTAAATGTTTGTTATTATCAAGAGGAACGACCAAAGTTTATTTTAATTATTTTTTAGATTTTTTTTAGAACATTCTAAATTTTGATTAAAAATCCTTGTTTCTCTACGTATCAACGAAACTAGTAAAATAACATACAATTTTTAGCACTTTTTTGTATGACACATAAATTTGGAAAATCTTGCAAAAATTAAAAATAGTTGTCTGATGTTAATGAAACTTTCAGAAACTATTCATAGATCGAAATTATTATTATTATTTTTTTTTTTTTTATTAAAGTCATCGCAGAAATATTTTTTTTATATTTATTACCCACCCCCCAAAACTAATTTTAGGAAAACTCTAGAAATTCGATCGCGTCCACTTTAGTGATTACAATAGTAGAAAGAACAAGGCTTTGAGGAATGCAAATCAGATTTTATTTTGTTTTTAATTGGACCAGCTACCTGAAAATCCGCTCTGAATTGCAACATGCAAAACTGAATAAAACAAAGATATTATTTGATTTCAAAAGCTTTTATTTGCTTTTAGTTGTTTTTATGATTATGGAGAACGTTTTAATATTAAATATTTACTTAAATGTAAAAGTCTAAAATAATTAAAGAAATAACAAATAATTGTATTAAAAATTAATTTTTCATAAAACATTTTTTTTGCTTTCAAAAAATATTGTCCATATTCATAAAGGCAAATAAAAGCATTTGAAATTAAATAATATCTTTGTTTTATTAAGTTTTGTATGTTACAATTCAGAGCTAATTTTCAGGTGGGGGGTCCAATTAAAAAGATTGGATACATGATTTGCTTTCCTCAAAGCTTTGTGCTTTTAACTAATATCACGAAAACTGAAGGCGATTTAATTTCTAGTTTTCATAAAATCAGTTATTGGTGGGGGGTAACAAATATAGGAAAAATTGCCATGACTTTAAAAAAAGAAAACATTTATAATCATTTCCATCATTTGTGAATAGTTTCTGAAAGTTTCATTAACATCCGGCAATTTTCATTTTTTTTACAAAATTTTCCAAATTAATGTCTACGAAAAAAAAAAAAAAAAAAAAAAAAAAAAATCATTTAGACGATAAAATTTTGTTTTCGTCAAGTTTGGCGTTTTTTTCATCAGAGTATGCTTTTTTTTTTTAGCAATCTCAATGAAGGTACCTCCATAAAATAACAGTCGAGAAGGAGACAGTTTTCAGAGAATAATAACAATAACTTTATTCTTTATTTTTTAACATTTAGTTGAATTGATATGAAGACAACTTGTGCTTCATTAGAATTTTACTTATTTCCTAAATAAAAAATTATATGGAATATTAACAGTATTTAAGTAAGCATTTCCTTTAAAGCTTTCCTACCCATGCAAACCATATAACTGTTCTATATTTTTTCCGGCTATCTTTTTTTTTCAAGGTGAAAAAAAACAAAAAAAAAAAAAACAAACAAACAAATTAAAAATCTTTGGGCTAAGAAATAAAGTTTTCATCGATCAGGTTTCCTTGTTTAACATTTATCAGCATGAAACAATATTTGAGAGTTAAAATTTATTTTAAGAATATAAATACTGCTGCTGAATTGACCCCATTTTTCGTTTAAAAGACAAGAGATTTTTAACAGGGTAAGGTATTTTACGGTTCAATACGGTTGAAACGTCGAAATGGTTGCTAGACATTCAAACCAATTGAGCGTGAAAATTCGGCCATATTGTTTCCTAGCGACCAAAGAGCCTAAAAGTTAAACGCACGTACTAAGCTTTTTTTTAACGTTAGGTTTTGTTAAGTTATTCAATTATTTAGTCACTGCTAAATGTTAATAAACAATTTAGTTTCGTTCACCTTTAATTCACCGTCGAAAATTTACATAATACACAAAAAAAAAAAAAAAAAAAAAAAAAAAATTGCCATTCTGGATCTTTGATCGTTCAGGAAGTTATTTTATGCTAATAAAACTAAAAATATAAAAAAACAACCTAATCCGATTTAAAATCTAGTCAATGATAATTCCTTTTTGTATTGCCAGAACGAAAAACATGTAAGAATTCTAATTTCCTTGGAATTGAAGTTAATAATTTATTAATACTGACGAAAGTATACTTAAATACTTATTATTTATTAAAAGTTCGTTAATATTTAATAAAATTAGTTCAAACTTGACTTTAGAACAGTAAGGAACATACCCAATACGGTCGAGAAAATGGAAGATCCTCCTTCTTGGACTTGTCATTAACATCATCAGTGGGTATATCCGTGATAAAAAAGCAAGTACGTCATGTTTTTTGAAGTACGGAACCACCCCAACCATTTTTTTTGAATGAAGAAAAGAAATGAAGAAAAAAAAAAAAATGATTCGCAATAATTTATATAACAAGCGGACTAATCCATTTCATGAAGAACCTAGACGATTCCAAATTTGGGGGAATTACATATCAACCACTTCGTGAAGCAAAGGAATACACATTGTATTAAAATCTGAACACATTTGACTTTAACACCTGACTGATAAGTCGAGATAACACGTGCCGTTTTTTTTCAGCACTGGTAAAAATCTTAACAAGCCGGAAACAGAATTTAACAGCTTCCGCCTACGTAACTACTATCCTACTACTAGTGAAAGAACCTCACCCGTTCCACTAAGGATGGTGATAAGAAAGAATTCTTAGGTAAAAAGGAATGTAGAACAAACATAAAAGGTTTGACTACGTCATAACAATATAAGCGTGGTATTATTATTATTAGTAGTAATAAAAGTATCCTTTTAGAGCGAGTTCTTTACATAAAAAGGGTCGGACAAAAACAGACAAAAAAAAATCGTTCATTTAAATTCAGACTGAAGTTACATAAAAAAAACTTAAAAGGTTAATTTGCAGTGTAACACTCGCGCTCAGTTCGCATTAAAAAATTCCAGAATAATTACATTTCTGTGTAATTATACATTCTCCATTCGACTCTAAAACGGTAGATTTTATCAATCCAGAGTTATCGACTGTAAAATTTGGGATTCAATCGCGTCGTTGGCGGTAGCCATTACTCGCGTTGTTTGCATACATTCACTGCGGAAAGCTAAACGCGGAAGACTACGGAGACATGAACTCGGAACTGATCTTTCTTGTCTAAATTTGTCTCAATTACTGCGCACAAGAACTGTTTACGTAGACACACTCAATTTGCGCAATGATACCTACACTGTATACATTACGCGGCAGAATAGCTATCAAACAACCAGTAATGGATGCCCGCGACGCGAACGAATCCGAACTTTCACTGTTGATATCTCCAAACCAGTAGATTTTATCAAATTTATCAAGCCAGATTCGAATGGAGCATGTACACTTACACATAAATGTAAGTATTCTGGAAATTTTTAATGCTGAGTGCGGGTGTTACACTGCAAATTAACCACTTAAAAAATCTGGCAAAATTAATAAAGCTGATTTCACATCGTAAACCTGACATGTTATCTGATATATTTATTTCATATTTGAAATATTCGGAAAGCTAAAGAATATGGAGTTGTTACGTGTCCTTCTTTACGACAGGGAATGTTTTCCTCAAAGATGAAGAAGAGACTCGAGGCGAGTGGTTCTACAGAAAGATGCTAAGGATATCATGGACCGAACGTGTGAACAACGATGAGATCTTAGAGAGGATGCAAACAAGGAGGAGGTTTATACTTAATATCAGGAGGTGGCAGCTGAAATTTCTGGAACACACATAATGAGGACGGAGGACCTGGAGAATCTGATACTCACGGGTTGAAAGAGAGACAAAAGAAAATAACGCCTGACATAACTGGCGGGTTTAAGCAAGCGGATGACAGAACGTGACCTGGGGGAGGTGACATAGAGAAGGAACTTGTTGAGAGCTTCAAGGGATATATATGTGTGTGTGTGTCTTCACACATTATGAAATGGACAAATCCGATAATTATTATAAATAATAATTGTCGGACTTTCTTCATTTTATAATGTGTTTACATTTGGATACGCATCGAGCAGATATGAATGTACCTGAGAAACTCATGGAAAATTGTAGAGTAAAAACAGTAAAATCGACCTTGCTAACCGAAATGCTCCTCTGTGGCTAAATCGGTAAAAGCACGTCAGGCTATATTGACGGTTCCGTATAGGATACAGTTTCGATTCCTGTCGAAGGACGCACATTTTTCTATGACAATTTTCTCGGGCATTCAGGCCGGTAAATGTTGTTAATACTGTTTATTATAAACAGAGCATTTACTTAAATATTTGTATCTATAAAAAAAGAATGTATAAACATAAAAAATGTCTTAATATATATATGCATTATGTACGAAATGCTCTAAACAACATCCTGTATTTTTCTGTGAGAATCATGAGATTCTTCATTCTTTGAGAAGGACATTTTTGAAGGCAGTAGTATAGCTTTGCTTTCTTTATCTCCCATCTGTGATAAGCACCTTCAGCTTTTGGACATCTCGGTGTATGAATCATTTAAAACTATCTGCGCCCAGGCATCCAATTCTTTCATCGTCAACCTCTCAGCATTCATTTTATTGCAATTCCTTGTTAGAAATGCCTCTCCCTTTTTGGCATTTACTCTTCAAAAATCACCTGGATTCAATACAACAGGGATTTCCTTTCAGTCCAATTTTTTTTTTATTAAATGGAAGTGCTTTTATGTCACTTCTCGCACAACAGGAAATGGCAATTAGTGTCGCTTCGGAAAAGGATAGACACACTTCGGTGTGGTAGGATATTTACCGAGGTTAGTTTGAACAGTATTCGTCAGTAACGAGTTCGATCCTGAGTGCTACAAACAAAATTCTACATTAAAGAAACCAACAAAGATTGACGCCACCTCACTTTCTAGAAAAGGTGCTTCCACCGTGTAGTGGAAGATTATTCAATCCAACTCTCATTACAATATTCTTCACCTCCAGAGGTCGCTCTCTATCATCAACTGCACTTGTTTCCTCGTCTCTACCGTGTCTCAAATATTTTAAATAACCTGCGAGAGGTCTATCGCAATTATCATCATCTCTTCCCTAAGGCCGTCCTGGGTATGACGATGAACTCCATCACATCCGTATCCGGTAAATTGCTCGAAAAATAATTTTACCGAACTACCCTTTGCTCGAAAGCAGTTTGCTCGAAACCTGTGGTTAAAATAAAAATACATTGTTATAATATTTACTATAAGATAAAATAATACAATTTTATTGTTGCTAACTGAACAGTTAAAATTAAAGAATGAGTTCATTTATATAACAGGTCTTATTTGTTTTCTCGAAAGGCAGTTTGCTCGAAACCTGTGGTTAAAAAAAAAAACACTTGCTAAGCATTTCCTTTTTTTACACATTTCATATTTCCAGTAAATCTTATTGTTCACTGTTTTGTCCTTAATATATAGATACCCATTCAACACAATTTCTTCTTTCCTTTTTCGCTCTCAACAAAAGTTATGTCCATCACTAGGGTTCGAGATCTCCAAAATTACTGAAACAGAAAAAAAATATAGAAAAGAAACCCAGGACTGCTAAAGTTGAGTGTTGTGACTCCTTTTATATCCAACTCCATTGACGTGTCGCAAGACGGCGCATTTTACGTGGTGCTTCGAGCTTCGAAATTACTTCAAGCAATCTGCATTTCGAGCAATTTACCTAGATCCAACAACATCCAGCCACAAGGTTTCCGTTCAGAGGGATTTTGAGTAATGTGCAAACATTTCATAATTGCTGTTTCTACATTTACCCTGACCAAGGATGGCAGAACCTGTTAGGGTCCCAACTATGGGAAATAGTTAAAAAAAAGAAGCCACAAAAAGAGGCATCACGCTCATTATAACACTGATTCCTCTCAAAAACCACATGAAGAATGCCGAAGAGAAGAAATTTAGTTTGGCGATGGAATTTTAGCTGGCGATAAAGTTGATAATGCTATATCGCCACAACATTGGCAAATCATTTATAATGCCATGTTGTTTGATGTCAATTCATTTTTGTTATAATGTTTCGGCCGTTGTGACCTACGGCCTTCTTCAAGAATCTACCGTTCCGAGTAACTTTCCTAGAACTTTGAACTAAATCTTTTATTTAATTGATGGAACCATATCGTCCGCATTTAGCTGAACATATGTAGGGCCATTTTGTCTTGCCTTTTACTTAGTACTGCTCAGTTATAGCTTATTCTGTTTCTCTGGCCTTGCAGTTGAACCCGCAATTACTATGCCATCAAATTTATGAACCAATGATTTAATCCCCTGGGACAGAAATTGAGTTTCCCACATTTCCAGGTTGCTGCCAATTCCAGTGATGACATTAATTTCCCTGGGGAAATATTCCACCTGAAAACCGAGATTATTTTGCTTTTTTCCAAGTTTTTTTTTTTAACCAATATACACTAAGTAAGGAGATAATGCCACTAAGACGCAAGCGACTAAACGGAACGTAAGAAAATAAAAACAATTTAGAAGGAACCGGAAACTCAGTCTTGAACTGGTAACAAGGGATAAATCTCTACTTGGGTTTAAATTCATAAAATCAAATCTAACTATTACATAGCCTGGACAATATAATCTTACATGACCCCCTTTAATATAAAGTTTTTTTAAAGCTAAAAACCTTTTAGTTTTGTTTCTACATGTAGAGGACATTGCAGAAATTCTAGTGAAGAAGTCATTTGGCATGTTACCAAATTCTATTCACGACAGACTATCACACTGCATGACAAGCCACAAGCAATTCTTTGCCAATATGATTATATATTCTGATTCCTCAAAATAAAAATTTAATTCTTTTCATTAAAACGATCCAGACAATTCTTCTCATACATCTTTTACCGAACACGAAAAGAGAATTTGAATTTTGTATCGTTTTTTAACTCTTTTATTTTCTGAAATTGATTTTGGGACTGAATGGGATTTTTGTTGTTTTTTTTTTTTTTTTTTTTTTTTTTTAGTGAGCATTTCCAGTAAGTTTTTGATAAATTTTTATGGTCACTTTCTGTAACACTGTCTACATTCCAACAAAGATTTAATAAAATTTAATAAAATGTGCTGGTGATTCTACTCATAGCCCCCTTTATACCATTTAATCTCATGTTGTGGTATTTGTTCTTCGTGGTTGGTGGGGGTGATTCACTGTATTCTGTGGCGACGGCAAAGTAGTTCAATTCTGTCAGCCGCCAACCTATACATATATGACTTTGTTAGCAGTATAAGTAGTATATTAACTTTTTCACTGCCAACACAGTTGAATTTTAACCCAAATGTATTAAGAGAATTAGATTTTTCATTCAGTGTGTGTAATGTGGCTTCTACAGGCAGGCTTCTAACCAACAAAAACAACATTTCTTGTTAGAGTGAGACCAACTTCTTGGTTATTCTGGGTCTCGTTGAAAAAGGACACAGGCGTGTCCGAAAATTCCGACTTTGAAAGATCTTTCTCTTTGTCCTTCAATTTAGTTAAAAAGGCTAATATATAATAAATATAATCAATCTTGTTGCCAATATTGTTACCATTTTGTTGTTTTTTATTCCTCATTAACCGGATTATTAAATGTACACACACACATACATACACACATATATATATATATATATATACACTAGGTATCTTTCGGTTACATTTTTTCTTTATGCAAGTTTGTTCGAAGAACAACGAAGATTTAAGTGTTGATTTCTTTAATTCTTCTACGGTTCGGAACCATTTTAAGTAAAAACTAAACATAAATCACCCTATGTCTTTTTGAGTAATAGAGGGTTTCATATCTTTCCAAAGTGTAATCCATCTCTTCCGCCACCATCCCAGTTATTGGTATATAGCAGGATAGACTGGGTTCTATAGCCTTGGGTGGCAACCGGTCTAGAAAAAGATAAAAAACAAAAAAACTCTGAATTCAAAATCTCCAACTATGGATAAATAGTAGGGCAGTCTGCGTTCTGCAGCCATGTCTGGCAACCAGACTAGGAGAAGGACAACTCTTAATTCAAATCCGAAGTACCTAAGATGGTTTGAATATCATGTTCAGTTTCCTTCTGGCAACTCCGGCGACGACACCGGTGTCACAATGTATTGGCCTCTGGCTTTCCTTTCGTTGTCGAGTGGGGAATCGTGTTGCATAGGCAACTCCCGATCTCACATAAAAAAAACTCTGCTCAGGCCTGCGCCCTGGAGAGGGCGAAACTCTTCGTAGATGGAAAAAAATGATGACAAAAATCACTAGATATTTACTCTGAGTCCCCACTAAGACGAGTTGTGACACAAGGTAAATTTTTAAGGTGGGGACCCGAGCGTGTACACCCGGGCTAGGAAGAAAAATTGCCATCAGCCCCCGCAACCGTCGGTTGCACTGGGTAGGTGTGAACACCGATCCCTCTCTCTGGTGCAATGAAAGGGTGCGGCCTCAGGCAGCTGTTTCCCAAGTCTGGGCAACTCTCAGTATAATTTTCTTCAGTTGTGACTGTCTTTTGACGGAGACGCTCCAGAGCGCACTCTACCCAAAGACAGAGACGCAAGTGAGAGATGATAAACAGAAGTGTTATAAACTACTCAAGAGAGCAAATTACACAGTAAGAACGATAAAAAGCTTCTGGACTCTAGTTTTGGCGCGTTCATTTTTACTTGGCGGGAATGAAAGAAATCTTTACATTGATTTCATAGGAAAGAATTTTCTTTTAATTTGTGATTCTGGGAATGATTTTTTTATACTTGATTAAAATGTACAAATTTGGCGAGGCAAAAGTCAAATATGCATTTTTTTTAAAATATTTCCTAATTTTAAATTAAATTCACTTCCGTTAGCCACACGAGCAGACAGTAATACGAAACAATAAAAACTCTATGAATATATTACAGGAAAATTGTCTCCAAAATGCTTGTTTGAGATAAGCTGAAACGTACTTGAAAACAATGTTTAATGTAACAACTTAATTTTAATATCCAGAAAACTATCACAATTTTAATTCTTGAAAATATAGCTTTGGGCGCTTTTAGAATTTCGCACCCGCCAAGCTTTACATGCACATCTCCAAACCCTGTTGTCCACCGATCACGATTAAGTTTGTTCCCTACAAAAGGCTGTTGCAAACAATGCAGTCCATACTGACTGCTAGCAAACCATATGCAATTATCAAGAGTGTTGTAAAACTGTGCTCCAATCTTCAAACAATGCAGTCCATACTGACTGCTAGCAAACCATATGCAATTATCAAGAGTGTTGTAAAACTGTGCTCCAATCTTCAAACAATGCAGTCCATACTGACTGCTAGCAAACCATATGCAATTATCAAGAGTGTTGTAAAACTGTGCTCCAATCTTCAAACAATGCAGTCCATACTGACTGCTAGCAAACCATATGCAATTATCAAGAGTGTTGTAAAACTGTGCTCCAATCTTCAAACAATGTAGTCCATACTGACTGCTAGCAAACCATATGTAATTATCAATAGTGTTGTAAAACTGTTCCAATCTTCAAAATGGTGATGTCTTCAATAACCTGTTGATTGGGAACGCGTTGAACACCAGCAATAATACTTGGTTTGAAATAAACAATAAAGTGCGTGAAGTAATGAATGTAATTAGTTCAAAAAGGATAGCGAAAGGGGAAAAAATTACCTCGCGGTGAAATATTACAAGAAAGCGGTGTGGGGGTGGAAAAAATGTAATAGCGCCTATATATTGCATTTCAGTTTTTGTTTCTTTAATGTTCGTGCTGTCTGGATAAATCTGACACACAGTTCAATTTTCAAAGACGGCTCTTTGGGACATTATAAACAGATTGTAAATTGAAGCTTCAAAAAAGCTGAAGCAGTAAGAAAATAGTGCGTGTCAAAAATACGTTTATGGAAGCATTTGTGGTTAAAAGTTCTCAAAAAGTTTAAAATCGAATATTTAATTCCCAAATAAGCTAAAGTCTTCTAAGAAGACGCTTGAGAAAATCAACATTAGAAGCGAACTATTACAAAACGTGTAAAGTGCCCGAAATATGATTACCAAAGATTGAAATTTGGGAGGGAATAGTCACATCCATATTGAACTAGATTAAAAGGAGCACTCCGTGTGGACTTTTAAACTAGCTATTGCGGAGAGCTAATTTGGATTCCATCCATGGAACATCTAAAACCTCACTTTAACTCTGATTCAGACTATAAGTTCAATTCCGACCGAAAGACCGATTGTGGCTGAAATTGAGTTCTTCATTTCACAAACTCTGTGGAACTTCAACTGAGCAGAGTTCTTCAAATCCCAAATTCTGCAGAATATAAAAGAATTAAAAGTTTTTATGTTACTTTAATCTCAGTAGAAATTAAAAAGTTAAAATCACTATTTTTTTTTCAATTATTTTAAAATTTGAATTATTAAGGTTCCCTCCTTATCCGGACACAAATCTCAAAGCTGGAGATTCAAGCACCAGATGAAAGTCAGATTTTCAATTCTGGGATCGTCGTGATTTCAAAAATGTATAACCTGTGGAGCAAGTGTGGCACGAGTTAGACTGATTCCAGACACACGGACCGACAGACAGAACTTCCCCCTTTATTTAGATTTATTAATATATTTTAATCAACAAATCTTACTAAAAAAAAAAAAAAAAAAACTCCAGCAGAAAACCTTTTGAAATCGTATTTCTCGTAAATCACCTATTCTGTGTCTTCTTTTATTCATGAGATTCGTATGTTGGCATCGTATATAGAGCCAGAAAACAAATTAATCAGAATGAAACCTCATTATGTGCAAGTGTTTCATGAAGTCTCTTGGTCAAGTCAATTACCAATCTTGTCTGACTTGAGCGTTTAATGAAGAGAAACGTCGATAACAGGACAAAAGAAAAACACCCCTTAATTCCTTTTACGGGAGGTTTTTCTTTATCACTTTTCTGACTTGATAAACTATATAAAACTTGTCGATATACCCTATTTCTAGAAGAATAACAGACCGATTTGTTGACACTCATTTTTCACCTGTCTCTTGTTTGGCCGGATTGCAAAATTGAGGAATGACTTCTTTTGAAAGTCAAGCGCTACTAAATTTTGATTTTTTTTCCTGTTTTTTTTTTTTTCTTTTTTTTAATTCTCTCGACAAATATAGGCTATTAATACGAGAAAAAAATCAATTAAAAAAATTTAGTAGCACTAGTTTTTTTAGTTTTTAAAATGTGACCTAATTCGCTCTTGACGAGAAACATATAAGCGACTTCTCCCACTAAGCAAGCAACTGTAAACTGTATCCAGATAGGTCACCTGCATATTTGCCGAGCAAAGGAAGCTAGATGGCGTAAAAATCTATACCTGTTTTTTTTTTATTTTATTTTTTGCTATGTTTTGCATATTTCTCTGCGTAGTAGTACAGCTCTCTGTGTCCTGAAGAGTAACCGGGTTTGCTAGGCATAGCCACCTCTATGTTCGCCTCTTGTACTCTACTTATATTTGTCTATCTAATTTGCATATAATACTACAATTTTTTTTTTTATATCTAACTCCCAAGTCGATCTATGCCGCCCCCACTTAAAAAAGGTTTGATCATAAATAATTCTGATGTTAGTTTGGCTCAGGGTCCCAGTAGTGAGAAAATCATTGAGTATATAACTGTACCCTTTGCCATGTAAAAAGGAAAGAAAAATGGTTGCTAACCATTGTTTTTGACAGGATGCTCTTGCGGTTCGTATACATTTACTAGGATCTTAAAGTATCACCAATTATGAGGTACGCTTTGAGGATAGAACTCTATCAAAGAAAGGATCTGAGTGACCACACTATTAACCATCACTTTTCGATTAACATTTCAAAGTTTATTTGTTGCGTTGGATGCCGTTGAGTAGTTTTCTATGTTACGAGTACCTCCAGGACGTTGGTGGTCATAGCTCTCCACAATTTCTTTTCTTTTGTAAATCTTAGCAAATTTTGTGCTTTTATTTTCTCTCTCTTAAACCCTATTTTTCGATCCATTTACATGATCTCGTTAGACTTGGTTTATTTTGTTTTACGGCATATCAACCAAATGTGTTATTTGATGCCGACAAGATTTTTTTCTTGCTGGTAATATTTTTTCAAAAAATATATTGCTGGTAATATATTTTTTTCTTCAAAAATATATTGCTGGTAATAATTACTAACAAAAATGTATTGGATGGTATAACTTTTTCTTTTAAAATGTATTGCTGGTAATATTGTATTGTTGGTGATAATTTTTCCCCAAATTTATTGCTGGTATTAAAACCTATTTTTACACTTTCATTTGACCCCAGTTTGTGGGTTAACTATTTTCCTTTAGTTTGGACCCTAACAGGTGCTACCACCTCGGGTCAGAGTGTACCTTAGAATACTAGCAATTAAAAGTTTGTTCCACGCTCCTCAAAACCTGATCAGAGGCCTTGCTGCCTGATGTAGGTTATCGTCTTACCCAGGACGGAATCTCGTTAAGTAGGTGTTTAAAACTTCTGGTCTATTCAGTTCACTCTTAGACAAACATGTTGTGAAGTACATACGCTTATCTTATTGCAGGGTTGACTGTAGTCCTATCTCCTGGTAAGAAGGCTAACAAGAAATGTATTCATAGTATTATTCCATGAATTGAATTCTCATTTTGGTGAGTGTTTTGAATTAATCAGATTCGAAAGTGTTTGCATGGATGATTTCGTCTTCTAAACACAAATATACACACGTGAATATAAACGGAGTTATTTCCACTTTCCGAAAGTTCGCAATATTAAGCAACTTCATTTTTGCAAATGACCATACATTTTGTATAGGTTTTCCCCACTAAACGAAATGACCTAAAGCAACGAAGCGTTGGCTATTGATTTATATGGCTAACTTTTTTGTGCGTTTCCAGATCCCTAAATTAAACTCTGCCTGCCTCGATGTCGAGTAGCTAGTTTCGTTGTTTGCTGTGGAATGTTTCAAACCCGACAATATGTTTGGCTTCCTAGCCTCAAGCATTTTGCTATCATTTAATTCTTGGCAGACACAAAGATTATCCAGCCCGAAGTATGCAGGTTGGAACGAAATTCCTCATACGTTTCTGTAATCCTTGTAGCACTGTCAGTCGTAGAGAAAATATTGAGTATTCGTATTCGTATTTTTTAGTATGGTCTCTCTCACACTCTGTGTAGAGGGGCGACAATGCTCACAAATATTTCTCATAAAAACTGTAAGTTTCTCCACTTGAGGCTATTTGTCCTTATGAAATATTTTATAACAATTTACTTCCAAAATACCTGAGGACAAACACGACAATACAACCCTCTCTCATATAGACATAACGAATACAGAATGTGTAGGGGAGTTATCCCCCTGAGAAAATAATCATAAAACCCCTAACATTTCTACAAAAATACTCGTAAAAATGATAAACCGCCAGATGTGAAAACAACGTAACGAGTATCATTATTTGGATGTTATGTGACGTTGGAGACACGAGAGACATTAATACTGAATAAAATTCTAAGTTTGGGGTCAAATGTGTATCAAATATAGATCGGAATAAGACAAAATATAAGTAAAGTATACATTCTTTCTCGTATGTTTTTAAGGGTGTGCGTAATCAGTGTCCAGATGATTGGAAAATACAAGAAATGTCTGAGGTTTCTTACCTGAAATTTTTGGGTGCTAAGATTATTTACTATTAATGCCTGAAAAAGGAAAAAGAGTCGAAATTTTCGTTGACGCACGTGTTGACTGCCTGCCCGTGTGTGAATGTCACGTGTTTGCGTGTGTGTAGAAGAGAAAAGTGCGTTCGATTCTAATTGGTTTAGGAAGAGTGAATTAATAATAATTATAATCGTTATAATTGTTTTTGACACTAATTCTTTTATTTAAGTATTTCTTTATGGACAACAAATGTGTGGTCGTACAAAAAAGAAACAGTCCCACATGAAATTAAAAATTAAAAATTCGAAAATCAGACAAGTACAACTATCATATTTAAATATCTGGAATGTTTTTAAACAGATAACGGAAAGTGCGACACCGAAGACGTATTGGGATAACGAAAGATGCCTTACAAAAGCCAAGGAAATTATTAAGAAACAAGAAAATTTCGTTAGAAATTGTTTCCCTGTTTAATCCATGCATTGAATATTGTTGTCATATCTAGTTTGGTACGTCTATGTATTTAGGGATTCTAGATAAAATCTAAAGAAAAATCTGCAATATTATCGGTCTTGACCTGGCATCTTTGCTTCACTTTCCCACGGTCGTCACGTAGCTTCTCTGTGCCTTATTTATAAATATTTTTATGGTAATTGTCCTGATGTGCTTTATTCTTTCGTACCTCGACTTGAAGAATTTAAGAGCAGTACTAGATTGCCATTAGGTCTCATCATTTTACAGATTTCTAGATGTAACCATAAGTTCTATGCTAAAAGATTTTTCTCTCGGACTTCTCGCCTGTGAAACTCTTCCGGCTTCTTGCTTTCTAGTCAACATTGACCTTCAAAAATTGAAATGCAATGTCGATATTTATCTTCTGTTGTCTTAATTCGTGTTCTTTATTTCTCTCTCCTTAATAGCATATTTTTCTCATTTTCTAACATTAAGTAACCCGTTGCGTCTTAGTGGCTTTATTGTCTTGCCTGGGGTAAAATGGTTAAACAAAGATTAGTTTTGTTAATTGAGACTATACAATGACAAAGAAATATGGAACGAATATTTGTATATTAAGATTAGGATCAAGGTCTCAATTTACAGTTGAAATGGCTAGTATAACCGTAAGTTCTATGCTAACAGTTTCTTCTCTCACACTTCTTGCTTTCCAGTCAACTTTGATATTCAAAAGTTTAAATGCAATCTCAATTTTTATCTTTTTCTTATTTAATTACCGTTCTTTCAATCTCTTTCTTTTTTCATATCCTGTCACACTACGTAAATCCTTATACATTAGTGACATTATTGACTTATTTGGTGTTAAATGATTAAAGATTAACTTCTTTTTTATTTATTTATTTTGAGAAAATTATGTAATAACTTTTAAAATTATTTCCATCAGATAATTCAGTATTTTTTATCAGATAATTCAGTTTTATCAAACTCAGGCAATATAAAAAACATACTTACGCTACTTCATGTAAATTGAATATTGACATTTATTTTTTGTCCGCTTTTTCACCATTCGACATGAGTTCGACTGTCAACAGGGTCGATTGGTCAGGAAGGGGACTTTTTGCGAACTTGGTTCTCGGGAGGTGATCCCAACATACGGTAATTTTCGGAAAGTGCCTGGAAATCATATCATGTGAGTAACATTTGGTAGACAAATGTTCGGAGGCCATCGATGATTGTGCTAACACGAGCTCACAAATCATTATGACCTAGGGTTTGAGTGTACTAGCGTTTTTCAAACTGCTGATCATAACACGAGACGCGCTCTCTGCTAGAAACAGTAACTATGGCCCACTCAGCATATTTGCTGAATAAACCGCAGGTGGTCTCTGTCAGTGTTGAACAAACCGAAATGTGCCACAGCAGGCGTCTAGAACAGAAACTGGTTAGCTGCCTTGCTCGGAAAACGAGAGTAGCTGGCCACGACTGTGCGCGATTTGATGTCAAACCTTGACATGTATTTTAAGATTTCAATGTATAGTGTACGTTGCATTGCATACTCACCACTGAATAAAGCGCATTGACAAGAGGATATTATGTTGAAAAGTAAATGTTATGTCAAATAACTTTTTTTTTAATTTTAAGGCCACTGACTTATTGATTTGCTTATATGCGCTAATAGCAACCTGGTTTCACTTATCGTTACTACTGACTAGTTAATTTGATCCTAAATTGACGCCTTGCACTTGTGACTTTATTCCTGGAATCGTTTCAGAATTTCGTAATTATCTAATTTCTTTTGGGGCCTACATTGCATATCTGTAATGTACTGACGAGGGACTCGGGAAGAGAAATAGTTACGTTCACTCACATGCAATTATACTTGAGAAATATATGAATCTGTCTTCTCTCTCACGTTATGGATTAAATAGCAGGGCAGACACAGCTCTATAGTCATGATTGCTAACTAGTTTAAGAGAAGTACAACTCTGAATTTAAAGCCGTATGCAGCCCATACTTGAACTGTAACTGATATCCACCCAGCATAATTGCAGTATATATCCCAGGTTGACACTGTAAGTGTTTAAGAGACGCAGATGGCCATGCTCGGAAACTAGTAGCCATACTGTCGATGAGAAATGGCACTGATTTTTAGTGTGCCCTAAATTCAAAACAGCTCTGATATATGCATGTTTTTTTTTACTTTATTATCCTAGTCAGCATTTGCTCTGTAGTCTGGCTTTTCTGTTTCGTTATATCGATTTGTCATGTTCAATCGGGCAATCATCCCCTTGCGGAAGCCATGCCACCGTGAGAAGATCTTTCGCAGACCACTCAGGGGCGCGAGTTGATCTATTGCAATTATTATCCAAGTAATCGCATATCGCAATATATTACAGTCGCGCCAATATCCTTATCAATTACCGTGAATACCATTTTTGCAGTCAATAATAAAGGCATACAAACGTCACGACTCATTAGAGGAAAGATGTTATAATGATCCATAGGAAGAACATATAATGATCCATAGGAAGAACAGTGGAGGTTCTCCAATCACCGAGTAGGTGAAATTCATTAACATTGATGAAATGATAAAAAAAAAAACAAATCGTAAATATCTGCCAGTTATCGCTCGTCGGAGAAAGATTAACTTTATCTAATTTGCTATTTGTATCAATAATATCCGCATGTGTGGCTTGACTGAAGCGTAGCGCTTGTTATCTGAAAGCAGATAACAAGGCTTCAATTTCATTTCTCTTAATTGTCTCTTTTATACGACCAAGAAACACAAATCTAATTTTCTCAGCACGAACACAGAATTAAGGCTAAACAAAGCAAAGGTGGCCAAAATTACTCACTTCTCATTTTTAAATATTTGAATCTCTTAAGGTACCATGCGATTATTCTTACGGTACATTGCAACACACACACATTATATATTAGGTTAGTGCAAAAATAATAACGTAATAATGTCGTTTTTTGACGTTAAAAATACGTCAAAAAACGACATTATTACGTTATTATTTTTGCACCAACCTAATATATTGTATTTAGGCAGCAATCTTTTATTTATGCCTGTTTCATTAAAAACGATAGACAAGGTACTACGATTAAGCTTTTTATTTAATTTTTCTTGTATTCGAACAAGTGTTTGCTTTTTTTGGGACACAGAGTGTGTATAAACTGTCCAAACTTTCTATAATTTCGAACGCTTTCGGCTATACTTTTAGCCATTATCAAGAATGATTTTCATGAGTGTGTGCGTTGTCTGTATGTTTTTAATATTATAGAGATACTTTCCGAACACAGCACATTGTAGCTATGTTCGGAATTAATATTATTTTATTAGATATTAAAATATATTAGATATAAAATATATATTTTATTAAAATTAAAAGCCAACACTTAATAATATTAACTACTAACATGGCGACTATGTGTTGTGTTCGGGAAATAAAACATCTCTATAACACTAAAACATGCATACAACGCACACACACAGTTAAACTTAAGAAATAAAATCATCCTTTATTATGGGTAAAAGTATAGCCGAAAGCGCTTGAATTATAAAACATTTGGACAGTTTCTACACACACTGTATCCAAAAAAGAAAATACTTATATATATGTATATGTATATATAATGTATCATCTTCCAGATTTTGTGTACTAGCACCTGCCATAGAAAAAATTGGTCATCGAGTGAACCCATAGTGGCCTTGTGTCAAACTTGATTATATTTGAATTTGATTTGTACAATGCATCCATCACTATGCAATTGTTTTTAGAGTGATTGGTGCTCACTGAGTGCACCGTTATCTCCAGCTAACAAGGAATTTTCTTGAAACATTGCAGTCTCCTTGTATTTAAGTTAGATGAAATGAGACGCCGCGATGTGCTGCAGCTGAAAAATTCTGAATTGGCCTCGTAAAATTAACACTTAGCTTAACAATATATATATAGAACGTATAAAATTTTTTTTTTCGTAATTTTCTAATTGAGCATCTTTTATTTAGACGATGAATGCACGTTCCTACGTCTTCCTAGAAATTATTATCCATTTTCTGCTAATATAACCTTACAAGGCAAAGTCGAATCCACTCTGAAAAAAATAACAAGTTTTTGCAGCCTCTACGGAAAAGTTGTAGCAACTTCATCTTGATATCTTGATCGTGACCTTGTGCCAAATTTAATTACCGTATATACTCGCGTGTCATGTGACTTTTGAAGACCTACTTTTGAAGCTAATTTTAAGGGGGTCACATCGTACACGAGATAAAAAAAAAAATTACCGTATGTACTGCTTTCCCAGAC
>OZ010572.1:129748058-129828058 GCA_963932145.1 Acanthosepion lycidas
CGTAAGTTCTATGCTAACAGTTTCTTTTCTCTCTTGTGGAACTTACGGTTCCATGCTTTCCAACCAACTTTAATCTTCAAAAATTTAAATGTAATCTCTATCTACTATTCTTCTTATTAGGCCCGATGTTGTTTGAACTTCTGTGGTCGTACGAGAATTGATCTGCTTTACAAAAATATACATCTACTTATTAACGATATTTCAGATTGTTATACATTTTGTTTAGCAATATTTAATCTTTACCAACGCCTTCTTTTTCAAGGGGTCGGAATTTTACGGTTTCGATCACCTCGAGTTGCCAGTTCTAAATTCTTTCTTGATGATCCCTTTTAAATTTTGATTATATCTACTTCATTTTCTTTTTTCCGACGTGAGCTTAATGGTTAACGAGCTAATCTTGTTGATCGTTACTATTGAGTATCGAGTAAGATCCTCGCGGAGTTCTCATATTTGTGGCCTTATGCCAAGCTTTGACAATGGCTTGTAAGTTATGTGCCCTGAGTAAAAATCAATTTAACAATTTAAGAATCGAAGTCTCTTTGCTTTCAAAGTACAGAGTAAAAAAAAAAATCTTTATGTATATTTCATATTTTCAAGCAATTTTTTTTATACTTGGCAATGTTTTCTTTCAGTCTCTGGAATTCACAATAATTGGACAGAAATATAAAAGATATCCAGTTATTTTAGCCCGACGGGGGGGGGGTGCATTATCCAAATTTCGATGACGTCAGCTTTTCATGCGCACGTCAGGTGTAGATGTATACATCATTTTATTACGAGAGAGAGTTTTATTTTATCAGATTATACAATTCAAAAATTATATACAAAATGAAATTAGTGAATCTTTGCAAAATACAACAAATTAAAAGAAAGCCGAAACAGATAAAAAAACAAAAAAAAAACAGATGAAATTTTTAAAAATGGCAACATTCTGTCTAAAACCTCGAATAAACAAAAATGGCAGATCTATTCATAAAGACAAGGTTACTCACAAGATGTTATTAATTAAAAAATAAGAATTCGCGACCCTATTCACAAAGTTCATTTAAGCAGCCCTTCACCAGGAAAAAAAAAATAAAATGATGGTATTATCAAAATGTGATTAAGCAAAATTAAAGAACATGGCGACTGTATTAAAATAGATGAAGCTGTTCGTCAAAATCTCATTCAATAATAGAAAAAGAAATTGTCATTGGTTTAGATTAAACCTCATTAATAATAATAAAGCATCGTTGCGTTCCCGAAAACTTCATTAAGCCCAGATAACGTATTGAAAAACAGGGAATAATGTCGGTCAACTTTGAAAATGCTCCCTTGATAACTTTTCACACCTGATGATTTAACAACATCAATAAATAAATAAATAAATAAAATAAAAAAAGTAATAAAAACAGATGCTTTATGCATGTCGAATTAAATAGGCTTTTAATAACTTTTCTCGGGGAAAGTCAGATGCAAAATTTCATCAATGCCTTTGCAGGAGAGAATCTGCAATCAGATGAAGCTAAGTACAGAGGTGAAAAAAATGAATCGACATTTTAGTGGCATATTGGTTAAGAACCTGCTTACTGATGCAGAACAGGGAGTTCGATCTTAAGTAGATACCAGGAATTGTAGCTCCAGTACTAAACTTGACTCAGTTTGTAAATATCTACTGAGGTAGTAGATATATATATATATATATATATATATATATATATATATTGCAAGAGTTGACGGTTGGCTGTCACTCCCAGGTAGATTCCTGATTTATGTAAATGGTGGTCGGAAAGTCTTATCACACCCCACCAAAAGGTAATGAGAACAAAAGAACAATGCCAAACACATGGACTAAATTCAGTTTATTCACTTTCATTGACGCTGTCACACATCGAGAAGGTCTGTTTTTGTGGCACAAAATGATGCGGCGCCATGTCCTGTGTGATATTTTATCAATCTGTGTTTTGTTGAGTGTTGGGAATGCTCTCCAAATGGCGCCCTTCAATTGATAGTTATTCTGGTATCATTCATGTGAAACTATCTCCTTGATAATAGCCCACATAGCGTTGAGAAAGAGTGACAAAACTTTCGGACCACCCTGTAGATTTTAATGATTGGAATTGTATTATCTTCTTGATCAAGGATCGAAATCAAAATCACCAAATTAATGCGTTTAATCGTCCTGGGTATAACTATAAAGTACATTGGCGTCCTGAGTAAGACGATAAACTACATCCGACAGCAAAGCCTCTGGTCAGGAGGTTTTGAGGAGTGTGGGACCACCTCTCAATTGCTGGTGTTCCCAGGTTCACTCTGACCCGGTGTGGAAGCCCTGTTAGGGCCCCAGTTATGGGAAAATAGT
Source organism: Acanthosepion lycidas (assembly GCA_963932145.1). Lineage (NCBI taxonomy): Eukaryota > Metazoa > Mollusca > Cephalopoda > Sepiida > Sepiidae > Acanthosepion > Acanthosepion lycidas. The sequence goes on from OZ010572.1 coordinate 129,750,400, forward strand.
TAACCCCCAAACTGGGATCAAAACATTATGAAAGTGTAAATATAGGTTTTAATACCAGCAATACATTTTTGTAAAAAATTATTACCAGCAATACATTTTTGGAAAAAATATTACGAACAATGAAAATATTGTCGGCATAAAATAACCCATTGAGGTTGATATACCGTAAAACAAACGAACAGTTTTAATCCACTCGCTATTGATCTCTGACACAGTGATTTTAAGTTCATTGCCTGGGTTGAATTTAAAGACTGACAAAAAGACTGTCTAAAAATAGAAATCTAGGGCGGTGGGATATTCTTGAGCAGATTTTTCCTTATTTAGTCATCGTTTCAGACAAAGTTAATGGTTATGAAATCTTCCAGATTTCAGCAAGAATTAAAAATGAGCAGAACAGTTGATTTGATAAGCAAAGTCTTCGAACGCGTCTTTTCACTAACAGTGGAAACAAAAAAAATGTTTGAAAATATTTTTGCATATTCAAAAAGGCATTGGGACGTTAATTAGTCATGAGGATTATATCTGAGGTCCGTATAAAGCTGTGGTCAGTGATAGAATTTTCGACAACAGATATTCAGAGATTTACAAAAGCAATGGAAGTTTACAGTCAGTGTGACTGAAGACAAATGGCACAAAAGAGAACATTTTTCTCATTACAACAAAGCAAAGCAAAGGTAGCATTTCAGTTAATAATAAAATAAAAAAGAAAAGCTAATTAGAAATCCTGGAATTCAGTTTTTGCAGACTTATCAAGAAAGCACCTATTCTCCTGATTTTTTTTTTTTTTTTTTGAAATAGACACCTCCCTGATTTTTTATTACGAGTATAGTTTTATCGATTTTTTTTTGTTTAGGATTGGTTTTCCGGTTCCTTCTACAGTTTTCTCATTCTCTTTCCTTCTCACTAACCCCTTGCGTCTTAGTAGCATTTTCGCCTTGCTTGGGGTGAACTGATTAAAGAAAAATGAAAAAAATCCTTTGAGAGTTTAACATTTTTCACTTGCTGCCGAAATTGGAGCCTTTACGCTATCTATTCACAATTAATCCAGAGTCTATCTTCACGGACATATTAAAAAGTTGCATAGTAGATATGAAACATAAAATTGTAATTTTGGAAATAAATAAATTTGTTTAATTCCTGTATCGCTTCCGTTATTATTTGCGGTCTAAAACTTGTAGCGGATCTTATTTTGCAATCAAGTTTCGTATTATTTTCGGTTTTTCTTATGACTTTTCCGAAGACTGTCGATATGAATCGATAATATCCGAATATTGCTGTTTTATCTGAAAGTTTACAACAGTCGATGTTACAAATGGAGGAAAATAATGGAATAATCATATTGCCAAGTTTTTGTGTTTTTACGTATCGGCATTAGAAATCTTGGTTTTTAGCTGAGTTGGAATATCGACCCGAGGCACCAAAGATTGTCTCATCCACAAGACAAGGCCAAATCGATATTTACTAGGCTTAGCATGGGAAAAGTGGTAAATACTGAATGGAGGAAGACTGTGTTGCACTAATATGAATGAAAAATCTTGCTTATCTTGGACCTGGATTAAAGCCACGATCCCACAAGTGGGAAATATATAAGTATCTCATATTATATTTCATTTTAGATCATTAAGGTACAAGGCCAAAATTTTGAGGCCAAAACAGGCAGAGAGACAAGAGAAAATAGGCATTAAAAATATCAATGTTCGAAAATTGTTCTAACATCAACCTTCGGCACTGAAGACAAGTTCATTACTATTTTACCCTGATCTACATTGTAGAACTTGTGCCCAATATAATTGCTGCGAAAAAAAAACAAACCGTGTCGCTATTTTAAATTAGAAATCCTACCATGATTATTTATTATTAACAACTGCATGCTTCACAACGTAAGTTATGCAGACGGCACAGTGTTGATAGCAGACACAGAATTTAAACTATAGGAACTTCTACAGGAATTTGTAAAAGAAACATCAATAGTAAGCAAAGTATATGTATAGCTGTCGGTAAAAGACAACTCTACATGCGAACTAACAATTGAAGACACCAAATTCAAACAAGTACAACAATTTAGATATCTTGGAAGAGTTTAACAGAGGGTAGAAAATATAACACCGGAACCGGAAGGTGCATTGGAATAGCGAAAGATGCATTCTAAAAGATAAATAAGTGTTACGTATTATCGTTTGACCGATATAGTACTGAATATTGGTCAGATGAAGAAAAATTTGAAGCAACAGAAATAAAGTTCTCCAGAATGATGCTGAGAATATCACGGACTGTACATGTGAGCAACGATGAAGTTTTAAAGAAAAAAGACGCTCATACTTAACATCAGAAAGATACAACAGGAATTTCAAGAAACCACGAGGAAAGAGGGCTTGGAGAATTTGACACTCACATGACATGTTGAAAGAAAGAGATAGAGGAAGCAGCGAATAACCTACTTAAAGAGATTGTGAAAATGGTCGGCAGAACAAGGAGAGATAGCAAAACTAACAGGAATTTGTGGAGAGCCAAGGTAGCACACGTCCAGAAGGGACACGTCACACAGAAGGGAAAACACTGGTGCTGTGCATTAATCGAACCAAAATACTGATACATGTCTCGTAACAGTTGTTATATATGTATTTTCTGATGAAAAGAAACGTGAAGAAATGTTTCCAGTAAGACTGGAATTAGCTTCTCTCGTAGAGAGAATTAGACGAATGAAACTGATGTCTCGGAAACATACAAATCCCGTCTATTACGAACTTTCTTGATCAAAACTTCACATTGTTTCTATGATCCTCTACCGTCAGATTTGTATTTAAATCATTTTTTCACAGTAAAATCAGTTAACAAACCGATGTTGGTAAAACATTCAAGAAATACTTAGGAGTCATGTCTTATTTTGTATTTCAAGTTGAACAATATTCAGCTTTGCAGAACGTAAAGGACCATTGCCTTGCATAGATAAACACATTAACCTAAAGTTTCTTCCTTATCAACTGCATCACTTAATGATATCTTCTTCAAGAACCGAGCAAACCTACTTTGCATTTATCTTAACGCCATCACCAATTTTTAAGAAACCGACAATTTTATTCCCGACATTGCTACACCAAAATATTACTTCAATTCTCAAATGTTGTCTTCTAAATCATGTTCAGTGACTAATTTAATAATGAACCCAATTTTTAGCCTAGTGATCAGCTTAATTCAATGTCTATCTACATCTATCACTAAACCTTACTGTTACTGAAATCAGTTTTCATGTGCTGCTTCGACTAACACGGTTATTTTTCATTATGATGTTTACTTAAAATATTATTTACATTCGAACAAATTTCCTCATCTTTGTTGCTAATAATGTTGCAGCTGTTGTACCCTCTAGACTCCTTCAGGTTTTTGTTGAGAAGGGTAATTAATCTTAATCTATTTGACATTAACAGTATTTTCGTGGGATAACATTTTCACTATTGTAGCAAACAGACACATTGAAAAGCAAGCAAGAAAGAACTGTGTGTGTGTGTGTGTGTGTGTAATAACTGACCACTCGTATTCGACAATCTCTATTGCAGACGCTCGCTCAGGCATATTTTGTGTTTGTTCACCACTCACAGAGTCAAACAGTGGTTTATACTGCAACTATGCTGAGCAGACCGTAGTTACAGTTTCTGAGAGATAGAGAGCGTGTTATCTAGCGTGATCAACAATCTGAACAAGGCTAGTACACTCAAACCCTCGGTCATGATGACTTGTGACTTCGTCTTAGCACAAGTATCGATGACACCCAAGTATTTCGTCTACCGAATTTCACTCTCAAAGCTTGGGTCAGCCAGTGGAAAAGTTTTCAGACACTTTCCAAACGTTCCGCACGCCGGGATCGTTCCCCCTCCAGGACCTCCTAGTATATTATATATATATATATATATAGAGCAACAATCCTTTTTTTCATGCACCTTCCATTGAATACAAGGCGCTTTGATATTTTTCATTTAAATAAAATCACCTTGTCTGTCGTATTCAATGATATATATATATATATCTTTTTACTGCCTGTTTTTACTGCACCAAAAAAAAAACAATAACGGTTATATATGTATATTTAAAATCTGATGAACAACTGCTGAGTCGAATAATAAAATTTTACATCTGAAGCGAATAAGTTAGTGTAAATATTTCTAATAAAAACAGAGTGTCAATATTTCTAATAAAAACAGAGTGTCAATATTTCTAATAAAAACAGAGTGTAAATATTTCTAATAAAAACAGAGTGTAAATATTTCTAATAAAAACAGAGTGTAAATATTTCTAATAAAAACAAAGGTAAGCTGAAAATCAAATTCTGTATTGACAAAGATAAGTATATTCGGAAGATTGTTTATTGATATCGTTTTAATACCATTTTTATAAAAGTGTTGACGTGGATAATAAAATCTGACTCACTCTAATAATGATCTTAAATTAATTCTGAACTGAAGTAAGTAATTATTAATTTAACTTTTTTTCATGTTTCTTCTGATGTTTTTTTTTCCCACCAACTTGCTTCGACGAACGCTGGACGGCGGTTCGATAGTGTTTTTGGAATAATCGAATCGCCTTCACACACGGAAAACAATTCGATCACAAAAATCAATAGCTCCTCATTGAATTGATCTGATGACTAGAAATTGGTTTCTTCATGAAAATAGTCACTGAACACAACTTAGAAGACATCATTTGGAAATTGGAATAATATTTTGGTTTAGTATTGTTTAGAGTAAAATTATCGGTCTCTTCAAAGTTGACGATGGCATCAAGAAAAAAGCAAAATTTTTTCACAGTCAGATTAGGGTGTAGCAATAAAACGAAACTTAATTATTAGTTTATTTTTTCTGAAAATTTCACTGCATATTCCTGATTCGGTGCTTAATTTTCGACACTGAAGTAAGTGCATTGAAAAAGATTGCTCAAAAATAATTTGCAAAATAAATCCTGTCTATATTTCTGAGATGACTTATTTAAGTATTTATACTATTTGCATTGTTCGTATTGTTGTCATCTTTATTATCATGTTTACGACGATATACACTGGAATTTCAGTTCGAAATTACAACGTGTATTACCTGAAGAAAGCCGGGGCGTAAAACTCCGAAACGTCGTGAACTTGACAATAAAGATAACATCAATAGTCCGAACAATGTAAATAGTATAAATAAAATAAATCCTTTTTTTTTTCAATTATTATCTTACGGGATGAAAGCGGAGGATGTGTTCACGTGATCTGAGACGACAGAAAGCGTCCGGTCCCGGGGATTTCACCCCTGTGGCAGCACCTCCTTCATTGCATTGAGAGATGAGCTCTGACAATGTTTTCGCAGGGACTGATTAAGTTTTGTTCTTCATCCATGTGCCTATGTATTCAAATCCCTACCCCACCATAAAAAAAGACCTTGTGCCATGTTCTGCCTTAGCTGGTCATATAAATAAACTATTTATTCGCTGATTTTATCTACGTATTGCCCACCTTTCGTCTTGACGTCATCATTTTTTGTTTTATCACCTTGTTATATTGGATCATTTCGGAAAGTGAGAAAACCAACAGTAAGTCTTACATCACTCACCCCGAACAAAAAAAAAAAGAAAAAAGAAAAAAGGAAAATAGGACATAATCATGAAATTATTTCATGGTATACTATATATATGTGTGGGAAAAGTGTGTGCATATATATATATATATATATATATAATTATTTATATATTATATGCGCGGTACTTATTAGAAAGCGCTCAATATCAGTGATAGAGCTAACATATTTGGTTGGATTGATGTGAGTTTGTAACCTTGGGTTTCACACTTTTGCAATCGTCTGACGATCGCAAAAGCGTGAAACCCAGGGTCACAAACTCACATCAATCCAACCATATATATATATATATATATATATATATATATATATATATATATATATAGAGAGAGAGAGAGAGAGAGAGGGGGTAACTGCAAAATTGTCCAAATCGGGTAACAGCATAATTATTCATCCCACAAAATATTTAATATCTAAAAAATCATTAAATTGAATTTCTGTTTTCCAGGTCTTCAGATTAATTAACTGATTAATTTTTTTAAAAATTTCGGTTCATGTAGATTGCGTGTATTGGTGTTATTGTGGAAGTGGTGGGGGAAACATCGTTGTTTTTTCATCATACTAACGCAAACATCGATGTATGCAGACACATATACATACTTGGTCGTGGGCAGTTTCGGATATGACATATGTATGTATACGGGTGGTGTTGTGTCTATACATACGCATTTGTATGTTGAAATTTAAAGATTGGAAGTGTGGCGTGAATGTCTCGTGAATGTATACATGTCATAAATTTTATTTTTCCGCTGAATAATATTCCCTCGCATGTATATACGTGTGGTGGGGTTTGTGTGAAATTATGATAGGTAAAAATTATTATTATTCATATTTATTTTTAAATTTTGAAAAAAAATGACGGTTTATTTGTTATATTTAAAGCTGGTTATATGTTTGTTTTTGACTGTGTATATGTAACAGGTAGAAATTTGTAATCCTTATTGGTTATTTATATGGTGATGTTTAATATGCTGGGTGAGAGGGTAGTTTGATTTAATAACGGATCTATATGATATGATGTGATAGTAACGTTGCAAGGGATTGGAGGCAATGATAATATAATTAGCTAATAGTTATTGTAAATTGGTAGAAATGATTAGTAACGGTAGTGGGAGAATGATGAAACCATGAATGTAGTTATAGTGGTGGTAGCTAAAGAGTGGTTGTTGGTGTTTTATTTTATTTTATTTTGTTATATGTATTATTTTGGTATAAATCCTGATAATAGGTATTCTGTGTAAAATTATGGTAGTTGAAGATTGCTATAATATTTTAATTTTTAATTTACAAAAATATTGTTGTTTATTATATTAAAGCTCGCTATTTCTTTGTTTATTTGTGACTGTGTATATGTGGCTGGTAGAAATTTCAGTTTGTAATCCTTATTGGTTATTTTATTATGGTATTAAATATGCTGAGAGAGGGGGTAGTATACGTTAATAATTATGGCAGGATTATATGGTAATGGTAGATATGGTGTGATAGTAATATGTAAGGTGGATGGTGGCAATAATAATATAAGTGGTTAATATTTATTGTAAATTGTTAGTAGTGATTAGTAATGTTGGTGGGAGAATAATAAAGCCTATAAATGTAATTATTGTGGTGTTAGCTTGAATTAAAGGGTGGTTGTTGGTATTTTATTTAATATTTATTTGTTTATTTTTATTTATTATGAATCCTGGTAACGGATGTTTATTCTCATGGTTATATATGGAAATTATATCTGATCTTATTGTTTTAAGGTGTTAATTATGCTGGGGGAGTAATATGCGTTAAAGATTGTAGAGGATTTATAATAGTAGGTGTGATGTGTAAGTGATGGTGCTGGGTGTTGGTGGTAATGATAATATTCTTAGATAATAGTTATTGTAAAGTGGTAAAAGTGATTACTAATGGTGGTGCAATGATAATAATGATAGATGCAATTATTTTGATGGTATCTTGAAATTAAATTGTGATTGTTGGTGGTTTGTCTATTTTATCCGTTTGGTATGAATTCGGATAATAGGTACTTATATATACTCTATAGTGTAAATATATATGTGAATATAGGTGTGTGTACATACGTATTTGTATACGATAACTCGCTCGTACATCTACCTATATTTACCCATTTGTTATATATATATATACATATATATAATATGTGTGTGTTAAAATTATCGGAATATATCTGTAGAGAAGACAAATTGCATCAAATAGACAATGGAAAAATATACTTATTCCTTGCCGACGCGTTTCGTCATTTGACTTTAACAAGGCAAGTTATGGATAAACAAAAACAAAGTGTGTAGTTACATGAAAAGAAAAAGTTACTAATATTCAAAAAGTAGTTTTCATTTTTTTTAAAGATTCGTGTAACTACGCAACATTTCGCTTTTGTTTAGCATCATTTGCCTTCAGAAAGTCGAATGACGAAATGCTTCTGAAAAGACTAAGTACTATTTTCCGATTCTCTTATATATATATATATATGTGAAGTTTGATTTTCAGCTTACGTCTGTTTTTATTAGAAATATTTACAATCATTTATTTGATGCAAGATAGAAGAAATATATATATATATATATATATATATATATATATATATATATATATATATATATATATAAAGGGCCTTGACTGATTCGCCATTTAATCTATTCTTGACTTGTGCTCAAGTCCAACTTTTCCGGTTTAATGTTTCGCCATTGGCATCAGGGACTGTTTATTGGTTTCGGTGCTCCAAGAACCATTGTAATCCATTCTGACGGATTTTCTAATAAACATGGCGCTTTTCTTGACATGACCAAGTGTTATCTCCTATCTTATTTTATTTCATTGATTGTTTTATTTATTTATTTATTTATTTATTTTTCTTTACACTGGGAAGATATTTCGACCTTGAAAGTATGATTCAGTCTATAATCAGGGTAAAGCTTATTCTTTTTATTTTCTCAAGGGAAGAGTTAATTTTTAATCTCGGCCTGATCGAATTTCGAAATTGACTCGGTATCAACAAGAAAATTATTTGCTGAATCATCGGATTCGATTGGCTAACTGGTTTCAGTTTTCACTCCATCAAAATTAATTTGATTCTTTTCCCCTCTACTTAACCGGTCAGACATTTTGTATGATGCACTCACGTCAAGAAGATGTAACAGAAGCACAAACTCGTTCTCTATAAAATGTTTGTCCTTGAAAAGTTAGAGCAAAATAATAAATGTGGTGCACAGTGAATTCCAGGTAGGATTTCTCACATAATCTTTGTGCATTATTAAAGACTTATCTTGGATTTATCTACATTGTTCGGAAAGTTTTCCTCATCATTGTTGTCATATTCACGACGTTTCGGTCGTTGTACGGCAAGAAAAATGAAGAGAACAGTCCGAACAATGTAAATAATTACAGTACCTTATCTCTGAAATATAGACAGATACGTTGGATTTAATTCGGAACGGAATACGGTAGGCTTATATTTGCCAAAGCTAAGTAGGTTTCCTTAGTTACGTTAATATGACGACAATATTGTCTCAGAGGCAACTAGTTACAAATCACATTGTGACAGTTAATTTGATTTCTTGGCACTGACAATATTATTTGATGAAGGTATTACTTGAAGATCAAGTCATACCCGACACAAATCAAGGGAGATTATTCAAATGTTATCGATCATAGAAAAAAATGTCTTGATACAGTGCAAGAGGAACCCAGGAAAGAGAGGGGTCTGTGCTTTTTTTAAAAAAAAAATACGCGTATGTACGTTGTTTCATATTTTATTAAATACTGTCAAGGCAGAAAAACGATCTTAAGAATAAAAGTGTCTGGCTATACGGCACTTGTCCTGACTTAACGTATGAAACACTGATGAGACTATTTAAGAACATTATTATAGTTCTTAGGTTAATGTTTTGGTTTTGAACATCAAAATAACTGTTTCATTTTAAAATTATTGATAATGAAAAGGTGGTTTACAAGACGCTTATATGTACAGGTAATCAATGCCGAACAACATGTGAATGGGGGGGGGAAGGGAATTTAATCCCACGTGGCTGAGATATTTGTCTTTTATGCTGGTACCAAAAGATATAACCTAAGCCTAATTATTTTCTGATTTTCAAAATAGACCATCCGTTTTCTCTTATAATATTGGCGCGACATAATCTTTCAAATTTTCCCTGTGTTAAACTGAATCGATATCAAGAAATAGTGGAAATATTATATCCATTGAATGTCACTGTGATCGCGTAATAGGAGTTATTACAAACTAGTTCCTACACAAGACTGAAATGGGGATTTTTACCCCAATAACATTCCTCTGAAGATCACTTTGAGGCGGAAAACTGACAGTTACTGTTTATAACAACTTCATTCATGTTGATAATGATGATGATGATTGTAAGGACTTTCTGTCCCACTAAGCAATGATGAGAACTCCGATATTGGGTATTCTTCCTCTATAAATAATACAAATTCGAAACAAATATATTTTCCACATGAATAGAAAGATATCTGTATATCACGCTTTTTTGTACAATCGTTTATTATAATATTCTTCATAGTTTTAACTTTTGCAGTGGAATGGGTTATAAATGATTAATGGGGTCTAATAATATATTGTCAATTTATATCGGTTAAGTCATCAGATATGAAAGAAATTGAATATTCTCCCATTTTTGTTTTCCCCATTAGAGGCATTTTCCTCTCCATATTGCACGGACGGAACGGTTTGGTTGAAAGGAAAAGGAATGACAAACATATTTTGTCTTCAGAGTTTTAGGCTACTAAAACATACATAAAATTATATATACATACTTACACGTGTCCCACGCAGAAGAACTATGACATGAATGCAACAACAGTGAAAAAGGGACAAAAAAAGAGCTATAAGTGTAATAATTCCCTATGAAAATTGGGTCTACCGAAGATTCTTCTGTGTTTCTGGAAAAGCCATGTTTAGAGTTCTCGATTCGAGCATGCCGCATTCATTTGCTATGTCGCTGGCGAGGACATATTCTGAAAACGGCAAACTTGTTTTTTTCCCAATATGAGGAAACGAGCCGAAGATATTTTCTGTATCTGGTGAAGATATATTTCCATAGGAAAACAACGTCATAGGCTTGTAAACTGCACCACGTGACTGGGGGTGTGGGAGACAGATTTAGCCTCGGCCAGGGTTAAAAAAAGCAACTACTCTGTTTGACTCTTGGAAGCCAACTGACTAACCACTTTTGTCACATTATAAAGTAACGTCACTAAGCAGCCGTCACATGACTGCATATTGACCAAAAGGAGATCATTGTATTTTGTATCCCGACAATTGCTTCTCCAAAAATAACGCAAACACACTCACGTTTCGAAATTATGGTGCCTGACTATGGTGGGTGGCTAATGCATTGAATGATCTACTTTGTGTTCATATTATATTTTATTTATATTCCTCGAAGTTTCTCCTCTGAATTTCTTAGATTAATCATTGATATGGCGTAAAAGAAAAACATACCTATAACAAAAGATGATTAATATTCAACTTCATTTTAAATAAAAGTTCCCAATTTCTCTACAACTTGTATATCGGAAAAGAATACTTCAATGAAACTAAACTGTCGATATGAACCCTCTTTACAAAAATACGTCAATGAAACCTGATCTACAAACTGATTTCTTACAAAAAATAGGTATTCTATCCATATGAACCTATCGTGAAAATCTTGTCGACATTAAATAACTCATTGAGTTTGCTATGCCGTACAACAAAATAAACCATAAACTATTATGGAACAGACGAGAGCAGAAATCGAACTTTGTTTACAGATTTCACTTTTATCGAGAATAACAGATACTTTACATGACTTTCACTCTCGTTGATAAGTTATGGTGTTTTTGACAAAGTAAGTTTCATATCTGCTTTAAATGAAACCGTTTTCAATCTCTCTCCAAAATTTCTTCATTTTCGGAAAATTCCAGTTGAAATCCTTTATCAGATCTCAAGCTGTTTCGCTCATTCTAACACTTGGACCAAACCTGCTTTAAGTTCAATAGGTAAGTTTCTTACTTCGAATACATTTATTGGTAGAACAACCTATTTTATCAGAACTGTTAATAAATTTGAATCATTTTTTTAAATGATGAGAGGAATTAAAAAAGAAGAAAAAAAGATCGTTGTCTTTTGATTCTGTCCATCGTTATAGATATCAAGAGATTGTTATAAGGAAATTAGATAACAAGGCAACAGAAAACTCACATGATTATGTACATTGATAATCGTCACATTTATGTATCATTCCACCCGTTTAAAATAGAAAAAAAAAGTACAAAATTATCGTCCGCATCAAGCAGTTGCAATGTACCGCTTTCCAAATTTTATTCTAAGAAAAGGAAGAATATTGGAAACTGCAATGCCAAATTGGAAATGTCTTTTTGATTAAATGGAACCGATCGGCTTAATAACTGGGCGGTTTTGGGAAGCAATTATTTTCAGAATGTATAGGGGCCGAGAAAATCGATGAATAGAAATGGTGAAAAGGAAGAAAGACATATTCGAACAGAGCAAATACATCGAAAGTACCCAACGAAGTTCGTACTTACAGACATAGAAACAAATCTTGTTCGGAAAATGTTAGGAATAAAAAAACAAAACAGAAAAACAATAATTAAATAAAATAAACTAATGCGGTTGATTCACTTTTGTCCGATATTTTGAGGCCAGCTGCGCATGCGTGCCCACTAAAGCGAGCGATTTCAGTCTCTAGTGATGTAGATAAGATAATTAGAACTAAAGTTGCCTATGAAAATTTGCAGAATCGTTACTCTTTTCTTTTGTAATGATTATTGCTCCTCTGTTTCTTTATAATAATTACCAGATTTATTACCGCATTACAACAAGAATCATACATCGGAACGCAATAGTTTAATGGTTTAAACTTTAAATATAAAGCAATAGCCTGTTTACGAAGAATTCTTAAGGATAGATTAACAAATGTTTTAGGCTGACATATATAACTCGATGTTTATTAACTGCTGATTACAGAGTAATTTCTCTTGAACTGTCTGCACTCTTTTCCATCAGCTATATAAGTATACCAGTAAGGGTACGTTAATAATGAGAATTAACATTTGTAAATAATCCTCTAGTAAGTAACTGACTTGGCATTTCAGCAGCTTTTATATTTTCTGTTGTATTTTCTTACTTCGGCAGGAAAGTTTTTTTTTTTTATTTTTCATATATTTCCTTTATATTTGAGTTTGGAAGCATTTATTTTGCAGGTGGCTTCCTTGAGAGGGTCACACCCATTTATAATGGATGAAATCTGTATTCTCAGCCTTGCCAACATGGTATTTTTTCACTCGTGTCACCCTCAAGCAAGGCAATAATGCCACTAGAAAGCCGGAGTGATAGGCAATAATGCCACTAGAACGCAGCAGTGATAGGCAATAATGCCACTAGAACGCAGCAGTGATAGGCAGTAATGCCACTAGAACGCAGCAGTGATAGGCAGTAATGCCACTAGAACGCAGCAGTGATAGGCAGTAATGCCACTAGAACGCAGGAGTGATAGGCAGTAATGCCACTAGAACGCAGGAGTGATAGGCAATAATGCCACTAGAACGCAGGAGTGATAGGCAGTAATGCCACTAGAACGCAGGAGTGATAGGCAATAATGCCACTAGAACGCAGGAGTGATAGGCAGTAATGCCACTAGAACGCAGCAGTGATAGGCAATAATGCCACTAGAACGCAGCAGTGATAGGCAATAATGCCACTAGAACGCAGCAGTGATAGGCAATAATGCCACTAGAACGCAGGAGTGAAAGAGTGTGAGAATGAGAATGGAGAGGATTAAAAAAAAGGCCAAAAGGAACAGGGTTAAAGAAAACAGATGATGGCTATTGAAATATAGCTTAAATTTTTGAAGATTGTAATTATCAGGGAAGCGAGAAATCGGAAGGCAGCTTCTCAGTTGGGAAGCGCGAGAAAAGAAACTGTTAGAGTAGAAATGGCGGTTGAATTTAACTAGTTCAACAGTAACACGGCGTGACCTATTTGTCAATTTAACTTAAATTTATGTAATCTAGGCAGCAGGAAAAGAAATTTATCAAAACAGTTTCCAATAAAATATTTATAGAAAAGACTGAGAAAAGCCACGTCACGTCGGTAAGAAAATGATTGAAGTCGAGATGCCTGGACAGGATAGATTACATTACAATCCCATCTTTGGATTTTGTCAAGAATCTCAAGATATACAGCAAGAGCACCGGACAAGATATGTCGACAATATCCAATGCATGGACGAAGACTTGGAGACAAATGAAAATTGTCTCTATAATCAACGCTCAACCTGTTCATTCTAAATTTAATAAAATCCTAAGTAGGGAATAAGAATTGATATTCTTCCAAATTCTTCAAAATATGTGTGTCGGTAATCTTTTGAGCGAGCCGAATTTAGTACAAAGTCTTTTTCGTGGAATACAAACTGAGAACCGAACACGGTTGTCTTAATTTAATCTGGAACAAGGACGCGCAGATGGTGAACCCTATGAAGATTGAACTTATACAGCAGTCTTGATATATTAGGTTGGTGCAAAAATAATGACGTAATAATGTCATTCTTTGACATTAAAGAATACGTCACAAAACGACATTATTACGTCATTATTTTTGCACCAACCTAATACAAGTGAATGTTTTTAGCGTGTTTTTTTTTTTTTTTTTTGACGATTTTAGTGAAGAAAAACATTTACAATGTAAATGCGTAACTGGACTCTTACTTCGTGTCCGTCACCTTTGCTAACGCTATATATATATATATATATATATATATATATATGAGAGAGAGAGAGAGGGAGTGAGAGAGATAGGTAGACATTGAGGTCAAAATTTCCTAGTCTGAAAATAGTCATGACCTTTTTATTATTTTTTTCTTCACCCACTCATCGGTAAATCAACACTTAAAAAATCGATTATATTTTTACTTTGAGCAATTGCTCTCAGGGTTTATTTAGGCCTTCGCAGCAGCTTATCTTAAAATCTGATCTTGAGGGTGGGTTTCTGCAAGTACCGGTAGTAGTGGGCAAGCAACTACTAGATGATGTAAAAGTAACAATAAAATAATAATAGTAAAAATGTAAGGCAAAACTAAAATACAAAAACGGTGAGGGAATAACGCTAGTTGTAAAATAAGTCTATTAAACCCAATTTTTTTTCTTAAATCAATTCACCCCAAGTAAGGCGATTAAGACGCAAGAGGCGAATGGGAACTCTTGTGATAAAAAGCAACAATGCTAAGGTGAAATGAAGTTAATGATGAGATTAACAGTTTCCTTATAAGGAAACATTCGGTATTTATTTGGTAAAAGTCTGTATTTGACTCTTTAGCACAGGCCTACAAGTTCCGATGAAGGCGGTCTCTATTCAAGATCCATATGTCTCATTCGCCTGAAGGCATTTTTAATCATTGATCTGGAGGAAAAACAGTTGTATGTAGCTCTTATTTTAAACATTTCTAAACTAGTTTTACGCCATCGGTTTAGATCTGACAAGGCAAAGTTTTTAGAATTAGTTCTTAGGTTAATATTTTGATTTTGTTTGTTAGAATAATTGTTTCATTATAAATTGTTGTGAAAATGAGAAGTTTTACAAATCGATTACCTTTTAATTGAAAGTAACGCTATTTTAAAGACCGTCTTTGAAAGCTGCAGTTAAGTTTCTGATTATAAACATTCCAGTGACCCAGTGAAAGTTTTCTACATCTCTTAGCTTTTTTAAAGCATAATTATATTTTATCTTGACTAAACGACTGTTTCCGTGTCTTGATGTCTGTGTAATAAAACGCGTGGCTTGCAAAAAAAGCTGTTACTTTTATTTTTTTTACTAAGTTTAGATATAAGTTAAAACTCTTTCAGTCTGTTACTCATTTAACGCCGTTCTGGGTATGACGATAAATTACACCCCGGCAGAAAGGTCTCTAATCGGGACGTTTTGAGGAGCGGGGAGCTACCTCTGAATTGCTGTTGTTACCAGGTCCATCCTGATCTAGGGTAACATCACCTGTTAGGATCCCGACTATGAGATAATAGCTAACCCCCAGTCTGGGGTAAAAGCACTATGAAAGTATAAACATTTTTATTGTAAAAATACCAGGAATACATTTTCGTAAAAGAAATTAATGCCCCCAAGAAAATTAAATTTCGGCATTAAACGAATTATAAAGAATATGTATACCGCTAAAACAGTGACTCATTTAACGATTAGTAGATTCTGTAAATCTTGTAGACATAGGTTTGTTCCAACCAATTTTACGGTAAAGTCATTGACATGGATAAAAGAAATTGTTTGAAAAAATATCGAGTCTTTGTCTTTCAGCAAAGATTCTTAATGGGACAAATAATTTAGACTAAAGAAAGGAAGATTACGCGGTACATTTGAATAACCAGTATTGGAGAAAATGAAAGCAGTGTCGGATGTTAGTATTTGATAAAAATTATTTATGCCTTCCTATATAATCCGCAAATCTGTGTTCAGTAGTTAGTCTCTTTGAGGAAATTCTAAAATGCCTAACTATTCTTCCAGGCATAATCCATGCCATTTTTGATCCAGTTTTGTCACCAATTGCTTTTCATATTTTCCATTCCATTTCCACAGCATTCCTGCTCTTGTATTTCAACTTCGACAAATTCGTAGAAAGTTTTCTACTTTTAGCAAAACTGCCTTCTTGTGAACGACATCTTATAACTGTAGAATCATTGTTTTGCACAGCCTTTCAAAAACGCCAATATAAGACATACATTTCAACTTGCGTATTTACTGTTACATGATAGATTATATTGTTAGTTAAAGATTTCCCCATAAAACTTAGTAACTATATCTATTTCTAAAGATCGAATAGCCAGTTGTATTAGTATTATGGGCACCGAGTTCGGGCTCTAACCACTTCCCAAAATCTGCTCATTATTTGTGTCAAAAGTCTTCTTCCTCTGGCTGATACATTTTCATCTTTTCCTCTAATATATAAAACTCAGCTTAGTCGGAGAAGAAGATGGTGAGTGTAGAACAGCGGGAGAGGGTTGAACTGTCTGTCTCAGACGTGATAGTTTGTTTGACAAATTCATTCACCGTTATCTTCACTTTAAGACGCAAGCTACTTGATGTCTTTTCTTTGAATATCAAAGGAGATTTTTTTTCATGACTTACCGAGTTCTTTGGTATGGAAGATTTTCGTAATAAAAGTGAACACATCCAAGAAAGCTTTCCTTCGAGTTTTAAACTGCTTTTGTGCGCGTGTGTCAGTCGTTCTAAAACTGTAAACTTGGATAAAATTTCAATACTGTTGACAGTCACTCTGTTATTCAGTCATTGAGTTATGAGCAAAAGTTCCAGGAAGCAGTTTCTCCTTTAGAGACAGGGATGGCAACACTCATAAAAATCGTTCAAGGTAGTGAGTGAATTGTCTGGGAATTTTTTCCGTCTAATTTATTGCCAGCATTAACAATACCGATAACAAATCATTTCCTTTTCACGTGGCTGTCCAACTGAACGAAGGCGGCCGAAAATCAGACATCGAATATGGTGTTCGATCTTCATCATAATGGTCCACGGGAAAAAGGGGTTTTATCGATGTGGCTAAGAAATAAAGTATTTGATTGTACAATACATTTTCTGGATACTTATGATTTCTAAAGTTGAACCAAATCCGGCGCAATTCGATAAATCATGGCTTAATTCCAAGCCATCACCAGCCTCCTTTTGATTTTAATGCTTTTTTACTAATTTTCAGTCATTTGAAGTGTAAAATAATACATTTATATATTACGTATGTATAAGGCGTTTATATATCCATAGATATTCAGGGGGTTGCAAAAGTCGATATACAGTAAGGCTAGAGGTCAAATAGTTTGAACATTTGATGTTTATTATTGGTGTCTGTATTATAAATGCAACGCGTTTTGTTTTTCATTACTGTATATCTTCTTTTGCGCCTCCTGTATTATAAATTTGTATATTTTACAAATATAGATAATATATGTATATAATGCATAGATATATGATTACTCACTCTTCTGTCAGTAACGCCTTAATCCTGATAATACTTATATTTTTAAATTCGCAATGCGATAATATTTCGCAACACAGTTACATAAATGTTTAATAATGGCTTTGTTCAATAAATGGCACTTGCGATAATTTCTGACCACCGACATTTTTTTTCTCCTGATCTTCCATATGCAGATTGAGCTCTGAAACTTGCTAAAACAGATTTTATTTTAAAAAAATAGAAGTGAAATCAAATATATAATCAGTTAGACTTTGAAAAATCACCTAAATAGGCATGTGTTTCTAGCACAAAAAATTAAAGGTTGGGGTAGAGTAGTGGAAGTAGCAATGTTTTAGAACGACTGACACACGCTCGCAATATGTTGTTAAACTGTGCATCCAACTATTAGAGTATATGAAAGTTTTTATCTGTATAAAGACGTTTCATGACACGTGACCGTCGTCATAAATAGACAATTTATAAATTTTGCTTAACAAGTGCCCCCCCCCCCAAAGCAATTAGTAGTGAAGCTCTTTATTTGCATTAACTAAATAGAACCAATAAAGCGCTCAGGTTCAAGCAAAAATTGAAAGTGCTCGGCTTAATGTGCAAAGGAATAAATCATCTGCTGAGGTTGCTAAGATCTACGAGAATAACGAAACGTTAATGATCCTACAAAGTTTATTGCAGCACAGGGTGTTTCAAAATTGTTGAAACAAAGCAGCAGTCTCACAGACAGGGAGTGTGAGAATTTTGATGAGAAGGAACAGTGGTTGCAGCAGGATGGTGCTCCTACTCACAATGCTAATGTCAGCATGGTATGGCTCCGTGAAAAGTTTGGGTAGCGTCTCATCAACCGCAAAGCTAAAGTGGAATGGGCCCCACACCCGCCTGACCTGAAGACACCAGATTTTTTTTCTCTGGGGGTTTCCTCAAGGACAATATCTACCAGGGCAACGCTCACACCATTGAAGGCAGCCATCACTGAAAAGATTCAAGCAATAACCCAAGAGGAATGTGATCTTACTATCAACAACTTTGCATTTAACCGTGCCTTCAACTAAACGGCAAACATCTGAGGCATGAACCCTGGGGCTCCTCTTGTCATTTTTGGTTCATATTTAAGAGTAAATGGTTGCAGATCTTAAAATGTTATCCTTTTACCTTTCAATAAATGTATTTTCCATTATTCTATCATTTGGGGTCCTTGATTTATACCTGATCATTTTGTTTAAAAAATTGTGAAACACTGTATATTGTTATAATTGATTATTATTCTTATTATTTTTACTTTTATTATTGTTATTATTATTTGTTACTTTTATTGTTATTCTTTATTATTTACTTTATTATTATTTACTTTATTGTTATTATTATTTACTTTTATTATTATTAGCATTTATTGTTATTATTATTTACTTTTATTGTTATTATTTACTTTCATTATTATTATTATTATTGTTATTATTATTTACTTTTATTGTTATTATTATTATTATTATTTATTGTTATTACTATCATTATTATTTATTGTTATTATTATTATTATTATTTATTGTTATTACTATCATTATTATTTATTGTTATTATTATTATTATTTATTGTTATTATTATTATTATTTATTGTTATTACTATCATTATTATTTATTGTTATTACTATCATTATTATTGTTATTACTATCATTATTATTTATTGTTATTACTATCATTATTATTGTTATTACTATTATTATTATTTATTGTTATTACTATCATTATTATTTATTGTTATTACTATCATTATTATTTACTTTGTTATTATTATTATTATTATTATTATTATTTAGTGTTTTTGATCTTATTCAAACACTTTTTAGTCATTTCCCTCCAACCAAGACAATAAAGCCACTAATAAGCTGGCGGGCCACTGAGAGTGAAAACAAATCTATGAAAACGTTATTGAATCGAAGGAACAATAAAAGATCAAATTTGGATGAAACAGAAGAGGACGAGGGACGCTGCATGTAAATTAAGAAGTGTTCCACAAGCGAGAATTCCGAGAGAAGAAACTGTTAGCATAGCAATGGAAAAAAAAAAAACATTGATAAATAATACTTTTATGCAAAAAAAAAAAAAAAAAAAAAAAATCGACTTAAATTCCGTGCTAATATTGTGTGCTTCATCAGGCATCCTCAGCCGATCTTGGAACATACCCTCTTCCCACTAATAAATAGAGACTAGTGTAGCTCGTTCTCAATATTCCAACTAGTTAAAATCTTTTGCAGAATAAACATGAGGTGTATTTACGATAAGTATTTACTGTTTGTTATTTACAATCCTTAATCCAGGTTTCTTGCTTTCCTTTGCTACTTTATCTCGGAGTAATTTAAGCTTTCTTTATGAGTCTGTACTAAAAAAAAAATGTAGTTGTACAGAAGGATAATGAGAATAGCATGTGACCAATGACGGCGTTTTCGAGAAAATGAAAACGAAAAGGACAATTTATATTTAACATCAGGAAGAGACAGTTCAAATTTCTAGGGCACATAATGAGGAAAGAGGGCTTGGAAAATTTGATATTCACAGGAAAAATTGAAGGCAATAAGAAAACGGCGCATAACTTACCTAACGAGCCTGTGTAAATGGTTGGCAGAACAGATTTTAGGACAGAAAGTAAAAACTAAAATTAAATTTAGTAACAGCTACAAAGAACAGGAAATTGTGGAGAGCTATGATCGGAACGACGGTAAAGTTTAGCAAAGAGAGAAACACTGCTAAGTGTCATGAGAGATAAAAAGTTGTAGAGAGTCATGATCATCAACGCCCTGAAGAGACACGGTACATAGAAAAACAAATTTGTGTAAATCGTTGGCAGTCCAGGGATTAGGAGAGATTCGCAATTGACAATCTTCATTAAGAGTTGCAAAGGACAGGACATTGTTAAGAGCTATGATCGCCTACGTCCTGAAGGGATCATGCACTCAGAATGGTAATAATCAACAGTATCATTCTCATATCTTATGTTGTTAAGATTATGACCGCCGATAATAATTTTTAGTCGGTGTTCTAATTATGATTGTCCCATTATATAGGTTAAATAGTTCCGGTGAGGAAACGTATCCTCGTCTTATTCCTCTTTCTATTATTTTATGTTCATTTTCTTCTGCGTGCCGTATCGATTCAGGGCGTGGACAATCCTGGCTCTCCACAACTTCCTACCTTTCATTATCTTTAGTATCGTTTCTCTATTTGCTAAGTCTCATGTCCCTACATCGTTCCTCCATCAATTCACACAAACTTGTCAGATAGATTGTCCACTGCCCTCCATACCTCTCTTGCCCTTAATATGACCCGTGAGTATTAAATTCTCTGAACTCTGCTTCCTCATTATGTGTCAACGAAATTTTAGCTATCTCTTTCCGATTCTAAGTGTTCTTTTTGTTAGTATTTTCCCTGAGACTTTCGTTGTTTACTCGCTCCGTTCTTTAAATACTCAGTATTCTTCGTTAGAGCCACACATATGTTGGTTCGAGTTTCTTCGTCATCTCTGGTGGTATTGTTCGACTTTCAATGCCATACGAGAGGAGGGAAATCGCATAAAAACAAAGAAAGGGTGCTGAGATGCTAACAAAATTCTCCTATTTCTTTGGATTTTTTTTTCAAATGCATCTTTTTCCAGTTCGTTGACCGTTCGGATTTTTGTGTCGCGTTTTTCTTAAGATAATCTAACATTTATTGAATTTGATTGCATTCTATCGATTACTTCACAGATTACATCTTAGAAGATAAAGGGAAGCGTAATGGACGTATACAGAAACGGCCATAGTAAAAATAAAGAATAAGAAAGATAGTTTCAAGATTGTTCAAAAGCAACTCCGAATCCTTGTGGGTGACGAATTATTTTCCAACCTCTGTCTTACAGGTGGGATGTGGCAAGCCTCTCACTGCTCTGTGTCTACTTTCATGGAAAGTGCTCGGCCGAACTACATTCCTTGGTTCTGCCAGGGCCTAACCTTCACGGCTATGGCTTGCCATGCCATTTACATTGTAGGAAACCACCCCCATTCCTACCGTAACAGCTTCTTCCCGCAAACCACTAGTATATGGAAATTGGGAGATATTTCCCCGATTAATATAATCTTAAACAGTTCAAGTCAAGGGTTAACCGTTATCTTCCCCTCCTATCCGTGAGTACCTGGCTCCTCATGATAACCTTTTCTTTTATAAGAGCCAGATCAAATCAAGAATGGAGTACTGTTATCATATTTCCAATCTCGTTAGAGTTCAAAAACGTCTCCTTGCCCCTTTGAATGACAAATTATTTCTCAACCTCTCTCATAGGAGAGATGTGGCAAGTCTCTCACTGCTCTATCGCTACTTTCATGGAAAGTGATCGGACAAACTACATTCCTGGGACCCGCTATGCCACTTTTATTAAATTGTTCAAGTCTAAGGCTAGCCGTTATCTTCACCTCCCACCTGTAAGTACCTGACTCCTCATGCTAACCTCTTCCTTTACAAGAGACGGATCAAGTCGAGAATGGAGTACTGTTATCATATTTCCAATCTCGATAGAGTTCAAAAGCGTCTCCGTGTCCTTGCGGGTGACAAATTATTTTCCACCCTCCACATCAGAGGCGGTTTGTGGCCAGCCTTTCTATCGCTACTTCTATGAAAAGTGATCGGAGGAAGTACATTCCTTGGTTCCGCGAGCCCTAATCTTCACGGCTAGGACCCTTCATACCATTTACATTGTAGCAAATCACTCCCATTCCCATCATATTCCATCGATGAGAAGTAAGTTCCACTCGAACAGCTTCTTCTCGCGAACTACAGCTCTGTGGAACTGATTCCCAACAGGATATTTCCTCGATCTCTACAATCATAATTGATTCAAGTATAGGGTTAGCAGTTATCTTCACCTATTCATATATATTGCCTTTTAGCCTAACCTCTACCTCGAGTGGGCCTTTCGGCCTTGTACAGAATTAACCTTAATGTAAAAAAAAAAAAAAGAAAAAAAAAAGCGAATCAAACATCGTCATTGAAGATTAAGTAGGTAAAATAAGGACAATACTTTGTCAGCAGTTTCAAATCACGACCTAAGTAGAAGATAACAATCGATTCCCCTATTTTTCCCCCAGATATGTTTTAATAAAACTGTTCCCTGAAGATTGCTTTAAAATGGCGGTAATACAAAAAAATGTCATTGATACACATAGCAACCGCTAAAAAATCTATATTTACACTATTTACATCGTTCAGACTTTTATCGTTATTGCCATATTCACAACATACGCTCTGCAGGCGATATACGTTGAAATTTCAAACCGAACCCTTTTAATTCACGCGCGTAGATTATTCTAATTACACGTGCCATGCCTATCTTGGCTATCTAAGTATTAATTATTTCTTTTTAGTAACTCGACTCTCCAAGTTTTTGTTCTTTCTACTGTGGCCAGGTACCTGAACTAACAAGTGTTTGGGTCAAGTGACGAACCATGTGAATTGTGTAAAGAGTTAAAATGCCTCATCTCAGAAATAGACAAATTCTCAAAAAAATCTATGAAAAAGACAAATTTTTTTTCTCTTTGAACATTTTTCCTTTTTTTTTTTTTTAAAAAAGATATTTTCATTTATACCAAAAGTTGTATTTTTGTTTGACAAGTAACAGATTTAAATGCTGTCAAATGTTTTTAATAAGGTTTATTCTCAGTTGGATTTAGTGTGAAGTGTAAGGTGATTTCTCTTTTCGGATCTTCAATCCCTGAAATCTGTCATATAATTAATGGTGAAGAGACAAAAAAGAAAAATTAAAACCAAAAAAAAAAAAAAAAAAAAAAAAAAAAAAAATATAATGCACGCGGTTTTATTAATTCAGATGCAGTGTCGCATCCAGATGCTCAGCAAACAGCGTTGTTGATGTCTTTGGAACTGGTTTGGCTGCAAAGAAGCAATGTTGCGCGGACGAGCGTGGAGCAAGAAAAACGGCCCCTCCAGCAGCGCCAGAAATGGAGCCAATGACACAGCTATTTCCAGCCACTTAAGATGGCCATATCAGGGGGCGGTAATCGAGAGGCAATTAAGATACAACAATAAAAAGGAAAAAAAAAGGAGGAAAAAAACGCCCAACGCTAACTTGAGATCCAGCGTTAGCATTTTTTGTTTCCTTTTTTATTTCTCTGCTCCTATTTCGTTACTTTGATTTAGTCACTCTCTTGGAATATTTTGTTACCTTCCCACAAGACATTGCAGATTAAAAAAAAAAGAAAAAAAAGAAAAAGAAATCTGTCCTTATTGCGCGTTTTTCGTTTTGATTAATTTTCTGGTTTCTTTCTCGACCCTTCTGCTTATTTAAAAAATCTCACATCCACAAATAATTCATAAAAAATGTATTAAAAGAAATACTTATTTTAAACAAGTCATTTTATTTTCTTTAGCTAAAACGGAGTTTAGATTAACGCACCCTTACCGTGTATAGTCTACTTCGTACCGGAAATTATTGCGTACTTGCTACCTCAATTCCGCCAGCGTTTAACGATAAAAACAAACTAAACCAGCCTTATCGGATTTGACCAATCAAAATCGAATGAAAATATTTGAATTTAAATTCGAGTTTTGTATACGCTCTCTGTACCCTAAAATTGTTACATTTAAGTGTATAATATGTGCAAACAAATATAACAACTACATGGTACCCAGTAAAGATGCGTTAAATTCGGAAAGACGTGTAACAACTTTTGAAAGATTGAAAAATTTCTGTACATTTCGTCAATCCCCACGTGAGATGTTCTTTTTTGAAAAGCGCGATAACTTGACAACTCAAAAATCAGTGAGTTGTTTAGCCGTATGATAAGGACAGAACAAAAGACGAAAGTTGTCTACAAATGTCCTTCAAATAACGAGTCACAAGATCGAGCAGCAATTAATCAATCAAAAAAGAACCAATTAGAGTTAAGTAATTACACGAGAGTCGAATGATTAATGAAGGTCATGAATATTAAAAAAAATTATACAAGGTTATTTATTCCTGAAAGATAAGACCGGGATAATAAATTTGCCGCTTTCGTACTAGGCACCCTGTATTATAGGGACAGTTGTTGGTGTTGTTTTTCTTTTTATATGTGAGATTATCTTGTGGTTAGAACATTCGCTTTCTGACCATGAAACCTGTTTTTGAATCTCACCAGGGTTTATTTGTCCTGGAGGTGGCACCTTCATATTATCGACCGGGGGAAGGGACCTCGTCGTACAGCACTGTTGCAAAGCGCGCGAAAGCCACATCACAAGTTGACCCAAGCTTTGTGAGAGAAATTCAGTTGACGGAACTATTTGCAATCCAACACTGGTTGTAATAACACAAGTTTACAAGTCATCGTGACAGGGTTTGAATCTATTGACCTTGTTCAAGCTTTTTATCCTATCGTCCGGTTTACACTCCTCCCCGTTCTTTTGAACAGGAGTAGAGATTTATTTGGTGTGGTGTTTCCTGTTTAGAATTGGGTTTCAGATTTCTTCTAAAATATACTTCAGCTCTATATTCCTAACACTTGACCTTTCCTATGATAATATAACTGTACACAGTAACCTTTTACCTTGAGTGGCTCTTGTATTGGGGAATATTAGTAAAAATAAATTTAAAAAAAAAATTGTGCGCTGTCTCGCAGAAAGTGTACAGTTGCTGTAGAAACCAGGTATTGTCCCTATGGGTGCTGAACAAACACAAAACTCCCGTGAGATGATCAAAGGGAATTTCACTCTTTTACATCACGGTTTCCACACACAAATTTTAACTCTCCCAGCAATATTGTGCCAGAATGAGGTGAACTTAGTAAATATCCAGACGAATCAAATCAGTACAAATTTACTCGGAAATTATTATCGCATTTTTGAGAGAGGAATAAAATACTGCTTAGGTTGGAAAACAAGTTAAATTCGTCAGGAAAGAATACAATTCGTAAGTAGTCCCGAGTTATTGTCTCCAAAGATAAGATAATACTATTACAGTGAGCCGAGTACTGTATACTAATGCAGTGAGCCGAGTACTGAATACTACTATCACGACTGACTCAGTCGAATTAATTGTTGTGTCTTGCCATCACAACAGTAATTATAACTCTCCCCATCTGCTTTAATATTTGTAAATTCCCACGATTTCCCAGGGAAAAGCTCATGAAATGGTTTCTCGATTTTCCCACCGTTTTAAATTCATGTTTCGGTTGCCACTCACTTGAGAGTGGGAGACTGTGGAGCCCAAATCTTCTAACTGGACAGAGCTGATTATTTTTGAATCAGCATTTGAAATTCTGACTAAGGCCACTGTTGCTGATGGGAAATAATTTTCTTATCTACCAAGCAGAGTCCTGTTGCTCTTGTTCTCTTGCGGTTTCTTTACTGAATTTATCATTCCAATCTTTTCTCTCACTTTCTTAGCTTTCTTCTACGTTTATTTGGTCTTTCTCCCCATTTCTAGGGCTTGCAAAGAGTGAATGCATTGTTATTCGAATTTCATCGGTCGGGCTGACATATACTGAGGCGTCGATCAGACATATCTCGCTTCGAAACGAGATATGTCCACAACCAATCAAAATACCTTTGTTTACTCGAGGTTTAATTTCCCTGGGAGCAGTTAAATATTCCGCTTTGCGGTGACATGTATTGGACGACAATTAGCAGGAGTAGGAATTTGATTTTTTTTTTAACGTTTCTTGTAATACTGGATCTACAGATATTAAATTGGACGACATTTCTTCCTACATGGATGGTACCGAGTCGAGAATATCCGTCCGCACCAAATTAACATATTTTAACGAAATGATGAAAGCTTTCAGAAATTTGTTCAAAATCTCATTTAAGTTACTAAATTATTAGTTATATCGCTTCAAAGGACTTATCTGGTGGTTGAGACAGTTGCTTCGTAATCGATCTCAGCGGAGAGTCAATTTCAAATGCAGCTTTTTATGTTTTCTTATGTTTTCTTTTTTGTAGCGGGGGGTGGGGGAAGAAAGCTTTAAACTACAACCAGTTTCTTCTCTCTCCCCGTGACACGTGTATCAAGGTTCGTCCGTCCCGTTTTTATGTATTACCGACAGTCAAAATTTGCATATGCGCAAAATTAATCTCGCGTGAGAATATTTTACGTCCGAATCTTTGCTCACGCTGGAGGTAAGTTATTTTATATTAGCGTTGCAAAAAAAAAAAAAAGAAAAAAAAGAAAAAAAAGAAAAAAAAGAAAAAAAAAAAAAGAAAATGCAACCTAGGCCCTCTTTACCCTCTGCAGTAGTTCACTACATATTTATTTTTTATGGGGTATAGACTGCCAGGCAAGTGATTCCTACCTGGAAGATTGGCGCTATAAAATCTTAATCGTATTTCTTTATTTGGCTTTGTATCTAAGATTCGTATTGTGTGTTCCCTTAATATTCGTACACGAATAATTTGCCTATAACTGTGAGTGGTGTCTGTGAATCCGGGTATCAGGAAACCCTTTAACAGTATATTTAAAGGGTTTGGTTCAAGAGTATGTGCTTATATCTGCAGGACAGAGGGATTTAGGAATTGTTGGAATTCATTTGCAAAAATAGTGTAGTTAACACATATTTTCTAGGTGACCGATATAATCGTAACCATTATTCGTGATAAAAAAAACAAACATTTTAATACTGAGTTTCAAAGTAGGTAGGAAGGTCTTACATAGGAGATATTAAGATAATATATATATATTTGGATATCATTTTCAATATTGTAGCGTTACGAGACAAAATATATGCATACATTTTTGCAGTGATTTAAATCCAATGTCAATCACTATCTATTCTCTTCCTAATTGTTCGTCTGTTGTTCTCGTTCTTTAGTAATGTTTTTGTTTTCTACTTCTTCCCCACCCAGTAACCCCTTGTCTTAGTGGCTTTATTGCCTTAATTAGGAGTGAACTTTAATAAAAAAAAAAAATCGATAAATAATGAAGAGTCAAGTTATCAAGTCTTTTTTTTAGGGTTTTTAATCCTTTCACTTCAAGCAAGGTGATAATGCCACTATGATAAATGGAGTCAAAGAGAATGAAAAGACTTTAGTGAGGTAAGTACAATCAAGGAACTGGATTCATGACATGGATATGACGTGGCAATCAAATTTTTGAAGATTACAGGTGACAGGGAAGAAAGAAATCGGGAGTTAGACAGGCGAGAAAAGCAACTATTAGCCGGTTGCATTTTTCTAGTTCATCAGTAAAACGGTGACACCTAGTTAGCAATCTTGTAGCACAATTAAATTAATGCACTAAAGAAAAAGCTCCTCAGTTGCCATGATAATTTTTTTGTAGAAAAGTCAAACTGAAACCACGTCATGGCGGTGGGAATGTGAAGCCGAGATGTTAGGTCAGGATCGATTACATTACTGCTAAAATGATAATGAGGTGTGGGATATGAAAGAAAGAGAAAGTGAATATTATGAGGATAAGGAGGATAGATAACTATTGACCTTTAACTTACAGAAGTTAAGATTCTAGTGGTAAGAAAATCATTTACGTGGAAGTCTGTTCAACAAAGTAGCAGTTGTTAGCGGAGGAGGGAATTGGCAGAGTCGAAATTCTTAAAGTTTGGACACTGAGGAAATTGGGATGATTCGACTCTGTTTTAGTGGCATGGCGTGTTTTATTAGTAAAGGTCTGAATTGGTAGAACTAACGAATGGGGCTCTTCTTCATTTTCTATGGAGTAGCAAGAGATTTTCGACGTTCTGTTTGCGGGAAAAGAGGTTGCAAAAGTAAGAGCTGATTCTTTTATTTTCTGTCTAATTCAATTCCGTCTTGCTTTTATTGCTCAAAAATAAATCCCTATATTCAGCGTAAAAAGACTACCGCTTTCTGATAATATTTGTAGCATTTCTTCTATGTGCCGTGTCCCTTCAGGACATAGGCGATCATGGCTCTTCACAATTTCCTGCCCATTATAGCTCTTAATAAATTAATAATCCATTTACTCAAGCTCGCTAGGTAGGTTATGGGTTGTTTTCTTATATCCCTCTTGCCTTCTATCTGTCTTGTGAGTATCATATTCTCCAAGCTCTCTTTTCTCCTCATCATGTGTCCTAGAAATTCCCACTGTCTCAACATGCTGTTATAATTATCCTTTTCGTTTCTATTTTCTTTAAAATTTCGTCGTTACTCCTATGTTTAGTTCATAGTATTCTCAGCATCCTTCTGTAAAGCCATATTTCTGCTGCTCAAAGTTTCATCTGTGAGAATATTGTACAGTACTGACTGCCACACAGGAAAAATGATACAGTGTAACCCGGATATAAGAGAGATTTTCTCTGGTCCCAAATTAGAGCCATACTTACCTAAACAAAATAGACCAAACCCGGATATAAGAGAAACCCCGGATATAAGATACTTATTCTCCGGTCCCGACAACTCTCTTATATTCGGTTTACACTGTATTACATTCTATCCTATAATAATTGGTATACTTTCATATTTTTTTTATAATTTTTGGCAGCACTTATTAAATATGGTTTTTATATGTCTACATGTTCGTATTACCTGACAAAAATATTTCTTTTATAGAATAAATTGAGACGAACTTTTCAAAGGCAAACAAATTTTGAAAGTTTCAAAATTGCATCTGGCCTGTTTATATTTTCCCCAGATCAACTACAGATAGAAATTAAATATTTCATAAGATATCATATTGTCAAATGGAAATAATTTTTATAAAATTAAGTCTATTAACAAAGAAAAAACTTCAACGAGGAAATCGTCGGTTAAAAAGCATTAAAATAATCCTACGGGCACAGAAAAATGTACATACATAAATGCAAATTGGATTATTTAAATTTTTTTTTTTTCAAAATTAATCGTTCCAAGCATTGAATTAATAAGTTTCGTTTTCATTGAGCTTATCTTATTTTGGTTTACAAATTAAAATTATTTCAGAACAAATTGCGTCTACGAATCTAGGAACTGTTATAATATTGTGATTGCAAACGATGCCTTCCGAAAGGCTAAGCAAAATATTAAGAAATAGAAGAAAAATTGTTAGAAACAAAGAAAACAGTACTGAATTTTTTTATGCAGTATCACTCCTCCTATATAGCAGTGAATGCTGGGGTCCCTCGAGGTGGTGTTATGGTTAGCAAGTTTATCTCGCTAGAACAATTACGACTGAGTAGTGAGTTTGATTCTCACTGGGTGCCCCCTCTCCCCGATTTCGGACTTGTGTCACATCTAAGCTATGCTTAGAAAATCACTATAGCGGTGAATGCTGGACAATCTTCTCATAAATGAAGAAGAGACTTGAAGCAACAGAAATGTGGTTCTACAGAAGGATGCTGAGAATACCATGGACCAAACATGTGAGCAACGACGAAGTTTTCCAGAAAATGGAAATAGAAACGAAAAGGAAACTTATACTTAACACCCGGAAGTGACAGTTGAAATACCTCGGGCACATAATGAGGAAACGGAGCTTGAAAAACTTGATACTCACAAGACATATTGAAAGCAAGAGAGACAGAGGAAAACTAGGCATAGCGAGCTAGAGTGCTGGACAATCTTCTCACAGATAAAGAAACTTGGACCACCAGAAATGTGATTTTACAGAAGGATGCTGAGAATGCATTTGAGCAACGACAATGTTCTAGAGAGAATGAAAACAAAAGGAACACTTATTTTTAACATCAGGAAGAGAGAGTTGATCACATAATGAGGAAAGAAGGCTTGGGAAAATTGATACTCGCAGGAGAGATTGGAGACTAGACAGACGGAGGTAAACAATGCATAACCTACCTAGCGAGCTTGAGTGAATGGACGGCGGAGCTGGGTTTGGGAGAGTTTACAAAAATACAAAATTTATTAAAAGTTACAAAGGACAGGAAGTTGTGGATAGCCATAATTTCCCACGTCCTTCGAAAAGATGTCACTGAAAAAGCCAATGGACCAGAAATTCAACACTTCATCTTCTGCAGTTGTTGACTTGGCCTCGCAAAAGAGGACGCTGCTTCGTGGTTGGTGAGATTACTTATGTAAGCTCAGGTTCATCACTTTCTGCTATTTCTTATATGAAAAAAAAAAAAATGAAACAAATATTGTTTCTGTGATTTCTTATTTTATCTCTTCTTTCAATCTTTTTTTTTTTTTCAGTTTTAATTGCACGAATGAAAAAGCAATTCTGTGCTTATATTTAATTTATTTTATTTACAGATTTGCAAGCAACGTTTTTTGTTGTTTTTTTTCTCTAGTACTCCTTTCTTTTATGCTTGAAGCCTTTATTTTCTACTGTTTTTCTTTTAAAATATTTTGGAGCAGGTGACATATATAATAACCACTTCTCACGTGTACGCTGTCCGACCACTACTATAAGTTTCATGCCTTTAAGCAATCAACGGATGTTGAGCACTTTTCTTTCTGGTGTACATACACGGTAGACTGTTAAAGAGTTGCTTATTTCCGTTTACATTTGAGAAATCTGCCATCGGTTTCTCTATGGCACTGAACAATTTTTCATGCAACGATCAGATATTTTTTAGTAGGTTTCCCCCACTCCAGGAGAGATTTGTTGGTTTGTAAATGGTGCGCACAACACCGTCCATATTTTGTTCCATCTTGGTCTTTCTTGTGGGGTATAAAAGCCCCCATTTTCGCATTACAGCTGCCTACCACCTGACGATTGTTTAAAGGCATGAAACTTATGGTCGGAATGTGTACACCTGAAAGGTGATTCTTTGTTTAGAAAAGCTTTACTACTTTATATGGTG
This sequence comes from Acanthosepion lycidas, assembly GCA_963932145.1. Classification (NCBI taxonomy): domain Eukaryota; kingdom Metazoa; phylum Mollusca; class Cephalopoda; order Sepiida; family Sepiidae; genus Acanthosepion; species Acanthosepion lycidas. The sequence goes on from OZ010572.1 coordinate 129,781,752, forward strand.
TTGAGCACTTTTATTTCAGGTGTGCATACACGGCAGACTCTTTAAGAGCTTCTTATGTGTGTGTGTGTGTATATATATATATATATATATATATATATATATATATATATATAATCCGTCTTTGAGAAACCATCTCCATTGTCTCTAAGAAAAGTAGGATCAGGGATACGCCTTCATGCTTGCCGCAAAGGTTGAGAAGCCCAGGTATTCAACAACAATGACTGTGCGCCATACTTCATATTTGTGAGTAGGCAAGATAAATTCTCCCCTTTTTTTTCTATTGACATTTACGAAGCTTAGCGAATTTCAACACGTGGCCCATTATAAAGAAATGCTGCGCCAATCTTCCAAGCTGAGAATGCCTACCTGCTTCTTTCAAAGATCAACATAAATAATTCTAGCTTTTTTACGTAGGCTATCTTTTTTCCCCTCATTCATTATTGCTTGTTCGTTCTTGTAATATTTTACCTTAAAAATTACCCAAGCCGTCTTTGCTTTCCGCTTTTATTTTTACATCGTTCTTTTATTTTGCTCCTTCAAAGCCACCGTATTATTAGGCTTTCATCGGTCGAGCTGACATTTTGTGAGGCGTCGATCGGACTTGGAAGAGCTACTTCAACAGCCAATCAAAACGCTTTTATTTGCTAGAGTCCCGGTTTCTCTGACAGTAGTAAAATATACCGCCTCACAATAAAAGCGATATCATCCATCTCTTATAATATACCAAAGAAATCTCAACATAGAATCTCCACGTGTCTTCATGTACAAAAACAGTTTTTATTGATACAAATATGTTCTGCTTTTCGAATGTTTGTTTCATGTCGCTTCGCCATTTACAAAAGGCTATCTCTAAAGTCATCATGGAAGAAGGAGCAACGAATATGCAATGTGATTGGCCCTGATCTGACATCACGTCTACAGTCAGTTTCTCACAAACGTGCCGTCGCTTCTCTTTGTCTTTTCTACAAATACTTTCACGGTCTTTGCTCTGACAAGCTAATTTCGCTGGTTCCCAAACTGCATGAATTTAAGCCTGCTACTAGGTCAGCATCTCAGTTCCAACGTTACACAGAAACGGTTAAATGTAGCCATCTCTTCTACTCCAATAGCTCGCACTTCCTCTTACTTGCTTCTCTGAAAGCTGTAATCTCCAACTATTCAAATGCAATGTCAATCGACATCTTCACATGCCTTGATCTATTCTCCGTCCTTCTCTTCCTCTATCACGCCTCTTTACTCTTGCTCCCACTTTCTGTAACCTCTTGGGTGCTTGTGGCAATCCAACCTTAGGGTGAAATGCATAAAAAAAAAAGTTAGGATTTGTTTGGGAAGGGCGCAAAGGCTTGTGAGCTGGGAACAGTCATTGGGAATAAGCAATATTTTAATTAAATAATGATATTGTTGATTAAAGTCCCCTTCCTCTACTTAGCTTGCACAGCCCTTGGCCGATCATATGACCCTTAATGGCCAGTCGGCGAAGACAGTCTGGACAACGACTTGGGTGATAAACGCTATGAAAAATGCTTTTACTCTCCCTCCTTTTCGCTTTCCCTCCTCCTTGCTTACATTGACTTATATTCTCACCACCCAAGAACTTTTAAGATAAACCTTGTAGAATAAAGAATAATTGTAAATTGGAGGTTTCCGATAGTCTTAATTCTAGTTTTATCTAACCACACTTACAAATTTATTGGCGATCTTCCAAGCGCTCTTATTACTACAGGAACTACTTCAGCAACCATATTCCATGGCTTCTTCTACTCTCGAGCCAGATCCTGCTATTTTTTTTCGATATTTTCAGTTTCTTTGAGTCCACTCTTTAACCCTATGGAACAGCAAAATCAGTAATTTGATAATTGCTATTTTCCTTGTCTATCACAATACGTACTTTAATGACAGTCTATCTGGACAGAGATATCGAGAATACCTTGTCCGTAAAAATAATTTTTGAGAAGGTTTAATCTAATTTCTGTTAGTGTTTACGATCGCATGTCAGCAACGTGCATCGAGGATAGTCTTTGAGTTTGACAAGATTCGAACCCGAATCTACAGGGTGTTTCAAAAAGAATACGCCAAAATCATCACGTGATGTGTCAATAACGAAAACAATTACAAACCTCTAGCATGAACACATGTGTTGTATATACATTCAAGTTTCATTTCATGTTTTATAAGTGCTCAATGTGGCCACCACTGGCAGCGCGGACAACATCAAGCCGATATGAGAATTCCTCCGAAACGCGCCTCAGCATGCCACGGTCAACCGTGTTGATTGCAGCTGTTATTCGATCTTTCAATTCATCGATACTTGCTGGAAGTGCTGGAACATATACTTGGTCTTTAACATACCCCATTGGGATGGTGCTCCATCTTACTGAAAAATGAAGTCATTCGAATCTGCTTGCAGTAAAGTGAATAGCCAGTTTTGAAGCATTTTGAGATAGGTTTGTCCTGTAACGGTGTTTCCTTAAAAAAAGGGACTATAGACCTTGTCTTGAGACACAGCACAGAAGACGTTCACTTTAGGGGAATCTCTTTCATGCTCAACAGTTTCATGTGGGTGCTCTGTTTCCCAAATGCGCACATTGTGACGATTGACTGTGCCTCTCAAATGGAAATTCCCTTCGTTACTAAAAACTAAACGTGAAAAGAGTTTCATCACCTTACTCAATCTCCAGCATTGACTCACAGAATGTCCTCCGCATCACCTTGTCATCATTAGTAAGTGCCTGGACGAGGCTTAGTTTGTATGGTTTCATGTGTAATCGTCTCTTTAACACACGCCAGACAGTGGTATTAGGGATGGCAATCTGAAGACTTGCTCGACGTACGAACTTACGTGGGCTGCTTTCAAATGCATCATGAATCCTCTCCACTTGCTACTCTGTAACACGTGGTCTTCCAGGACTCTTTCCTTTGCACAGGCAACCACTCTCTTTAGACTGTCTAACCCACCGTCGAATGCTCTCACGATGGGGTGGATCAATGCCGAATTCTGTTTTGAAAGCACGCTGCACCGTGACAATGGCGTTTGTTTTCGCGAACTCAAGCATGCAAAACGCCTTCTGCTGAGGAGTCGCCATTTTGATTGATCTTCCCACAATTCAGCTGCACCGGAAGTTATACTAACGAGAGCGATGAAGCTGACACCCATTCAAACTTTGAGAACTACTCTATCAAATAACCACCGATTCAGTCCACTACAATGCTACAGACCTGAAAAAACAGCGTAATGATTTTGGCGTATTCTTTTTGAAACACCCTGTATTATACGCAGTCAGCCTGTATGTTGCACTGAACAGAGTATGAAAACTAAGCCGGCATTCTAATGGCACCTTATAATGATTTTTTCCTATTTTCTCTGAACTCCTTATACGCCGTCATTTATGTTTACATACAAGTGTTTTATTAGTAATGGATTTCCGTACTGAAGCATTGTTAATTATTATTTATGTAGTATTTCATCTACTGCTTTTTGTCGCAAGTTTCTGACTATCAATCGTTAAGAATAATTGACGACCCTAAGATATTAGGAATATTAACATCTTCAGTATATCTGAGTAGAAATAAACAATAAAAAAATTCTATGCAGTAGTCGTGATCTGATAGAATTATGACGTTATATTTAGTTTTCATGAAACATAAGGGTGAGCGGGGGGTACTGAATAAATAATGTAAATAAAATGATCCAACAAATATATTTTATCTTTGGTCATTTGCTACAAATTCTTGTGCGTCTCAATAATAATCTGTCTTCTTTGTATTAGGTTGGTGCAAAAATAATGTCGTTTTCTCACATATGTTACTATGTTAGAAAACGACATTAGTTTTGCACCAACCTAATACATTTACTTTCGAAAAATATTATTTTTATTCTTTTCCCTCTGACTAAATAGTTCTCTTTAGCAGGAAGTATTTATAATAGCAGACATTTCGCGATGACAATCGTGTTTTTTTTTTTTTCTCAACGTTTCTTTTTTTTTTTTTTTTTTTGGTATGTCTATGTCTTTTAGACGTGTCTAAACAGTATGTGACAGTAAATTCTTAACAAAAATAGAACTCTAAAGACAATTTTTGTCTGTTTTCACCGAGGAACTTTGTTTTGAAATATAAAAGTCAGAGCCGATAAATAATTTTGTTCTGACAGACAACAATTCTGTTTAAAGCTTAATTATTGTTTTTTTTTCTTATCTTAAGACATTTAAAATTTAAACTGACTCATTTCAATTGTTTAATGTGGACAGTGATCGATCATTTGGAGAAAATGAGTTGAACTTTAAGGAACAGACGTACGACAAAAAGTCAGAAAGTAATATTTGAAGCAAAATATTAGTGCGTTCTCTAACAATTTTAAGAAACTAACATTTAAAATCATTATTTCATTTTTAATTAATTAAATTTAATCTTTAATTATTAAATGAAAGTATTATTTCAAATTAAAATATTTTCCCTGAATTTTTTCGTATTCACCAACCGAATTTATGCCATTTTCTTTCCCTCTCAAAAGTCTTTTCCTGATCACCGAAAGAAATACCATTTTTATTTTTTTTTAGTAAATATACTTTTCCTGGTTCTTCTTTGGTTGGTTATCTACAGGTCATCAAATCTACACATCTGATATCTATTTAGTATTTTTAGCTGATGTACGTGTTGTTTATCGTTCGAATATTAATATAAAATATTTTAATTACATTTTTCTCTCTCTTAAATATGTGTGTGTGTGTAAAAATATATAGAAAATAGGAAAGAACTCGTTAGGTAAATAATCCAGAGTTCTTTAGTATTTTTGTTATTATTTTTAAAAACATTTTTGAAACATGAGTATTTATGTAGCGTTGGAATCATATTTTTAAATAAATAATTATATATATATATATATATATATATATATATGTACACAGATAAAAAAAGAGGAAGTTTTCTACTTTGGAAATTAATCGTTCAATCATCAGTAATTTACCATCGCATGAGAAGACACATTTGTAGTGTCGAAACACGATTGCTGTTGTGTAGCGGTTTTGAACATGTTTTTGCTTTAATCTCTAATATATATATATATGTGAGAATAGAAGTCAACACTTACAGGCGACAATCTGTTTCATGCTAGACGCGATCGTCAGGCTGAGTGCTGTTATTTTTTATTTTTGTTATAAGAGCACTCGTGGCCTGACGATTGCACCAAGCATGAAACAGCCTGTCGCCTCTAAGTGTTAACTTTATGTTCACTTTTATATTTACACACGCTCTATCTCTGATATTGAGCACTTTATCCCATAATGATAGCACACCTTAAGACTATATATATATATATATATATATATATATATATATATATATATATATATATTATAGTTTACAATGTAGATATCCTTCCAAATTAAAATTTGTCCGGTGTAGACATTTTAGCTGATGACCAAAAACTGCAATCTCCTGATCAATATCGTCATATTTTAAAAGACTAATTAAAAATTGTTATTGTGATAGGTGGAGGCACGGTGGTGTAATGGATAGCGATTGAGGAATCGGAGAGCCGAGTTCGAATTCCAGTCGAATCCATTACGTTCACTTATGTGTAAATATCCTTGGAAAAGGTATGAATCATCTTCTTACCGCATCTATGGGAAGGACATACCAGGTTCTATAGTCTTGGATGGCAACTGGTCTACCGTAGAAAGAAATGGCAACCTACTGCGGGAAAAAATCTGCCTCGTCAGTCATGTATCGAAAGATACACGATCGCCTACGCGTGTATCACGCATGGCACATAACTGACTGACACTGATAGTAATTGTAATGAGAGAAGTACGCAGGGGTAGGCTTTAAGAAAGCTTTATTCAACTGAGAACACAAGATTCGCGTATAGTGTCCTTTTGTAGTCCCACTAAACAGAAATAGCCCTCTCAAAGAGGAAAGTAACGAAACAAGGGGAGACCACTCTTGATTATTCATAACAGTAATATCATATATCTCTTGCTTAACCTGTCAGTAGAATGTATTGACAGTGATCATAATGCGTTGTTACTACACGTTCAAGTTAGCATCCTATATAGCCCTAACGCCATTGTGATAGACTGGCTTTTTTTTAGACTTTCTTTTAAGCTTATTTTTATTGCCACATTCAAGTCGACTTACATTCTATGACCATTTAACTTTGTCTCCCATATCTTGTATGACGCACTATCGACTTGTACACAGAGACCAGCTTGCGAACGGAACTTAAATATACAAAGAACTCGCCTCTTTCAATTTGATCTTGTATCTTCGAAATTTATCTCTGATGAATTTCCTCTTCCGGTTCAAATTCCTCAATCTAATAACGCCAATGTTTCTGGAAATAAAATTTGGGCATTTCCGAAATTTACAACGGAAATTTGGATTTAAGGAGACTGTCAATTAAGCAACCTTCTGACCCAGTTAACACGTAGAGAAAGCAACCAGTTAAATGGTTCAAGTAAGTGTTTTCCTATAGTCCAACATATTCGACTCGAATAGCACAAAGCTTTTGTCGTGAGACATGAACGCGGGTAAGTCTCAACTTCCGGAAGGACAAGATACTGATTCTCTTTGTACAAGATTTTCAAAAATATGAGAGTAAGACTTGATCGAATTTATAACACACTTAAAGAAGTTTAAACAATTTGGCAGAAAGCCAAGGACATGGCGGGTGATAAATATTTCACCGGTAGATAAGAAATTCTACGACGTTGTACCAGACGAAGCCAGTTTTCTGATATTGCCAGTATCAGTAATTGAATTATATTTAATTTTACGTTAATTAACCACTGGAAATCAATGGCGCTGATGTTGCTAAAAAGATAGTGCCTACACCAGTAAGTATAGTAAAAGACAACAGTATTGATTTATAAAATATATATAAAGATATTTACTTATATTTGCCATTGACGTGGATGTCACCGGTCAAGAAAAAATACAGAAAATTATGTTGCATATATCTAAAAAAAAAAAAAAAAAAACAAAAACATTACCATATATAAAACCGAATTTAACTAAATATACAGTGGTCCGAAAGTCTTGTCACCTCTATATAATTTTATTTTCTATTTCAGAAGTCTAGACCTCACTTCCTGTGACAACGCTCTGTGGGGTATTATTAAGGAGAGAGTTTCGCATGAACGATACCAGAATACTCATCAGTTGATGGACGCTGTTCGGAGAGCCTTTGCAATAGCCAACAAAGTACAGCTTTGCAAAATATCGCACAGAACATGGCGCCAAAAAATGATGGTGTTCATACAGACTTTCTTGATGTGTGACAGCGTCAATGAAAGTGAATAAACTGAATCCAGAACATGTGCTTTGGATTACTGCGTTACTTGTTCTATTGTTGTCATTACTTTTTGGGAGGGGGTGACAAGACTTTCAGACCACTCTGTACATTACCAGGATACGATTTTTTAGTACCAGAAAGAGACCTCAATAAAAAAAACTACTTTGAAGCAAAACGTGCAACAGACCAAGCGGTACAAAATTATGCAATGGTACTTGGACTGCAGACAAAAAAATTCATTAGAACTTCTTTTGGGATTGGATTGACTGAAGTTATATCAGCGGGAATTTTTACTGCTAAACATTACATTGGAGCCGACGTATACTTCAGGGCTACCCAGCAATACTGATAATACTGATGGGGCTATTACTGAAAACATATCTGATGACAATATGGAAAGCAAGAGTAAAATTTCACTACAAAATTGATGACAGGGGACAGTATACGGACAAAAACGTCTAATCTTCCTACAAGAAAAGTAGATAATTTAATCAATTCTCTCATAGGAACATTTACCATTTTCTTTAGATTCCGTACGATTTTTATACAGTGTACATTAACCTGAAGGTTTTTATTTGCAGTGATCTGTACATATTCAATCTCGAGGGAAAAATACAAGTAAACATATTTTTTAAAAAAAAAACCTTATCTACTAACCAGCGCTGAAAAGAAAAGTATTTCCGAAAAATACACTTTCAAGTAATCTGCTTCCGTGACAAACGTTCTTAATTACGCTATTTCTAAAATTATTATTATCTTCATCAAATACTAATTGTCATTGTGTTTTCCCTATTATAGACTTCGTTTTGTTTTACATATTCAGTAAAACAATTCCAAGGGACAACTCGTTTCGTTGATAAAAATGTTTACACCACTCTTGAAAAAAAAAAAAAAAAAAAAAAAGAATTAAGTTTGGTTATACCAAGAAAAAATTTTGCTGTTTACGAATGAGAATAGTTTTTTTTTTTTTTTTTTTAGAAACATTTTATTTTTTTGGTGCTACGAAATAAGAAAAGTGCACTGGCTTAGAACAACAAAGCAAAGCAATGTAGATATTACCTCAAGGGTAAATTAGAAATAATCACTTTTCAAGAAACAACAAACTCATAATCAAGGAGAAATAATTCATTTCAAAATGCAGATACAAAAACAAATTACTACTACTCTACCTACAGTGACACAACAACTCACAAGACGCACCGTAACCAAAATGTTACCACCGAGGAAAATATTCTAACAAATATTTGAAATATTATCACAAATAAACAAATACAACGAAAGATTTTAAAAATTAAAACAAACTAAAAGTCAGACCTATAGATAACCTAAAACGTTAGCCGTAAACAAAAGTGGGAGGGGCAAGATTCTCACTTCGCATAGTCAGACGAAGAAAGAACTACTGGCACATGATATGACGGTCGCTTGAGGGTTGGCGTAAAAAGGCGTTAATCCTCCAATGTTAATTTCTAGATTCACGTGGCCATTATCCCCAATTCTATTTCCGATAGCGACTAGGCTTTTCTTATAAATTTAGTGAATTTTAAAAACTATATTTATTCAAATGCATATAGAATTCAAGTCTAATGCCTTCCGAAACCTTAGTCCAATAAATATGAATTCAGTTTTTCTCAATTACTCGCATTTAATCCTCGTAAATATAACATGTCTCAAGTTAGGGTCATGAAATATTAGAGAATGATTTATTTAAGATTTCCTTTCTTTCATACACAAAGATGACCACAGTTTAAACATTTTAAAATGTTTCACAAAATGATTCCATTGTTGTGCCAAGTGGAATGAACCTTTAATCTCGAGTCTTGTCTGTTTGATATAATGGAAGGAAAAATATTAGGTTGGTGCACAAATAATGACGTAATAATGTCTTTTTTTGACGTATTTTTCAACGTCAAAAAACGACATTATTACGTCATTATTTTTGCACCAACCTAATACCACCACCACCACCCCACCTACAAAAAATCAATTTGGTTTGTTCTTGGGAGAAATTCCCCAACATTAGAAGGAGCCACGTTCTTCTGTACAAACAATAATGTTAAAGTACAAATACCATGGTACCTGGGCACCTCGAGGTGGTGCAATGGTTAGCAAGCTTGTCTCACTAGAACAATTCCGACTTAGTAGTGAGTTCGATCCTCACTGGGTGCCCCCTACTTTCGGCCTTGTGCCACATCTGAGCTACGCTTGGAAAATCACTACCATGGTACCTGAATCGAGGCAGATCAGGATTAGATTCGTTGTAAAATCCATAATTTTTTTTCATTGTCTGCAAAGTATGTGTTTTGCCAAGGCTACCTAATGTTTTCAATTTAGAGTGACCCTTCTCCCTGAAGGACCCAGCCTGAAATATTTAACACATAGTTGGGGGGATTCATACTTTTCTCCAGAGTTATTTGCCCGAAAGTGAATGTAAAAAAAAAAGAAAAAAGAAAAACTCGTCTGGAATGTAAACTCGGCTCTCCGTTTACTCGTTTCGAGTCGCTAACCACTAAACCACTCGCACTCCCAATTTGAATTCTGTATTAAAGTATAGTTCGTTTGTGTAGGCGTGCAGATAAATGCCCGGATTAAACCGCATGTCTCATAGTTTTACGTAATACTCGTGCGGGCGCATACACAAACATTAAATGCATCAGCCAATATAAGATGTTTATTATTTTTTTTTCTAATAAACTTTTTTTCCTATAAAGATAGAAATCCTTGAATAAAAGTTTTATAACTAAGTTGGGAGGAAGGGTGTGTTAGTATTTTCGACCGTTCCATGGGAGGAGGATCAGAAAAATGTAAGTTACAGGTTTTTGTTTGAGTCTATTGAAAAGCATGAATGAATCGATTAAGATTTGAAATGACACATTGTCGTTAATGCAATATTGCGTGACGTGATGTCACGTGGTCGACTCGCATTTGAGATTTGTAAACACTTCAGCACGTGAGAGTCTTTTTTTTTTTTTCAAATAAATCTTGTTAATACAATGTCGCATGTCTTAACAGCTCCCATCATTTGCAATATTTTCTCTTCTAATTTGCAAGTTTTTAATATTGTAGCATCGTCTACTAAGGTCTGGCATCAATTATAATTACCATAATGGTGTTATTTGAACAGACTGTTACATCATGTACAGACAATCCTAGCCTACTTGAAGGAGGTTGGTCTGTACCACAAATTGTATCACTAAATAAATTCTTTCTAGAGAAGTAAGTGGGGAGTGTTAGAATCAACATCTACCTTAAAGATTCTTTATAAGCCCTGTATTTAAAAAAAGATATCTTTTTTGACATTAAATAACTGATAAAGTTGATAAGCTCTTAAAACAGAATAACAAATCAATAATTACATCAAACATCGTCATAATGTCCTACCTCTCGATAATTTACTTCAGGGGTGTAAGAGTAATTGAACATTGCGGTTTAAGCACAAAAGTCTTTAAGGCGATTTCCCTAATTAAGAGGGACGCATGTTGATCTACCAAAAGGTACATTATTTTAAGATACTGAAATGACCAAGCCGGCAGACATTAATTACTGTTAAAGAAAAAAACAAAACAGGAATATCTACTAAAACACTATCAATATAACGCTCACCCTCATTGTATACGTGTGTATTTGAACTGTTATATTTACTGAAACGAAATTTAAAAAGGACACCTTTTTTTTCTTTTTCGTCACAGACGTACAAATAAATGTGTATATGAATCAAGTATTGTCCAAACAACGACTTTCAAGCATTTTTTTGTTCATTATGAAAAGACCAGGGAAACTTCTGGGTGTAATTTTCTTTCAACTATTTTTCTCTCAGTTTGTCATACGACCGTGAGGCTTTAAATGATTTCGAACATCTGAATTGACTATGAACATTTTGTTATAAAATTTGCAGATATGACTGCGTATATTTTAAAACTCTGTTTCCTTCAACCCTGATGGTCATTTTCCGTACGGGGTGCAATCTGCTCGACTATCTGGGTTAGACCTATGCATCTGTCAGTTACTACATTGACCAAGTAGTAATCGTTTTTTGCCAAGAAACAAAAAATATGCCTCAGGAGCAGGTCTGACTTAATCCAACAAAATGCTATAATTTTGTAAAAGATGACAGACTCGATTTAGGAAATACGAGAAAACAATTGTTCAATAAATTGATGCCATTATATATCAGGGACTGTTATATGTTATGGCGAAGAGCAAAAATAATGAAATGGCAGGTAAAAAGGGAAATCGTGGAGAGCTATAAGCAACCTCGTCCTGAAAGGACATGTCAGAGAAGTGTAAAAACAAAATTATCAAATATAAGTCATGAAATTGTTTCAGCATACCAAACGATTACTAAAACTGGTTTAGAATATTTTTTTTGCAGCAGATCGTCAGGTTTTAAGCTTCATAAAATTTATGATGCCAGAAAAGCAATAACGGAAGGAAAATTTACGAAGAAAATTTTCAGAAGCCGTGTTTTGATTTTATTAAAAATGTTATTAACGCTCGCGTTTGTACGCTCGCGTTAATAAAATTTGAATTGATACGGTGAGTGACTTTTATCAATCAACAAGTTTGTCTTGAAAAATAATATTTTATTTAGCTATATCATAAAACAGTTCCTGTTAGACAATGACGTCAGTTTATGATGGCATATTTTTCGGGGATATTTTCAACTTCATTATGTCAATAAATCTATATTTTATCCCGTTTAAAATGCTAAGCCTTCCCAAACCCAAAATCTACCTCTTTTAAACTCAGTTAATCAACCTTGAGATATAGAGTCAAATCCAAATTATCTTATTGGCTTGCGTTTTTTTCTATCGATAAGCGGGAAAATTAAATTTTCATCAATTAGTTATCCTACAATTTGTTTAGAACTAAAAACAAAATCTTTCATATATTAGATTTTAACGCAGGAAGAAAGCAATTTTTTTTTTTTTTTTGTTCTGGTTTTGTTTGATTTTCCATTGAAATGCGTTCTAACAAAAACATTCTATTTTCATCGGGTTACTGAATTAAGCAGAAAAAGAACGTCACTGTCGCATGACTTTCTCTAAAATAAAACCGAGGTAAAAAAAGAAAAAAAAAAGTATTACATTTTTCGACTGCCGATAGTTTCGCCATGTAAACCACAGACACTGGCAGAATTTATAAGTTGAAGTCGGAGAATATCAAATAGGTTTGATTCACTAAACTTTTAGTTTCGTACAAGATAAATAATCTCTTGGAGATTCGAAGTGTTTAGCACTACCATGATAACGGTAATTAGTCTTTTCTCTGCAGAAAATATTCAGACCGAAAACTTAATGCTTGCCGCTTGAAATTTATTAAAAAAAAATATAGTCACCGTATTTCGTCTTGTCGAAGTTATCGAAAATATTTTTGATCGATATTTGAAAACTACGTTTCGTTCAAATTTTGGAAACCAATCGATGAAGCATAAAGACTTATATATGCAAAAAACAGTATTGCATTTTTATAAATAAGTATTTTAATCATTAAATTATTTTTTAAATAGTGGAAGTATGTTGTATGTTAAATAATAAAACATTGAATATAAAAAAAAAAATGAATGAAAATTTATTGTACTAAGCTACACACTTTAGTAAAACCAAATGTATTTTGTACCCACTTACCTGTTTGAACTCCCTAAAATTTGGTTTCGATCGGTCAATGTATGGCTATTTTAGAGGGTGTGAAGGACAGACTAACAGAAGTCACAGAATTTATATATATATATATATATATATATATATATATATATATATATATTTAAGCATTTCACCCCAAGCAAGGCAGGATGCCACTAGCACGCAAGAGGTTACAGACAATGGGAGCTAGAGTAAAAGAGGCGTGAAACAGGAAAGGATGAAGAGAAGGATAAGGAATAGATCAAGGCATCTGAAGATGTCGATTGATATTAGATTTGAATAGTTAAATATTATAACTATCAGGGAAACAAGTAATAGGAAGGGAATTCCACAGACAGTAGGTGCGAGACATGAAGTTCTTGGAGTAGAAGAGACGAGTATATTTAACTCTTTAGATAGTGAAAGTGTGGTACCGAGATGTCAGCCTAAGTAGCACGTTTAAATTCATATACAAGGTGATTTAAAAGTAATTCCTTATTTGATGTATTAGTGGCCAGCCAGGAGTCCTGACTGAAGACCATGTGATTTTTTTCTGTGGTGTTGGTTAAAGGAGAAAATCTCTAGAATTTGAAGAGCGAATACAATAAGTTATGTCTTCCCTTTTCACAAGAGTTCCCAGTGAAATACGTTGACGCGATTCTTGAGCGGGTCTAGAAGCTGGAAGCAAAATTTGGTGCCTATATCGAATTTTAAATAAAACTTCATGCTAAACGCTTTCCTCTCATATCCATTTCTTGTAAAAAGTATAGTTAATAAATAAATTATAAGTATTTTTAAATGGGGAGTTATTTTTCAATCACCCCGGAGATCGATTATTTTATTAAACGACTTTATCAGGAAATTAGCTTCTCAAGTCAACTGTTATCGGTCTTTTTAATATTGAAAAAATTTCCTTCAAAACATAGAAGTTATTTATAGTACTTGGTGTGACTAAGCGGTCCCCCTCTTAAGTCTTTCCACAACAACCTCGTTTAGTAGCCTTAAGTGTCTATTAAGCATTGTATTAGATTAACAATAATAAAAATCTGTCTGAATTTCTAAGATGAGGGGTTAATAATGTTTACACTGTTTTCGTGCGATCTACTGTCCACAGCTTTGTTACCACGATGGAAACGCTGTAATTTTTAAAACTCATAACAGAATACACTATAGAAGTCACTAGGACCTACGCAAAATGTCAGAAAATATGAAACGATACAAAGAAACATTCAACAAGATAGGTTGCACAATGTATATGGCATTTATATATTCATAACAATCATTGTACAGATAGTAATTCAGTTGTGATTGCAATGCTGGAATTTATTTGTCCTTGGAATTTTGAGTGGGGAAAATGTTCCTGTTGATAAACTATAATTTGTATTAAAAAGTGCGTGAGTTTGGAGAACTTTGGTAAGATATATTGTTAATTCCAAGAGAATTAAACAGTTTTTTTACTCACAATTTTAAGTGTTTCTGCTGTTGAAAGTTCATTGTTTAAATATAACAGGAGTTATCTAACTTTAACTGCTAAATTGTTTCGCTTAAGGTGAGTTCAAAGAAATTTGTTGAGTTAGCATAAATATATCGAAGTATCTTGCTGCTCAAATTCGTTCATCGTAGAGGAGTGACATCGGTTGCGCTGAATTGAGCGAGTGTGTTCTAGAAAGTTGAGATTATGTTGATAAGAGACTTTTAGCTCCAAAAGATGTGACGTAAAATTTCTCGCTTTTAAAAATTGATAAGAGTCGAAAGTCGTATTCTCTCGGACGTCATGCTGTTCGCTGATTAAAAATCTCACTGTTAGAAGTTGATAAGTTTCTGTGACCTTGTAGTTGAAGGAGTGAATAGATGTTCGTGGATGTGCGTACTTACGTGTGTGCGTGACATGACATGTCATAGCGTTTTCCCCTAAAGGGACAAACGCGATTTCTCCACAGAGCTTACATCACTTGAGTCTGAGAAGACATTAAAAGAGAAAGAGTTGAAGATGTTCTTAAGTATTTAGAAATAATGTGAATCACGTGATAGACTCAGAAAAAAAAAGAGTCGCCAAATTTTGAATTGGTAACGCGCTGGAAAAAAGCTTGTGCGTGGGTAGATCGCAACTACCACTTGTTTGCTTATTGACCAATTAGAATGAGTTTTTAGAAAAGATGTATGAAGATGGATATGTTCAAAAAGAGTGTGTGATCCGCTTTTTGTACAAAATTGGACAAATTATTTATAGCTATTTGAAATAATGTAGATTTAGAACACTATTCGAGTGCTTGAGCAAATAGTTAAAAATCGTAAATCAGATATCGCCTTGAGAGCTTTTCTTCCATGAACAACATTTTCCCCAATTCAGTCACAGAAAGTAGATAGGCCTTGTTGACACGTGAGTTTGAAAACTTCATTTACAACATGGCACATTTTATCATTGCCATCAAAGAGTGTATCGACAAAATAGACACTAACATAGCATAGAAAAATGGTGAAAATTTAAAAAAAAAGAAAAATAATGGACATAAAGCCTAGATATCGCTGACCATCAATAGTTGATTTAAAACTGCAAGAAGTACATCCTAATATGTAGTCTATGAAAACTTTCAGAACATACCACAGAGCAAGAATTTTTGTGAAATCTAATAATAGAGTTGATTAGAAAACAAAAAAAATATTTTTTTTCTATGAAATACATAATTTTCATAAGAAGCTACAATTTTTAGCATTTCCTATTATATCGTCATATCTTCTCTTTCTTGCTTCATTGTAGCGTTTTGGAAATTTGTCGCTTCAGTGGGTATTTTTTCTTTTTAAATTGGATTTTATTCAATTCCTTCATATTTGTTTTTCTTTTTAAATAAAGATCAAATATAATCAAGAATCGATAAATTCCCGCGAGGGTTGGGGAGTTTTCGAAAAGATTTTAAGAAATAAAAAAAAAAAAGAATTATTGCAAATATTTTTGATCTTAAATATCACTTTTTTTTATCGATACGAGACTGATTGCTTGCGGTAATCGATCTTCCTTTTTTCCTTTTGAATTCGTTCTCTCCGGGCTTAATTCTGAATCTATCCAGTCCAGACGAGGAAGAGGATTTCCACTATTTGCCAAATTTTTATTTTCTTTTATCGATCTACAAACAGAATTGTAGGTAAATACTTGGATTAAGTAATCAAATTACATGACAAATATTATCATTAAAGATCTGCTCCGTTTTTTTTTTTTTTTTTTGACAAGCTGTGTCTAAAACAAATAAAAACTTACGCATGACAAAGCATAAATATTTATCAAAATCCGATCTTCTAAGAACGATGGGCGAAGAATAAATTGCCATCAGAAAAATAAAAAAGCTAAAAAAAGTTCTTGAAAGTTTGAATTTGTTTAATCTTCTCGGTGGGGTACTACTGGATTGAAAATAAATAATTGATATTTCCTGACATATCGCTAGAGTTTTGTTTTTCTCGATCAGGTCAAAGGTTATGCGGTTACTGGGATCAGGTAAGTGCAGCGAACATTAGAAATACTATAAAGACTTTATCCTGGCACCCCGGCGATCTGGCGTGTTCCAAAAGTCTTTCCCAGAAAAAAAAATCCGATTTGATTTATATTTCTATCTGTACGGTTGACAAGTCTGACCGTGGAGCGATAATCCTTAATCTAGTCTAGCAAACCATTACCACTGAGTTCGAGTTTCACTAGGTGCTCAGCACTTGTGACTTTATAGCAGATTAATCTTAGTAACTAACTGGGGGCGCTTTGTCGTTGCGTACTGGTTAACAAGCTTGTCTGTCGGGTTATTCAGTCAGTTATGTGCCGTGTACCTTTCGATATGAGGCAGGTTTTCTCCCCCAGTAGGTTGCCATTTCTTTCACTTTCCTTTCATCCAAAGCTACAGAACCCGGTCTGTCCTGCTATTTACCCATAGCTTGGGGGAGAAGAGGATTCATACCTTTCCCAAGGGTATTAGTAGGTAAGTAAATGTAATTGATTCGACTGGAATTCGAACTCAGCTCTTCAATTTCTCAATCCGAGCCGCTATTCATTACTCTACCTTGCCTCCCCTGTCGGGTTATTACTAAACCATAATTCGATCCTGACTGGATGACCTGTAGTTGTGTTGGTGTCAATATTAGGCAACGCTAAATGTTTACACGCGTACTTCTCATGCAGTGCTATTGTGCTTCGAAAAGCAATTTCAAAATATATCATGATATACATTGGCTGCCCGACTACGATGACATTTTGTTTATTACACACTGAAGGTTCAAGTTTTTGTTTCATTCTCTATCCGCGGATGATTATTTCAAGTCAGAAAATGTCTTTAGATTATAAGATTTTGTTTTTGCTATATTTGGGGGGGGGTTGTCGAGATAATGATTTAGTGATACACGTTTTACTAATTAACCCATAACTGGGAGGGAAGAAGTGGATTTATACCTTTCCTAAGGTTATTAGGGCGTAAGTGAATATAACGAACCCAACTGGAATTGGAACTCCGCTCTCCTATTAAAAAATCCGAGCCATTTTATCATGTATAGCTCTAAACTTACAGCACCTGGTATTCCCAAGCAGTTACCTGTCCAAGTACTGAACAGGTTCGGCGTTGCTTAACTTCAGTTATTTTAGTAGAACAATCACGTTGTCAAGATAAGCACTCAGTTGTGGAACAAGCTGAGAAAAGACCCCTCCACCTTGAGAAAGACAGATATTTATCGTGCCACGGAGCGTCTTATTGTGCTCAACTGGGATAGTCCATTGCTTGGGCTGTGATTCAAGTCAGTTTGCGCGGTTTGTATTGAGTTATAACCTGCTTTATTTTTGTCTGCCAGCTGGACGCTAGCTGGGACCCTTACGCCGGTAAGTGTTGTTATTCTATTATTATTCTACAATTTTATGAGAACCGGTCTTTCAATGTGACATGGCTTATGACTGATAAGGTTGCGTTACATGCCATGCGCTAAACGAAGAAATTCCGTATCCACTAATCAACCCAATATGACCGCGTAGCAGGGTTAGTTAATAACGATTTGCATGTAAGAGAGTTAAAGTCGCACTGATTTCTGCTTCACGTTGCACAGATATCAGTAAAATGTCTAATATACATTCTGCAACTTTTTACTCTGTTTAGTATTGTGTACTGCAGACAAATATTTGTCACATACAAGAAAAACACGTCGCAGAACGAAAAAATGTTTGCGTTCTTAAAATCTATAAGAGGGCACATCGGCGTGGTGTAATGGTTAGCAAGCTTGTCTCGCTAAAACAGTTATGACTGAATAGTGAATTCGATTCTCATTGTGTGCCCCATACTTTCGGCGTTGTGCCACATCTAAGCTACGAATAGTAAATAACCTTAAAGTTTATAAAATGTCTCACGTCCATTAATTCATTTTTTTAAAAAATTCTCAGAACCATTTTTAGTATTTTAGTTTTCTTTTTCAACTGGTGCCATATTGAAGTTAAATGGTGTCTTAATAGCGTTGTTTACAAGCGACAAAACACATTAAACTGATTCAGCAACTGAGAGAGTGAGACAATTTCAATAATTTATTCCGTACTCTACCTCAGAATATAATAGGATTTACTAATAGGCACTCGATCTGGTCGACATTTCAGTATCCCGTCGTTTGCTAATCTTGGCGTTTCTTCTATTTAAACACAGTTAAAATGAGGTGGGGTGACCCCCCATCATTTGTTTTGTCTCAAGAAATAAATCTAACGATAAATATCTTGTTTAAAATCTATTTCGAACTTTCAAAAACCAAGATCGAAATAAACATCTGGCACCATTTCAGACGGCTTTAATAAAAAAAAAATGTCTGTGAGAATCACAGGCTCGATTATCAAGAAAATCATGTGTAAACGTTTGCGCTTTTTTTTCTTACACGAACGTTCACCCAATACAAGGCCCAAGAGCCACTCAAGGTAGACGGTTACTGAATGAGGTGGTTGTAAGAAAGTAAGGGTAAGTAGGGAGTGCATATTATGGTATGAAGGTTACAACGTGATTTGACGAGGGTAAGATTGTAGCGTTCTGGGAATTATCCATGCGGGAGTCCGTTCTGCAAAGTAGCGGCTCTTGGGAAGAAGCTGTGTGGGACTTCCTCTTTTATATATGAAATACGAACAGAACGAAGGTGATTCATTCTTGTGAAAACAGAATGAAGGATCTTAGCTGTAAAAGTCTGAACTAATGAATGGGTCACTTCTGAACATTTGCCGTGAATTATGCGATAGAATAGCGATAGGTTTTGGGAAAGGGACTGTCGAGTGGGAAATAATCCACTCCCACAAGTACACGTAAAACTCAATTTCGTTTTTTCGTCAATGTTTGTTTTAACGTCACAATCATGATTCGATTCAGCCTGTACATAACATATTTATCGAACGTTACGAATGTTCAAGACTTAATTGAACAGCTGAAGGCATGAGTCTCGTATATATGACTATTTGGAAAGTAAAGTCGGAGATTTTGAGCCAGTAATAATACGCTTTAACAAGAGTTCAATTTATTTTTCGATAAGATAATCATCGTAAAAAGCAACAACAAAACCAACGGTAAGGCTCTCGAAGTTTTATCGGTAAAAAGTGAGTGTATATAATTATGTCCCACCAGGTAAAGGAAGGCGAGAAGAAATGACTAAAATTCAATTGCAGGACAGAATCCATGGTTGTTACCCAAAAGGGTGAAGCCAACATGCAAATTAAAAATTGGAGATACCAAAATCAAAGTACAACAATTTAGATATCTGGGAAGTGATTTAACAAGAGACGAAAAGTGCGACATTGAAATTCGAAGGCGCATTGAGAAAGCGAAAGATGCTTTTCAAAAGCTAAGCAAAGTATTAAGAAATAGGAATATTTCATCAGAAACCAAAAATAAATAAATAAATAAACAGTACTGAACTGTTACGTAGTATCAGTCCTCGTATATGACGGTGAGTACTGGGCATTCTCAGATGAAAAAGATTTGAAGCAAAAGAAATGTGTTTTTACAGAAGGATGCTGAGAATATCATGGACTAAATACATGAGCAACGATGAAGTTTAGAGAAAATGGAAACAAAAAGGACACTTTTACTTAATATAAGGAAGTAAGTTGACATTAGAATTAGAAGTCCCCATGAAAACCCATTATTGGTGACCACAATCTAAACATAAGATATGCAGATGACACAGTGTCGATAGTAGACACATTTAGGAAACCACAAGGACTCTTACAGAAGATAGTTAAGGAAAGCGAGAAGAAAGGACTAAGCCTCAATTGCAAGAAAACGGAATGCATGGTTATCAGCAAAGAAACAGCCTAACATAAAAATTAGAAATTGGAGTGACCAAAATCAAGCAAGTACAACAATTGAAATACCTGGGAAGTGTTTTAAGAGGTCGAAAAAAATGACACGGAAATCCGAAGACGGAATGGGATAGTGAAAGATGGTTTCCAGAAGTTAAGCAAACTATTAACAGGGAAATTGTTTTTATGTGATATCAACCCTCTTATATAGCAGTATATGCCAGACCATCTCCGCACAGATGACAGAGAAACTGGAGGCAATAGAAACATGGTTCTATAAGAGGATGCCGAGAATGCCATGACCGAACATGTAAGTAACGATCAAGTTTTAAGGAAAACGGAAACAAAAAGAGCATTTATAATTAATATCAGAAGGAGACAGCTGAAATTTCATATAATGAAAAAAGAAAGCTTGGAAAATTAGACACACGGGACATATTGAAAGCAAGAAGAACAGAGGAAAATAACAAGCTTATGTAAATGGATGGCAAGAAAGGGTTTAGGAGAGATAGCAAAAAGACAATATTTACTAAGAGCTGCAAATGACAGGAAATTGTGAAGAGCCATGATCAAAGCGATCACAAAACAAAACAAGTTTATGCAAGCTTATCATAACATGATAGCTGCTTTAGGTGTCACGTTAAGATATGTTTTGTGAAGAGAAAAGGATTCTGGTTCGTATCTAGCCGAGAGCTATTTACATACTCTAACAATGGCTGTCACTGTAGTTTTAAGGAAATGTGAACCAAATTAAGATGAAAGACTCGTCGAAAATTGATAATAGTTGACAATTCTTCAGTTGATAAAAATTCTAGATAATTTAATGTTAAAAACGTTAATCTCTCACATAGAGCCTTAAATAAATAATGACTAAATTATCACTCAATTTGACTGGCGATAACTTAATCTATAATGAAAGAATAAGTTCACAAGTTAGAAGTATTTATTTCTAATGAAAAGACTTGTTCCACATTTCTTTGACTCGCACAAATAATTATTTGATAAAGAGAGGAAATTGACGCAAATAAGTATAAACTGATCGGCCATTTTCTTTTTCCGTTGTCAAAAAAGCAGAGAGTGAATAATTAACTTTTGGCTGTTTCTTTCTGCGTAGACAGATCCGTTTAGTTTCAACGTGACTCGTTCTTATACAAGTATGATTTGGAAGTATATTCGATATGCGAAACAAAAATGCTCTACTCCGGCTTTGTACGTGAGACGTTGGGCTGTATGCGTACGTCACGATGCATCATAGTACCAACTTCTGTTGCATGAAGTCTGGACGATTAACAATAAATATTAATCGGCGCTCTTGGCAGAAAAGTACATTAATAAATGCGTAGCAGTTACAGACTAATTTTAACAGTGGAAGACATTTATTTAAACTGAAAGACATTTATTTTAAAAAAAATGAAAAAAATGGTTTTGATATTATGATCGTTATCGTTGCAATGCCTAAAAAGAATCCAAGACTAAATTATTGTTTATCCACTTCTAGAGCGTGCTAATTAATGTCAGTGCGGAGTTTGGGGGACTTTCTAGGAACATTGATCAATTTATCGTGTCTATGTGAATAACTTTTCCCCCTCTGGGGTGAGACGCTTCTATATATTCCTGGCATTCAGTTATCCAAAGTTGGCACACCGTAAGATCAGCTGGTTCGACCACATGTGAAGGGCGGCCATTGAAATAATTTCAGGCGCGATTCGGTGCCTGCTGTCTCTGACGTCACCCTTCACGTCAACCTGTCAATGCACCTGGCTCCTCTGATGCTTTGGTGAGACATTTTGGGTACAACCGCAATGGAGTTCCACAAGCGAGAAGTACGAGAAAAGAAAGGGTTAGAATAGAATTTACGGTTTTATCTAGTCAGCTCAACTGTGAATTGATGAAACATTGCTGCCAAATTGCGCTTAAATTCAGAGTCTAGTCTTCTAGTGAAGAGCAACTAATTCTGATGAAATACAAAAAATGTGGCACAAGGCCAACATTGAAAAAAAAAATTATGGTCTTCTGTCTTAATATTAAACTTAGCTAACCACAATCACTGACCCAAATATGCTACAATGTTTCTTACACCGAAACAACGCATTCTTACTTAACCATTCTTCGTACATCCACCATAATACCTCATTGTCTCTGTGGAAATCTTAACTACCCTCCATATGTACAATTCATTGTTTGTGGGGGAGGGGGGATAAAAAAATCAACAATTAAAAAATAGTTCCAATGTGTATTTACAATACATTCTATTTATACAAGAAAGTAAACAATGTTAGTAATAACTCCTCACAATTCTTAAATGAGTCAGAAACGTCATTTAACTGGACGAAATTAATGCGGGTCTATAATATAAAACATTCATTCCTCCCAAGCATTGACACAAACACACTCAGACACAACAGCAAATACGAAAAACACACCCGAAACGAAAGGCGCGCCCCGCATCCACCAAAGTATGACGCCAGTGACGAGGGAAGGGATGGGGAATTAAACTAAAGAAAAATAGGGACAGAAATAAAAGGGGTCAATAAGCATACATACCCTAGCTAAGAGCTCATCTGAACAATTACCATGGAAGTATTTATAGAAAAGGCACAGGGAAGCAACATTACGGCGGCTAGAAAGAAACTGAAATCGAGAACGTCAATTAAATTTGAAATTATTCCAGTTTGAAAAAAAAAATAAATCAATATCAAAACACTCACTAAGGCATGAACGCCAACAATCGGAGTTAACGGACGTTTCTTTTAAGCTTCTCCCCAAGAATGTGATGTTTTTTTAAAGAAAAGAAAAAAAAAAAAGTAAGAAACATATCTATTTATTCCTCTAGCCATTTTTTGTTATTATACATGATGCCACAGAAATGCCTCCTACGTAATGGTAATTCACCATTGCCACGAATGTCTTACTATTATGTGGAAGATATATCTGCCGCACCCTGTCCAGGGTACTATGAAAACCTTGTCATCCGAACATAACAATTTTCTATTTCAGATGGCAGACAGGCTCAAGGACATGGGTGACAAGACTTTCGAACTACACTGCCTTATTAAATATCTTTCATGGTATATTTATTAAAACAGGCATTTGTTTTTAATCGTTTAAATAGTTTGTCGTTTAAAATGTACCATCTGGTGTGATTAGTTCGACACAAATATTTTATATCTGTCTATATCTCTGAGATGAGCTATTATGATTGCTATATCTCTGAGATGAGGTATTATGATTACTTGCATTATTTACATTATTCGGACTGTTATCCTCATCTTCCTTCTGTAGAACCCTATTTCTGTTTTTTCAAGTCTCTTCTTCATCTGTTAGGATATTGTCCAGCATTCACTGCCATATAGGGGTACATTTTATTGCATATGAAAACAGCTGATTTCTAGATAGCCATCCTGGATTACCTTGACAGAAAATAAAACCAAGGCAATTGCAGATTTACTTAAATATTGCCGTAATCTTAGTATGCATCTATCTATAAGAAATTTGCAAAACCAACGTTCTTTTAACTGGGCACGTACTCCTAGTCTCCTGTTCATTTGCCTCGTTGTATTTTGCATTCAAACAAAGACAGACTTAAATACCCCCCACCCACATTTTCGTTTGGCAATCATCTCTTTATTAAGATATTTCTTTTCCTTCCTGTATTTTACACTTTCCACACTGAGCACGTTGTTTGATTATATCCCTCTGATTTTGCCTCGATCCTGGTACAATGTCTGTCCAAATCCAGCTTCCTCCACCAAACCCAATAGTTTCTCACCATTGGCTAACCATTGTTTCCCCGATTAAGCAAAAACAGAAGTAACATTACCCACCATAAGCCGAAAAATAAGAATCTACTTCGAGCCGGGCAAATCACGAAACGGAATTAGATGCAGTATAAAACGTTCGGATGTAAATAGTGGTATTTACACAAAGATCACAGAGGCGTGCGGATTGCTGTCTTTCATTTTGGCTTGATTGTTTCGTAATTGCATTGGCCACGAATCTATTATGGCGGATAATCTATCAAAGAGAACAAGGAAATGTTGCCGTCTGCCATCAACAACATTGGCAAGGCGTAATTCTGCAGCGAAGTCTTCGGACATGAACGCGTAAGAAGACGTGGGTAAATATTTGTGGACGCTAAAGCGTGCCAACAAAAATTTTGAGAGTGACAAGGAGGAATGAAAGAAGAGTAAGTTGTCAGTAATAGGGAAAGCCTTCAGTAAGAGCAAGAAATCGAACAAACGAAGCGACGGCGGAAGTCGAAAAGGAATGATGGGTAAAGTAAAGAGCGATAGAAATGGCAAAAAAATGGAGAAAGAAGTAAGAATAAACAGCTGCAGAAAAGAGATGTGCAAATAAATCGTA
Source organism: Acanthosepion lycidas (assembly GCA_963932145.1). NCBI lineage: Eukaryota > Metazoa > Mollusca > Cephalopoda > Sepiida > Sepiidae > Acanthosepion > Acanthosepion lycidas. The sequence continues at coordinate 129,806,302 of OZ010572.1, forward strand.
GATAATGTCGATTAAAAGATTAGTTTAAAGAATAAATATGGCTAAACGTTCAAATAAAAGTAAAAGATTAATAGTTAGCTAAAGAAAACTAGAAAGAAATTATTTGCAAGAGAAGAACTTAGATGTCTTCGAAAATAAATGAGAGTAAGAATAGTATAAAAAGAACGATAAATAAAGGCGGGGGAAGTGTTCGAAGAAAGGAAACAGTGACAAAAAAGCAAAGAATGAACGTTATGAAACTAAGAAATGGTGAAGCAAAAACGGCGTTGGCATTGAATATTTGATTATAATGATTTGCGGCAAAGATCTGAGATAAGATCTTCCATTCTTTGACAACGAAGCAACAGCGTCAGTTTCAGCTTGCGTTCCCGTTTGGCAGGAGACATTACGAAGAGTAGGACAAAGATTAAGAAAGGTTTTATTAATGGAACGGCTTCAGTAAAATCTCGAAGCCTATTTCGAGTTCCGCGGCTTTCGCAAGAAAATAACATTAGAATAAGTTTCCCCGTTTGTCGAAACATCTGGACTACATAAGCAATTATACAGTGTCCACTGAATTTATTTTGGAGCTAGCTTAAGTTAAGGCTTTATCTATTGACGTTTCCGTATATTTCTAATGTCAAGGGACGATCTGGTTTCGTTATATGAATACGTGAAAGATAGAATTAGAGGAGGCGGGTCTTCAGCCCAAAACATGACCGTTTCTCTTAGAGCTAATATAAGGACAACCATTTCATCAACCAACTAAACTGAATCCAGTAAATATATACGGTCAAAAATCATGGCATGTACCATTCTGATAGCGATTTCTCTCTTATTTCTATATTTGGTATTTAACTTTTTCATTTTCAGTTACTACTTATTATTTTTTAATTCCCGAAGCTCTACAGGGTTGGAGGGTTGGCTTCCTCGAAGGTCTGCGGGGTTGGAGGGTTGGCTTCCTCGAAGCTCTGCGGGGTTGGAGGGTTGGCTTCCTCGAAGCTCTGCGGGGTTGGAGGGTTGGCTTCCTCGAAGCTCTGCGGGGTTGGAGGGTTGGCTTCCTCGAAGCTCTGCGGGGTTGGAGGGTTGGCTTCCTCGAAGCTCTGCGGGGTTGGAGGGTTGGCTTCCTCGAAGCTCTGCGGGGTTGGAGGGTTGGCTTCCTCGAAGCTCTGCGGGGTTGGAGGGTTGGCTTCCTCGAAGCTCTGCGGGGTTGGAGGGTTGGCTTCCTCGAAGCTCTGCGGGGTTGGAGGGTTGGCTTCCTCGAAGCTCTGCGGGGTTGGAGGGTTGGCTTCCTCGAAGCTCTGCGGGGTTGGAGGGTTGGCTTCCTCGAAGCTCTGCGGGGTTGGAGGGTTGGCTTCCTCGAAGCTCTGCGGGGTTGGAGGGTTGGCTTCCTCGAAGCTCTGCGGGGTTGGAGGGTTGGCTTCCTCGAAGCTCTGCGGGGTTGGAGGGTTGGCTTCCCTAATATTACATAGAATAGTTCACTTATTACTAAGCTGTGCCTTTTTTTTTATCTTTTTCTAACAATTGTTACTAAATGTAAGACTATTTTTCCAGGCGTCTTTTTGTTCAGATAAGGACACCAACCTTCAAATTTCACAACAAGCAAATTTGTTGCAAGTAACTACTCCATCATTTTAATTCAGTGTCCTTTCTATCTTTATTGGTCGTTTGTAAAAGTTTCGGCTGTTATACGCCCCGACAATCTTCAGATCATATACGTTAAAATTTCGAACTGAATCCTTTTATTTCGCGGTCATAGATTGTTCTAATTGCCGTGCCTTTTTATGGATATCTGTTTCAGTTAATTCCGTTTAGTAACTCAACTCTCCAAGATTTTGTCCTCTCTGCTGTGACCTGGTATTGAACTCACAATGCCTGGTCACAAAAATCCCCCAAGCCGGACAAGCATAGACGCTAATACAATATGAAATTGTAATATGAAGTTTGGTAAAAATGGTTACTGAGACATTATGTCTATAGGTTCCAAAATTCACTCATGTTCCCAAGAGTTTCTTGAGTAATACCGAGTGACTTGATCCAAAGTGTTGTGTGTTCAGTACATAGCCACAGCAAAAGGAACAATAACTTGTAGCGCTGAGTTACTAAACGGAATTAACTGAGATATCAAAAAAAAAAAAAAAAGGTCATGTGGAATTAGAACAATCTACCACTGTGGACGAAATAAAGGGTTCGGGTCAAAATTGCAAAGTATAATGAAGGTCGGAGCGCACAACGGCCGAAATGCCGTGAATGTGGCAATAAATGATTCCAATGGATTGATATGTATAATAAACTAATCTACAAATGTCCTTCATATTCAGTCTTGTGACACGACTGAAATATGATGTCTTAGTCGAAAAGATGAGAGAAAGACAAAAAACATATGAAGTAAATTTTAGAATCTGGATGTCGAATACATTGATGACACAATTCCGAAACGTTATTTATAGTTTATGTCGAAGTATTTCGGTAAAATCGAATATTTGTGAAATAAATGATCAACACCTTGACTAGAATAACAAGAAAAAAAAGATCAAACAAAAAAACAACTGGAAAATGCGCTCACGTGACCTGATGTAGGTTTTTGACAGCTAATTAAGTTCAAATTTAATTTAATCAACCGAGAATATTTCAATGAACATGTTTAACCACGTTTTTGTTATTTTTTTTTTTTTAATTTGTTTCTTTATATCACTTTCTCGATTTAAAAAAAAAAATCTGCTATGCAACAATATTGAAGAATCAAAATGGAACATTCCTTCATCAGTCCTAATTGTCTTGGACAATTTTTTCTCTTATCCTAGTGCATCCATCTATTGTGCTTTGCATATTCTGGAATGTGGTTCTTTCTTTCGATTTGGTGATATTTTTCTTGTTAGTTTTTTTCTCGCATTGTGCTTTAAAGTTCGAAGCGGAAGCAACGAGCCAACACATGAATTCTACTGAAATTCTTTATAAAATCTATTTCTTTCCTTGTTTATATTTCAGTATCAATTGAGCTGATTGCATTTTACGTGCTTCTTTGCTTTTTATATTCCATTATTTTTTGAATTCCTTTATTTCCATCCGTGCGTAACGTAGATTTTTCCTTGAGAAGACGCTCGCGAACATCAGAGAAAGGCCGAATAAAACCGGATACTTCTCTCTTTCAAGATTATTTTCCGACGTGTGAATTCCGTCGTTACGTACCATGCGTGATACACGCTTTGGCGATCATGTATCTTTTCGATACATGACTGACGAGATTTTTTCCTGCAGTAGGTTGCCATTTCTTTCTGCGGTAGACCAGTTGTCATCTAAGGCTATAGAACCCGTCCTGTCCTGCTGTTTACCCATAGCTGGCGGAGGAAGAAGAGGATTCATACCTTTCCTAAGAGAATTAGTACGTAATTCGAACTCGGCTCTTCGATTCCTCAATCCGAGCCACTATCCATTACTCCACCGTAATTACTGAAGTAAAAAGAGTAACTCCAACAAGCCCTGATTTACTTAGAATATTATCCTGATTGTGTTATGACATCGGCTCTGGAATTCTGGAAATTTCAACCTGAACTCTTTATTCAATCTACAAAGATTGTTCCTGTCAGAGTATACCTCTTACCAATTAATATTTGTATCTCCCACCTTTTTTCGACAAGGCTTACGCAACCGAGATTTTGTTTTAGAACAGCTAAGATGAACATACTATTCCGGCAACATAAATACAGAATAATAATTCCTCTCCTAAAAACTGAAAAACAAATTCCATCTTGCAAATTACGAGAGATACGTGAAGAAGGACAGAAGATAAAACGGTCGAAACGTTGTAACGGAAAGTCAAAAAATATAAAGCTATTCTAAACATATCTAAACTGATTAATAACGTTCTAGCTTCATTTTTTGGACTAAAATGAGTATACTTCTATTTGTCATATCCCTTCAAGACGCTGGCGATCATGACTCTCCACAATTTATTTTCCTTTTTAGCTTTTAGAAATTATTTGTTATTTGTCTCTGCTAAACCCTGTTCTCTCAATAATGTCCACAAGCTTGTTAGGTTAAGTTATGAGCTGTTTTACCTTGTCCCGTTTGCCTTTAATGTTGTGTGTCAACTTTTCTTAGCCTCTTTTTCCTTATTATGCGCCATAGAAATTTCAACTGATATTAAATAAAAGTGTCCTTTTGTTTCCATTTTCTATAAAACTTCGTCGCTATCCACGCGTCCATCCCATAGTTTTCTCTACAGCGTTTTGTTAAACGGCATTACTATCGCCTCCAGTTTTTTCTTCATCTGTGAAGAGACTGTCCAGCATTCACTGCCATATAAGAGTACTGGCATAACATAACAGTTCAGTATTCTTTTTCTTGTTTCTAATGAAGTTTTCCTGTTTCCTAATATTTCGCTTAGATTTTGGAAATCATCTTTCTCTCTAACACATTTCGCCCTCCTTTAAAACACTTCTGTGATATTTAATTTTTTTTTTATACTTTTTCAATTTTGGTATCTCGAATTTGTGTGTTGGGCTGTTCCTTTTTCTTTTTTCGATACTGACTCCTCAGTCAGTCATTCAGATAACAGAGAAATACAAAGAATATATATTTTCAGTTGCGCGTGGTAATGTTTTCAAATGAACCCAATACTGAATGTTGGAGTCTTTTATATTATAGATATTCTTATTAATATTATTTTCATCTCTTTTTGCCATAAGGTGTCATTTTAGTCGTATGCTTGAATATCTGGTAGGTTTGCTTATATTTTATGAAATAAATACAAATTTAAAAACTTTGAATATTTCCGATAAAGATGGATATTATATAGGAATAGAGTGTCACTGCCGACACTTGAGTTTGAACATAGATCACCAGTGAGCAAACCCAGGCGATCCCATTATTGAAATAAGTGGATCACGTAACCATGGAAGAAAGTAGGAAGTCGCGTGACGTCTAATTGATCGCCATTACTATTCGGATCACTCTTTCTACTCTATCCTTTATTATTATACGGACCGCTATTCTCTACTCTATTCACGATACTATTTCTCTATTAGGATCATTATATGGGTTACTATTCGAGCGATTATTAAGAAGTACGGTTAGTGCGTGTGCTATTCGAAGGCGTCTGACACCAGCATTGTTCAACGGGGTACTATAGTTGTATCTGCGATTACAAAGTCTCTACTACAACGAGCATTACGAAAGTGACAAAGAGTATTCGTTGACAAGACAAAAGTGGCAACGAGTGTTCATTGACATCACAAAAATATATATTACTACGAATGTTCAATTAATATTTTCACTAAACGCGTACAAATTATATCAAAATGAGTCTGTGTAAGATGTTACTGCAACAGAATAGATTTATTTGAGGTTTTTAAATGTGAGAAGCTAACAGTTCTTGGCCTTTCCTACCATGTCTAACATATGTCATCCAGACCCGCAATCCTGAAATTTTGAATTTTCAAGTTGTCATTGCTGCGATTGTTTTCGGCGATTTTTGTGACGAATGTGTTTTTGTACGATAGCAATTTTTATAACTTGGAAATAAATGTGGGAATAATTGAAATTAATTGCGAAATCCAGAGAATGTCACTCATGAAAAAAGAAAAAAATATTTGTACGATTATCGCTGAAATTTTAAAAGGTAAGCTTAAATGCAGCGATCAAATGAGTTCTTCTGTAGTTTATTGTTGGCTATCGCATGCGGCAGCAGTATGCCTCTCAAAAAGAAATTTCCGCCAAAAGAGGACCAGATTGCAATCAAAACAATCAAGGCTGCAGCAAGGAAAAGGAAGTTTCATGTAAATGAAAACCTAGATCAAACGATAGCCAGGAGAGCTTCCAATGCTGAGAATATGCTAAGACTTAAGGATTCCCAAACTACTGAACAAGCCGAAGGCCCAATCAGAAGCCCTCCGCATTAGCTAGCTTAATTGCCGAGTGATAGGGTGGCTTTTGAGCTAGTGTGTGTGTGTGTGTGTGTGTGTGTGTGTGAATGAGATCCAAACAATTTATCTCACAGAGATGATCATTTCGTCCCTGGAATTATGAATGCAAATAAATTTACTAAATTTTATTAAATGTATTTGCATTAATAAGTACAGGGAATAATTAATTTCCCATGGGCGAAATGATCATCAGTCTGAGATAAATTGTTTGGACTTCATTAATTGTAATTCGCTTATATGGTCTTTAATAAAATTATATTGAGCTCCCTTTTGGGGATCAGTTTTAATATTTTATATTAATAGCATCTACTTAGATTACTTACCTTATCCACAGATTTTTTACCCTTCATATATATATATATATATATATATGGAGAGAGAGAGAGAGAGAGAGAGAGAGAAATAATAAAGAAGTCTACACAAACAGTAATCAGATTTCCTAAGTTGACTCATGACAGTTCAAATATATATTTACTTTTTTGCAAAAATGGAAATTATATAAGTGAAACAGGGACGCACTTAGCTCTCCGGTTTAATAACCATAAAAAAAAAAGTCAATTTCACTGTAGCTGCACATTTCAACCAACTGGATCATAGGATTGATAATGTTAGTATTTAAAGGAAGACAATAAAAGGAAGCATCTAATAAGCACACCAAAATCCGAGTTAAAATACATTTTCAAAATAAACTTATACACAAGAAACATGAATTTAGGCTTACACGGAGAATCTAGTTTCCAGAAATCCTTCAATAAGGCAAAAATCTTTCTAGAAACCCTTTACAATCATAACCGGGGAAAGCATTTAGCCCCAAACTATCAAATTTCTTACAGTAAAAAAAATATCAAGAAACACCAGAGCAACAAATCCCCAGAAAAAACAAACAAAAAAAAAACAAAAAACAAACAACAAAAATCACTTCATTGTTTATTTTTTGTTTCATATGTGTCTGAAAATTCCGACTTTAAATTCTTCTTAACCTGCTTTCACTTAAAAGGTCTACTAATATAAAACATTATTCTTATTAACAATATTATTGTTTGCGTCATTTCATATCTCGAATTTCATTAACCAGTCTTTATATATATATATATTCCACGAATGCTTCTTACAGAATGTCGGCGTACTAGTCCGATATGATTAATTCAAAGAGATAGAGTAGTAGTAGTAGTAGTAGTAATAATATACAATAAATATTGTCTTTTTCGAATTTATTTCATCGGCCTACTGCACACACACACGTTTGTAAGTATGCGTGTGACTGACGGGAATCGAAAACTTAGACAAAGCCATTAAAAAAGTTCTGGAAATTACGTACATCGGAAAATAATGTTTTCGCGATGGATAATTCGTAATTTGGAGAGAAAGATGGACAAACTCAATAGTAACAAAATGTTTATACCCTTTAATAAGATTATATATTTTATCATTAATAGCGTGTAATTGAAAAAAATATGGTGACACATTTTGTCTATATTTTCAGTAGTATCTCTCGCTATGTTATATATATATATTAGGTTGGTGCAAAAATAATGACGTAATACTGTCGTTTTTTGGCGTTAAAAATACGTCAAAAAACGACATTATTACGTCATTATTTTTGCACCAATATATATATATATATATATATATATATATATATATATATATATATATATGTGTGTGTGTATATATGAATGAATGAATGGTGGTATTCTTTTGGAAAAAAACTTTGGATAGCTCAACATGCAATAGAACAAATCGGTACCCGAGGAAAAATGAGGAATGAAAAAAAGAAAGAACCAAGAACATTAAATCAAGGCGAAAACAATTGTCCAGTGTTCAAGTTCCAAGCCCAAAGGAAAAAAAAACAAAAAACAACCGAAACGAGTGAAAAGACAACTACGTAAACTGCCCAATACATTAAGTAGATCAAAATCTAAGATAATGCCGGTATTACCGTGACGATCCGTTTAGGTGAAACCTAGGTAGGTTTGCCTGGCTCCTTAGGATTATCCTATATATATATATATATATATTATAGTGTACGATGGATAAATTGTCGCCGTTTTATATTTTTAATTTCGCGCATGCGTTTTATTTTGTCGATATCACAGTATAGTAAGGCTAGTTGGGCACCGACTGTGAGAAAAAGAGCAACATGACGTAATTCACTCCGCCAGAAATTTGCAATCGGCATTATGTTTTGCATGGTATTCGCGCCGGAAGCTCCAATACGAACATTTTTGAATGTTTTGGTCTCAATCTAAAGACAGTGCAAGAGTCCTGTTACCAGACCCTATCTCTGGCAACAGAGACTCTTGAATCTCCTTCTTGTGTGGCATGGAGTAGTCATGGCTGTCTGACAATTTCTCCGACCACCTCACCCCTTACATCTAGTCACCTAAATCCCCAGACTGCACTCTGCTTGGTTTTTAAGTGTGAGGCGCAGATGAGCAAGAGACCAACAAAACCCCTTGTAACATCCATGTTAAACCAATGGATTACAGAAGCATTCACCAACTCAAACAAGGAGACCATCCAGAAGAGTTGCAGGAGATTGCGAAGTCCACTGAAGAACGTGGTTGAAGCCAATGACAATTTTATTGAATAAATTTACTGTTTAGTATTTCAAGATGATTTTGCGCAATTATACATATATATATATATATATATATATATATGGACTCTCCCGTCAGTTTCGACGTATGAGGATCTGACAGCTTAATTGATTCAGTTATGAAATTTTCTGCGATAATCTTAAGTGACACTTAAAACCTGCTAGTGATTTATAAAGGAGGCCGCATATGGAGCAAGAGTGAGGATTGTGAGATGGGATCACTGTTAGATTGGCTGACCTTTTAGATCTTGCTCTTGCTTCTTGAAGACGATTCAGACAAGCAGATTGAAAACTGCTGAGTACACTAAAACATGTCGATCTCCATTACTTATTTATATGTTATGCCGGTGTTATTTTTATTTTTACGTAATTTAGACGATAATTTATTCGTTGCACCTTTCATATGTGTATAGAGAAAATATAGCTTTCGTGGGATATGTAAAATTGCTCGAAATTCGTCTATTTATAAAACACAACGCCGGAATATTTATATATCTATCAATAAATTCAAAATAATTGCACATTGGATAGGTGAAGTTCTGTGCAATTACGTATCACGGATTTTTATTCGTTTTGCTTCTTTTTTAATATATTACAAATTACCTATGTAGATGTCTTTAGAGATGTGAACAGATAGATCTAGCATTCTGCTAATTGATAATTAGCGTGCTTCATTTTAATGTCGAAGCAAAAGCATAGAGATGTGCAGAAATCATCATGATCACATTGCTGGTCTATAAATTGCTTTTGATACTGATAGTACGAAAATATAACTGATTTCACTTGAAGCCTATTTATACGAACATACGACTAATATACAAGGGCCTGAATTTCAAAAGATCTCCAGCGTTAATTGAAGCCGGTTTTAGCGTTTATTCCATATACTGTTTAAGAAAAGTAATAAAACTATTTCGTACAAAATGCTCAGCTGGTTAGACATTTATTCGACAAAAATACACATATATATCAGCAAATAAACGGAGGCGTGACGCGAAACTTATTTTTTTTTAAAACTTTTTCGCCGCTGATTGGTTTATTCGTTCCTGTCGTGAAAATGGCGGTACAAAACAAAAGAACACTGTCGATCGATACTAAACCGACCACTCATCGTTCGTTTGTGTTAATTTCAATGGAATTCGTGGCTTATTTATTTATTATTCTGTCTTATTAGATTCCTATTTTCAATCATCGAACAAGTCTGTTGAAAGCTAAGGAGTGGACATATGCCCGAAAGTGTTGGAAAAAAAAAGAAAGAAAGAAAGAAAGAGAGAGAGAGAGAGAGAATTTCAAAATTTGAAAGCGGGAATAAAAAGAAAAGCTGAGAATAAATAAACAACAAAGAAATCATCAGAAGGAATTCAATATGGCGATGTTTTTAATAAGCCCCTATTTTTGTCTTTTTTTCTTAATTTCTAGCGTAAATTTTTTTCCTAAAAATACACTGAGTTGTATGTTATCTCTCGCTCTGCTTTTTCTTACGTCTTACAAATAGAATGAAAAGAGACTGCAGCGAGTTGAAATCTGTTTTAAAACTGAGAAATATTTTTTGTTTCTTTTTTTAAGAATTTGGCATATAAACATATGCACACACACTATGGATATACACTATTGATATACATATAAACATATGCACACACACTATGGATATACATATAATTCTGCAATTTAACACCTATCAAGGTGAGTAGAATTTTGTCAATATAAGAGTATTACTTATCAGTAAATAAAAAGTTAGATGTTGATCTACGACTGATTAAAAATCAATTTTTTTATTTTAATGAATTCAGCCTAAGCTAATGCCACTAAGATGTAAGTGGCTACTGAAAATGAAAGAGAACGAAAAAGACTTTAGAAGGAACCGGAAACCCAATCCTAAACAGGAAACAAGGGATAAACCTCTACTCCTCTATTCACCCCAAGCAGGGTGATAATGCCATTAGGATAAAAGGGGATACTGGTAGTGAAAGAAAATGCAAAATATTTTAGAAGGAACCGGAAACCTAATTCTAAAGAGGAACAATGTGAACAGGTGAACTCATCTACTATTGAGTAGGAATAAATAAATCGATAAAAACGAAAATTACAGTTTAGGCGGAGACGTTAGAAGTATAAAGTTGAAGTAGAATTTAAAAGAAACCGGAAGGTCAAATCTAAACAGGAAGCAAGTGATGAACCCCTACATTTATTTAAAGATCGGGGTCGAGTGTGAACCGGATAAGAGGTTAACCTATTTACTCATATTACTGGATATATATATATATATATATATATATATATATATATATATATATATATATATATATAGCACTAGTTATGATTCATTTGTTATTTAACGGCTTATCAACACTTAACATGCTATTTTAAAGCCAAAATATTTTTTAGATCCTAAAAATTTGGAGGAGGTAATGATTTACTGATACACGTCCTACTAATTAATCCATAGCTAGGGGGAAATGTATATTTATACCCTACTCAAAAGGTATTTGAGCATAAGTGAATATTACAAAGCCGACTCGAATTGGAACACAGGTTTCCAATTCCAAGCAGTTATCATTATACCAGCATCCCATACAAGCTTACAGCACCTTATATTCATAAGCGGTCACCCATCTGACCAGGTTCGACGTTGCTTAATTTCGGTGATCGTCCGCAATTCAGTCGTAAGCCTATATACGCTAGTGTAAGAGATGTGCGTACCTGCATAAGAACAATGACGTAAAATTTAGCAAAAACTATTTCTCCTTAGATGTTTCGTCTGTCTATACATTTCTGATATGAGATATTGTAAATATCCACTGGACCATGGGGATAAAGGCGTTGACTGAAGCAAATCCAATGACGTGGCTCAAAGAGTTGTGAGTTCGATACCTGGTTACAGCAGAAGTCAATAAAAACTTGGAGGGTTGGGTTATTAAAGGGAATTAACTGAAACAGAGATATCAAAAAAAGGCATGGCATGTGGAATTAGAACAATCTACCCCAGTGGATGAAATAAAGAGTTCAGTTCGAAATTCTAAATTATATCACCTGAAAAAGGCCGAGGCGTATAAGGGCCGAAACATCATGAATATGACACTAAAGATTAGAACAACATTTCAAACAATGTATGTATGTATGTATATATATATATATATATATATATATATATATATATATATATATATATATATATATATATATACACACACACACACACATATATATATATATATATATATTTACACACGCTCTATCTCTGATATTGAGCACTTTATCCCATAAATATAGCACATCTTAAAGACTATATTTCTTTATATATATATATATATATATATATATATATATATATATATAATCTAATGGTATACATTTTGTATGTTTTTAACATTAAATTATGATTCTTCTTCTTTTATGTGCCGTATCCCTTCAGAACGTAGGCGATCATGGCTCTCCACTTCTCCCTATCCTTTGTAGCTCTCAATAAGTTTTATCCGTTTACTCCTTCTCCCAGACCCTGTTCTGTCATCCAGTTGCTATATCCCGCCTTGCTTTCACTTGTCTCTCCTTCCCTTTATTCACCCTGTGAGTATCAGATTTTCCAAACCCTCCTTTCTCATTACCTATTCCAGAAATTTCAACTGCCTCTTAATGATAATTGTAAGCTTCTTCCTTTTTAGCAATATTAACAAGGAATTCTAAAATAAGATTAAAAATCAAATTATTACTTTATCATAATTATATACCTAATTGTGGCTATATGGAGTAATTTCCAACTAGTCGTGTTCAGGTCTAAATCCGAGATAGGTAGTTTCTCCTGTTATAAAACAAGTCAGTGATTTATTTTTAAAGAAGAGTTTGATAGGAACAGACCAGATTACACAATTTTGGCAGGTGCGTACATATTCGGAAATCAATAGTTGTGTAAAATCTTGTTCGTATTGGTCATGACCTTGTCCACGCAGATAATGGAGGAACACTTAAAAGAACAAAGAAACGACTGGGAAATTCACACAAAGTTTCCACAAATATTAATTTCGGTATTTCTTTCATAGGCATTATTTTGTTTCATTTGTTTCCTTTAAATTGAACCTACCCTCGAGGCTTTGAAATCTCATCAAAGAGTTCGACATAAAAGCAAGAGGCACTGATTCGTATTCATCAGCATTTATAGTCACAAAAAAAATATTACGCTTCAAATTAAACAATTCATGAAAACTTCAATGGGTCCCTCGATAGAAAACCGACATTAATTTCAGTGGAAAATTCCACCTGCTCCAGTTTCCGTTAATTGCTCATTAAAATAGCAAACAATTGTCTAGTAAATAATTGTGATATATTTTGATATAAGCGTGGTTCCGTGTCTCAACTCTTTATCTGCATTCAAAATCTGTTTTAATTACTACTTCTGTGTGCCGTGTCCCGTCAGGGCGTTGGCTATCATAGCTTTCCACAATTTCCTGTGCTTTGTAGCACTCAATAAATTCCGTCTTATTGTTCTGCAATCCATTTACTTTTGTTCCCTAGATAGATTATGCGCTGTTTTGTCTTCCATACATCACTATGAGTATCAAATTTTCCAAGATCCCTTACCTCATTATGTGCTCTAAGAATGTCAACACTTTCTGATAAGTATAAATGCATTTTTCTTTCTGCTTTCTCATACTTATGAGAGAGAGAGAGAGAGAGAAAGACAGAGAGAGGGGGAACATTTCTCAGATCAAGAAGAAACTTGAAGCAATAGAAATGTGGTTCTACAGAAGGATACTAAGTATACCACAAACCAAACATGTGAGCACCAATGAAGTTTTAAAGTGCCTTTTTTGTTTCTATTTTCTCGAGAACTTTGTTGTTGCTCACGTGTTCGGTCCGTGGTATTCTCAGTATCCTTCTGTAGAACCACAAGTTTCTTCTTGATCAGAGGAGATCGTTCCACATTCATTGTCATATAGAAAGATCAATATTGCGCACCAGGTCTGTATTTTGTTTGTTTTTAACGAAATTTTCCTGTTTCTTAATACTTTGCTTAGCTTTTGGAAGACATCATTTGCTACCGTAATTCGACTTCGGAGTCCAGTGTTGCACTTTCCGTCCTCTATTAAAACATGTTCCAGGGGTTTTAAGTCTTGTACTTGTTTGATTTTGCTATCTCCAGTAAGTAATTTGCATGTTGGGCCGTTCCTTTTGCTAACAACAATGCATTCTGTTTTCTTACAATTGATGTTTAGTCGTTTCTCCCCGCTTTTCTTCACTACCAAGATGATTCTTCCCCCTTAAATACAATCTTACCCTGTTCAAGTCTAGGGTTACACACACCTGCATACTACTCTTACTCTGTAACCCTCTACCACGTGTGACATGTGACCCTCGGGCCTTGTACAGGGTGAACATCACTGTCAAAAAAAAAAAAAAAAAAAGTAAATTACCTTCTGCACGAGTTCTGTTCTCTGGACAGTTTCCTTTCAGTGTTTGCTATCAACACTGTGTCATCTGCATATCATATGTTGTTAAAATTATGGCCGCAAGTAATGAATCCTGGTAGGACTTCTAATTCTTTCACGATCACCTCGCTGGATAGGTTGAAACAAATGTGAGAAGACATCCTTGTTTTACTAAGTTTCTGAAATTTGTTGAAACGACTGGACTGATTTACAGAAATATTGTCGGAAATAAAAACTTATAGTTTCTTTACAAAACAGTTCCGTTGCATTATTTCGATGATGTTTTGTATGTGTGTGTGTGTGTGTGTGTGTGTGTGTGTGCTTATATAGTAGTCTTTCATCAATGCAAGTTTGATTAAATAACTAGTAAACGGTATTATTAAAACGTTTTAAAATAAAATAACTAATTCCTAGACACGTTGAATGTAAATATTATTCAGCGTTTTTGATCTCACGCTTTCAAGTGTTCATTTTTTGTGTGATATTTATCTGCGCAGAAATGCCTTGTTTCGTCTGTAAACAATTTAAAAGGAAAATTAAAAAAAAAAAAAACTAAATAGCGTTGCTGAAATTATGTTCCATGTTTCGATTTATATCAAATATCGTTTGCCATTTTCAAGGAAAGACGGTAGGAAATTGTGAAACAGAAATTATAGAGATTTTACTGCTAAGTGTTCACGCGCTGATACTTGGGTATAGATTTTAGTATCACGTGACAAATACGACATCAGTTCGAGGGCATTTTTAAATTTAATATGGCGGACACTAACAACACGAAACACGAAACACAGAAGGGCAATATCATATACGACTTCTGTCCATTAGACGAATGTCTCTATTGATTAATCATATATTACTTGTTTTACAACTCTTCTCTCCAGAAGATTAAACTATCATCTCTGTGAGCCAATGCATTAGGTGAAAATAACAAGTCCGTGTTGCTCTTTCTAATGTCCGTTAGATTGTAATCGATAGTGTAACAGTTCTCTCCCTTCAAAACTGTAAAAACGATAAAAAATTTTGGAGAAACTTTCCATCAGCGTATTGCATATATATATATATATATATACATACATGTGTGTGTGTGATTTTCCATGCGTAGTTTAGATGTGGCACAAGGCCGAAAGTATTGGCCACCCAGTGAGGATCGAACTCACTACTCAGTTGTAATTGTTCTAGCAAGATAAGCTTGCTAATCATTACCCCACCTCGAGGTACCCTGATAGTAATTTTCCAAGCGTAGATGTGGCGCAAGGATGAAAAGTATGGGGCGCCTAGTGAAGATCAAACTCACTTTTTAGTCGTAACTGATCTAGCGAGACAAGCTTGCTAACCATTATACCATGCTGAGGTGCCCTATACATATCTATATATATATATATATATATATATATATATATACACACACACACACACGAGGCACGGGGATGGCGGCTCGGATTTAGGAATCCGAGAGTCGAATTCATTGCATTCATTTACGTAATACTACTCTTGATGAATTTCCCCCTATCAGCTATGGGGAAATAGCTGGAGAGTCTCGGCCCTATAGCCTTTGGTGGCCACCAATCTAGGAGAAGGAAAACTCTGAATTCGATCCACCTACGGTTTTATAGGTTTTACCTCTTTAACTTCTGAAAGGTTGGATGGGGTAACCTCAAAATCCCCGATGCAAAGGGAATCAGCGAGCCATTGCGCTATTCTACTTTGAATGTGACTCTGAACCAAAATTGTATAATGGAAGAGATCGATGACCACTACAGCGCTAAATGAAGGATACTGGAAATGACCTAGTTATTTTATTTTAACGATAAATTATCCCTATCTTGAGCAGTAATAGCTTAGTCTCCGTCATAGTGCTTTCCTTGTGGTTTTACACGTATATTTCAGCATTTCTTCTACTTTTGAAAGCGCCTTCGCTTTAATCTCGTTCATCTGTTACCTATATGTCGATTCCAAATATATCCGTTTGTAATCATCGCATTTGAATCTCAGATAAATACATTAATCGGGTCCTACTGATTTGATCGCTACTCTATCTTAAAAATGTTATGTAGTAGGTTAAAGTCTTCAAGAGTAAATTGAAAAGCAAAATAAGATCATCTAGTGTTACTGACAGAACATGGCTATCACGATTCATTTAAGGTCATTGTTAAAGTTTTGAAAATCAGGAAGAAACTATTTGTCAATGTTCAGTTACTGATCGAATAGAGTAATTGTATGATTTCCTGCCACTAAACTGAGACTTATTTGTCTGCATACATAAAAAAAAAAACACACATTACAGTCAAACCTGTAATTTTCCGAGAATCTATGAAAGCTGCCTATTTGTGGACAAGACATTTTTACTTTCATCAGTTCTTCTTCCTCTACTAAATTCTGATTTTCTAGAAACGGAGGAAAATCTCTAGAAGAATATAAAAAAAAAAAAAAAAAAAAAAAAAAAACCGCTCACATGAGGAAATTGAGAATTTAGCAATTTTCCCCCAGACAGAATTCTGTCTAATTTCCCGATGAAGAAGCCGTATTTATTGGATGTTGATTCCTTGAAATACTTCCTTCGTTTTATTCATTCATTTATTTTTTATTTTAATAGAATATCTCGGTCGATATACTCTTCGGACTTTCGCGAGTGTCGATTGTTTTTTGAAATATTGCGCATTAGTCCGAGATATAAAATTTCAACAGACACATGTCAAAGGCCGGCGAACAGTTCAATCTTAACAGTTCAATAATCTCCTCATGAACCAAAATTCTACAATTCAGGTGAAAATCAAATACTAGCAATTTCGTTTTTTTTAACAAAGAAATATCTATATGAGGTTGGATCAATAAGTCAGTAGCCTAACAGATATTAGTTTAAATTTTCACTTCATAATGTTTAATATATGTAATCAATGGTGAAATATTAAGAGCACCCGTGGCCAGTCGGGTGTCTGTTCTAGATAAGCGTTCAGAGATGATCGGTCATTAGTAAAACAGGGAAATGTAAAGAAAAAAAGAATCGTTTTCCATAAAATGTCTCTGAGAAATCATTCAGCTCTCTCCCTTGATTGAAATCTGTTACCAATTCTGCAGGCAGATCATGGCCTTCCATTTGGTAGACTGCCACTCAGGATGAGAGAGTCCATTTAACATAGACTGACGAGCGGTGAAGTAATAGATTCCCTCGTTTACCAATCATGTTAGCACGAAAGTAAACTTAAAACGAAGACAGAATTGATATTCGTTCGACTATAAATTTCATTACTCATAAATATTCAGGGAATTTATATTGGAAATAAACTCCTTTATTATTAAACAACTGATCTGTACATACAAATATATAATGTTTCTTATTGCTTCAAACGTTAAACGTAGTGGATACACATGCTCAAGGTCTGTTTTTCTTTTTAACCATTTAAATATTCGTCTACCGCTCTACGCATCCGAGTGTACCTTTGGGCAGATTTCGATCCTGCGTTTGCAATAGTATCCACCGTTAAACCCAGCCTACTAATCCATTAATTCCTTAGCAATTACTTTGTTTACATTTCAAATACATATACATACATAGAATTATTTATTCGAAAATTATAACCTAAGTATGTTATAAAATCACTACAAAAATAGCCATTTTGTTTCAACATTTCTGGTGTCTTATCAAGTGATGGTGTTGAATGAACATCGTTTGATAAGACAGTAGAAGTGTTGAATGACATTCAACACCATCACTTGATAAGACAGCAGAAGTGTTGAAACAAAATGGCTATTTTTGTAATGATTTTATAACGTATTTATGTGACAATTTTCGAATAAATTATATTTGCTCTACTCTGTATTGAGCACTCTTTTATGAATAGCATTTGTTGGTTACTGAAATTTATTTCGTCTAAACCAATCCTATACTTGTGTGTATATATATATATATATATATATATATATATATATATATATATATTGTGTGTGATTGAGAAAAAAACGATTTTAGACGCATGAAACCTTGAACAATCTGATAACAGGAATCATGTAAACTATTTTCTCCTAAGCGCGTTGAAAAGAACCCCATTGAAATTAAATCAGGAGAGCAAAAACATATAAACACCCAATTACGTTTTATTTTCCTCTTTGCACTGAAAATATGATGTGCCGAAATAGACGCTCGAACGAGACAAGAAAACACAATCACAAACCCGGGATTTGCAGTATAATAATAAATACTATGAAATGTTATCGACCGAGAAAAATTTATGCATATACCAAATCATTAACGAAATAGTTTTTCCTCGACCAATCATCTTATGTAACAAAGAGACAAGACATTTATTTTTTCTTGTTTAAAGTAGTACTCGGCTTGTTAATTTAAAAGGTTTTTAAAGAAATGATTAATATACAAGCTTTGGGAACATCAAAATTTTTTTTGTTGTTGGATTTCTTTTAATTATTATCCTTAAGAGTAGGAGAAAGGAAATTTCAAAATCAAATATGGAAAAAAAAAAGACCACAACAAAAACACATGAAAACAAGTGACCGATAGAAAACTCATGGTGGTATAAAAATATTCTCATATAGACATAAAATATTAGTTCCAATCGGCGCACGATATTTATGTATAGCTACCGAGGTCGATTAAGCGATCGAGACATAAATAATGAATACGTAATAAGTATACAAAAAAGAAAAAAAAAAATCATTTTCATTCGATAGTCTGGCTGAAGAAAATAGAATATTCCAATAGACATACCGTACATAGGAGTTTGATTAAATACAGGAGACGATGTATATTTTTTTTCTTGTTTACTTAGAAGAGAACGCATATCTGGATATATTTTAGGTAAAGTAGAGCATTTATTCTTTACGCTCTTTTACCAAAGTTCCATTCCTGACGAATTGTTTCCAAAACACACTCATATATATATATATATATATATATATATATATATATATATGTATGAAAATTTCTCAGAGTTAATCTGTAGAAAATACAATATTTATAAATATAAATGACAACAGGAAACGCGTCATCAATAACTACAGTTTTCTTATTGTCATTTATATATATATATATATATATATATATATATATATATATATATATAGTGTAACCCGGATATAAGAGACCAAGATATAAGAGAAACCCTGATATAAGAGAGTTTTTCTCTGGTCCCAAATTAGAGCCATACTTAACTAAACAAAATAGACCAAACTCGGATATAAGAAAAACCCGGATATAAGAGACTTCTTCTCTGGTCCCGACAACTCTTTTATCCGGGTTACACTATATATATATATATATATATATATATATATATATATATATATATATATATATGATGGATTAACCAAATGCGCGTATCCAATAAAAATAACGTAATAGATATATGCCGGATTAAAAAGTATAAAAAGTCCATTATTTAGAAATTGCTTTGTTTATAATTATGGCTTTCGTGAAATATCTGAACAATGAGATTTTGCTTTAAGGCAAGTAGAACCTTGTTTAGCTGTGAAGTTCTCCGTAGCCCAGTTTTCTAAAGCGCATCGATTTCGTCTACGAAGAGGAACGTAATTCCGAGTTTTGCCCGAGGGCACATTTTCTTCGTTATTTTTTCTCGAATACGCAGACCGGTAGATGAAATAAGCACTATTTTTTTTAAAAAAGTGGGAGGGGCATTCTACTCAAATATGTGTTTCCTCTAAAAATAACGTCTGAAGTAATTTGTGTGAGAGAGAGAGTGAGAGAGAGAGAGAGAGAGAGACCTGAGTATACAAATAGATATATGAAAAGAGTAACATATATAAATAGCTAGCTACAAACAGGCATCGAAAGAGATATGTTTTATACATTTCCATACTGAAGGATAGTTGTAAACACATGAAGAGATTTTAAGAATGATGATGTCAATCAAGACTAAGTGCATGCTGTCTGTAAAGTAACCAGTTGCTCTAAAACATTTAAGATTTCTAGTCGTGAGCATGCGCACACTGTTACTCGCCATACGTAACAAAAAAACAAAAAAAAACAAAAACAAAAAAAAAAAAACAAAAACGGATAACGAAGTAAAGTAAAAAAAAATGTCCAAACTTAAAATAAATTGTTCTACTATTTAATCAAATATTACCGGAAGTGAACAAAATACATTGTTCCCTTTCAATTGGAAATCAATATTTGTAAAACAAGACTATGCTGGCGGACGGGAGAAAAAATACCAGGGATAAAGAAAGGCTATCTATGATAGCCATCGGCAGATGGTTTCGGTGGGAGGAACGGATAGAGAATAGGGGAGAGGCGTAAAGTAATAAAAATAGGGAGTGAAAGAAGATAGACAAAAGGAAGTTAGGGAGAGATAATGTTAGTGCTGTAAATGGAAATAAAAAGAACCTGTTTTTCTGCAAATTGTTGAATAGGAATGTTTAAAAAAAAATGGAGCGAAGAGGAAAGATAAGATCGAAAAAAAAAATGTGAAAGATGCAGCGAAAGTTTTCTTATCGTAGAGTGTGGGCCCGTGAAAATGTATTTTTCAGATTTTAGAGAAATATTTGAAGAAAGGAAAGGAGAACAAAATAAGAATTGATTATAGTTTAGCCTCCGCTTTTCGACGGTTTTCTCTGAGTCACTTTGCTTCTACGAGGGATGTGCGGGTTGAGTAACGGTTATCCGCACAGGTAGTGGAATTGGAGTGCCGAGTTCAAATCATGACTTAGTTTTGTTCACTTCACACTATTACCCTCGGAAAAGGCAAGAATCCAGTTTGAGCCATCTATGAGTTAAATACCCGGGAAGGCTGAGCCCTCTTTCTTTGGGCAGCTAAACATCTCAATGGAACATAGACCTGTAATGTGTTCTTGAGACGGACGAATACCAAAGCATATTCATCAGAGAAAAAATACCATTAATTCATGAGGAAAATCTTTGAACTTTCTCAGACCAAATGAATAAAAGCTTCTTTTCTGTTTTCTGGTGCGTGCTCAAGGCACTGGCGTGAAATACGATATTGTTAACTGATTAGACACATAACTCTTTCCACGAAACACATCTTTTAAGTCACAAATACACGTTGCTTTAAACTAGGTACCTCTAAAAATGTTCTTAAAAATAGCATACCATAATGAAAAAGGTCTCCAAATTGATAACAATATTATCGACAAAACGTTTGTTATTAAGAGGAAAGGCCAAAGACTTTATGATTATTTTATTAAATTTTTAACCCTTTCGAACACGTTCGAAATTTTGTTTTTTTTTTAAATCTTGTTTTATCTGCGCCAGCGGGTGGACCAAAGATTAGTATAGAGATTTTTAGCGTCTTTTTTTTTTTTTTTGTCTTTTTTTGTCTTTTTTGGCGTTAAAAACACATTGATTTGGAAATTCTCGCAAAAAATCAAAAATTGTTGCATTTTAATTAAATTTTCAGGACTGATTCACATATAAATGAAATTATTTTTGATTTTTTGTTAAGAAAATTTACATAAAAGTGTATTTTTTATCTATTACCCCCACTTAATTTTATGAAATTAAAATTTCACCTTCTTCATATCAGTTAAAAGCAGGACCCCATGAAGAATTTAAATCATCCCTTTGTTTTTATCAAACAGAAAACACCATTTGCCAAAAGTCTACTCAGAATCGGAAAATAAATGCAATAAAACTATGATATTATTTAATTAGAAAAGCTTTTAATTGCTTTTATAACTAAGATATATTAAGTACTCTAATGTCTTAAAAAATTTCGATGAATAATGAAATTTTGCAAGAATTGTTTTTATTTTTGTAAATTCGATATATTTATTAAGTTTTAACTCTTTAAATTCTATATTAATCTCAGCTTTTAGATGAGATTATTATTATTATTATTAAGTGAAAAATA
>OZ010572.1:129833058-129858058 GCA_963932145.1 Acanthosepion lycidas
GTTTCGAGCCATTATCCATTACACCACCCGCACGTCCAAGCTTACAACACCTGGTATTCCTAAGCGGTTACCCAAGTAGGTACTGACCTGGTTCAACGTTACTTCGGTAATCGTAAGGGAACCGGTGTTTCACGTGAGATGACCGTAAGCCCAATATAGTTTTATTTTTGAAGCAATGTTCACTCGATAGAAGGCCCAAGAGATAGAGGATTACTGCAGGATTTTGTTACAAAAGCGATTATGAAGGAAAGCTAACGGTTAACCCTAAACTAGAACTGGTTAATATTTTTCAGTTCAACAAAAGAAGCGGTTTCTCGGATGAAATTGTTTCTCAGTAGAACTAAGGAATGTCGCTGGTCTGAACATTTTCGACATAAATAGCAAAAGACGTGCAACGTTTTGTCAGTGGGAAAGGAATTGCAAGGTGAAAAATAATTCATTACTCAACAGGCCGTGTAGGCGCTTTTGGACTCTGTCAAGACTAAAAAGTGAAGAATGGG
Source organism: Acanthosepion lycidas (assembly GCA_963932145.1). Classification (NCBI taxonomy): domain Eukaryota; kingdom Metazoa; phylum Mollusca; class Cephalopoda; order Sepiida; family Sepiidae; genus Acanthosepion; species Acanthosepion lycidas. The sequence continues at coordinate 129,833,559 of OZ010572.1, forward strand.
CAACTCCAACCCAAATATGGCAGCAGCACTCGATTTTCGGCCTGAGTCGGTTCTTTCAAAGTTGGAGTAGTAGTAGAAATAGTTGTGAACTTACTGGGGCGATACAGGGAACTGATATTTTTCAGCACTTTTAACGATGAATCATATAGACGAATTTCACTTGAAGTTTGAGGAGAGCTTAAGTCGCTTTCAATGCTTGAAGGTAGCAGTTCTCAACTCAGTACCTACACCCTTGGACATCTCGACGTGGTGTAATGGTTAGAAAGCTTGTCTTGCTAGATCAATTACGACTGAGTAGTGAGTTCAGTCCTCACAGGGTGCCCCATACTTTCGGCCTTGTGCCATATCTAAGCTGTGCTTAGAAAATCATTACCTACACCCTTGGTAAAATTAAATGAAACAAAACGAATAATTCCGTTATTATTTTTTTTTCGTATTTTTCCAATGAAACATGACCCAATGCATATGTTAGTACTTCGTATGCCCATTCCACGAAGTTGCTTCCAGATTGCCCAGTTTTTCATGCCTTTATATATATATATATATATATATATATATATATATATATATACACACACACACACACACACTGAATGAAACTTTTTTTTAAACCTTGAAAATTCTAATTACATTATGAGAATGTGTTGAAACGTGCAGTGAGAGAGACGCCATCCCAACTGTGAGGGAGCGATAGTCTACCCTTAAAATCACTTTGATTGCGACAGCACAAACTTATCGTTGCGTTTCTTCTATTTCCCCAAAGAGTCCTCTTCAGGGATCACTGTTTTTTTACAATCAACATCGATGGTGGCTTTCGGTAATCTACAATTTGCCTGAACGGTAACAGATACGATGTTTTGGAATCTGAAAGAAATCGTGAACAATCTATTCTCTGTAACATTAACACAGTACACATTATTCAATCACAAATGAACATCGATTGAATAACTCCACATGATACTGTTTACCCGTGCAGAAAGAATCCTTTGGTTGCCAGGCCACGCAACCGGTTCAGAAGTTATTCAAAACGGCTAGGAATGTTTGGAACAGATCTCGAACGTCCGAAATTCAATGAAGAATAAATGCTAAAATGTTTTCTTTTGATGTATTCTTTTCAAGACATTTCCTGTCTGCTTTTTAAATAAGTCAATGTTAAATACAATTTCTGCCTGCCAGTTTGTTATTCTGTTGGCGCCGTGAAATCGGACAGTGCCTTATGAATAAGAGTTATGTCTTTAATATTAAGAGAAAAAACATAAGACAAAAACACTTGTGATAAAATATTCGCTAATAAAAACAAGTCGTAATCTTTTTTATTTCAACAGACAAAATTCGAGGAAAGTGTAAACAGAAGAATAAAAAAGCAAGAGCATTATCAACAAAAATTGGAGGCAGCAGGTAATAAAGAATTAGTGAGGAAAAGATAAGATTAAGAAGAGAAATAAGTTTAAAAAAAGAACACAATGGATTTACTTATGCCGTCATAATCAGATGTTCACAGAATAACGCTGTCGAAAGTGAAAATCGAAGAAATTAAAAAAAAAGAAACCAAAAAAACGCACAACAATTTAAACAATGAAAACTTACATTGCATATCAACGATTATATAATATTCACAGATGAACATGTGCAAAACAAAAATACAGTTTTACGTTAAGCATTATTCATTATGTTAACCCAGTTCATTAAACTCAAGAATAAAAGACTCTTGAACTAATAATTGTAGAGGATGTTATGATATAAGGTTTTTGACGTGAAATTATATCCTTCTCCTAGACCAGTTGCCATCCAAGGCTATAGAACCCAGCTTGTCTTGCTATTTACTCATAGTTGGAGGGAGAAGAAGATGATTCACACCTTTCCCAAGGTTATTAGCACGTAAGTGAATGTAATGGATTCGACTGGAATTCGAACTCGGCTCTCCGATCCCTCAATCCAAGCCGCTATCCACACACACACACACATATATATATATATATATATATATATATATATATATATATATATATATATATATATATATATATATATATATATATATATATTAGTTGGATGAGTCTAATGGGGATTATGAAGTTACGGCAGCTCGCTAAACTTACACTGATCGTTCTGATGAGAAAAGAACTTCTGAATTTGCTGGTGAGGGTCTCAGACTCAACATGGAATCCAACATCAGAGAAGATAGTGCTGCTGCCCTGGGTCAAGAGGGTGGCCTGCGGAAAGACCTTATGTCTGGCAACGGGTGCCTGCGCCATAACCACAAAAGCAGGAGAACCCGGTCATGGCTGTTAGACAATTTCTGCATCACCTTTTACATCTGGCCACCTAACTCCCCAGACAGCAACCCGGTTGATTATTATGTGTGGGGTGCAGTTGAGCGGAAGACAAACAAAACTCCTTGTAATACCAAAGATGGACTGAAAGCAAGCATTATAAGAGCATTCACCAACAAACAAGAAGTCCGTCTAGAAGAAGTGTCGGAGATTCCGAATTTGTCCAGAGGCAGGGGTTGAAACCAATGACAATTTATTGAATAAATTTACTCTTTAGTATTTAAAGATATTTTTGCGCAATTTTGGTATGTCAGTGTTATTTTAATTTTTGCGTAATTCAGACGACAATTTATCCATCACGCACTGTGTTTGTGTGTGTATATATATATATATATATACACGTGTGTGCGTGTGTGAGGGAGAGAGATACGTATCTCTGAATGTGCTGCAATCAAATGTTCATATCTCGAGGAAATTACACAAGAGATAGTTTGCGAATATACAATCCGAGTGAGGCGCTTTTCTCTGCTTGTGTCACGCAGTTCTCACCCACTTGATTGGCGCCACAGTTTTCCCTGCGATTTTCTATCTATTACTGAACAAAAGGGAAGGACGCCATTAAATATCCCAGATTCTAAGGCGTAACTAAAAATTGCTAAACTCAACGGAAATCTTCTCTCGGCTTTGCTGTTTGTTCTCCGATATGCGTTCACATCTCTTTTACTGTGTTCTATATTCGATTATAGTTGGCCACTTCTTATAAAGACTGACTGCCTATTACACTTGTTCACTGAACTGCTGCAACACAGAATTGAACAATTTCGGTGGCTTCGTTTTTTTTTTTTTGGTCTTTATTCTTCCTTTATTTTGTTCTCTTCATGTTTTCTTTTTTTTGCTTCAGCGATCCCGGTCTTTCAACTAGAACGTAAAAATAACACCTTGGAATACAAGCATTCTAATTATAATTTTTGTCATACACTGCAAAATGTCCTTGTAGGGTTTAATAGATGATTAAGTCGTAGGGCTGCGAAAAAGAAGAGGTCAGGTGGTTGTTGCTAATTAACTGGCTATTCATTCATATGAAAACATATTGATTAAAAAGGTTAAAAAAAAACCTTTCCTTCGAACAAACATCGGCGAACAGGTTCAAGTATCAAAATATGAAATAGCAAGATTCAGCGTTAAGCCTTGTAGAACGAGGAAGCTGAACGGTTTCAATTGAAGACAATTTTTAAAAAGGTAAACTGACAGAAAGAAAACGGAATCGTCGAATTGTGATCAAATTTTGGCAGAGGTTGTGCAGACTTAAACCCGATAACACATAAGCCAATACAACCTGTCATATACTGAAGAAACTAGGACCTAGGGTACTATCACGACGATCCACTAGTTTAAAAGTTATTTTAAATGGGAAATATTGTCTTTAACGCTGAGAATGGTACTTTCTTCAGACAAACAGTTTCTTCGTTTTCTTAATCCTGTCATAACATTTTAGCCGATCCATTTGCCATCCCTTATCAATTGTATAAGTGACTGGACGTGCAACTCGAGAGCTGCTGTGTTTATCGTCTTTTGTTCAGGTGTGTAATGTCAAGCTAACATAGATTACTGTGCGCTCGCTTTTCTGGGAAAAGAAAGATTGACTGAATACGTTCTGGCATAGATTAGAATTATTCTGGTGCATCGGTTGCGGTAATTAAATATTGAATAGAAATGACTGTGTTACAAATCGCCCCAAGCAAGGCGATAATGTCTCTAAGACACAAAGAGGCTATTGGAGGTGAAAAGGAAGGAAAAGACTTTGGAAGAAACGGGAAACAAAGGTTAAAACTCTACTCTTGTTCAAAAAACCGGTGAGGAATCTGAGTCGGGCGATAGGCAAACCTATCTACTCCTGTTATATGAACGACCATTTTTTCTGTTACTAATTTTGGAAAAAAGAAAGACTTTTCCTTTTTATTGTTTTATTATTGAATGAAGTATGTCTAAAGATTTCAAGATATTCCCGCTTCTATTTGCTAGAATTAGATCGGATGGTGCCTCGGTGATGGGTAATGGTTTACGAGGCTAAGAAGGTTGATCATTACTCTAAAGTACTGAATTTTATTCCTACAGAATTACCCATATTCGGCAACAATTTTATCATTGCCTGGCTGTGCTGGCCCGTTTTGTGAAAAATAGGTAATTATTATTTCCTCGAAATAAATAATTACCAAGAGGCTGACAGCAGTTTCCCAGAGGCACCGACATTTTGGTTTCCATCAGATACTCTGCAGTACAGACCAAGCTAAACAACACTCCCAAACCCAAGTATAATAAAAATACACGCCGCAAACGATTCATATTGTACGCTATGATATGCCTAATTTGGATTATGTGTCACTGAGCGGTAGTCTATAATACAAACGCTAAAAATCTAATTTTCGAGACGTCTTAAAACAAATGCACCGTCTACTGACGATGCATATATTCATCAACTGTGGTTGTATTAAATAACGCAATATTAACAAAATTTCAAAGAAGACAATATTGAATTACAATAAATGTTCAATGCTCCAGTAAGTATCTGACTCCTACTGCTCCGCCTTATCTCTGCAAGAGCCAGATCAGACTAAAATTGGAGTAGTGCTACCAAATCTAGGCTGCAGCTACCCAGTCTTCACTTTCCAGTTTTGATAGAATTCGGAAGCCTCTACGTATCCTTGTGGGTGATGAGTTGTTTTCTACTTTACAACGACTTTCAAACAAACGAAACATTTCAAGCTTTTCTCTACTCTGTTTCTATTTCCATGTTCAAAAGAGCTACGTTCGTGTGTTCCCTTAGCCCGAACTCTGTCAAGTAAGACCCGTTAAGGCGAGCCACCCTCATCACTGTCGTATTTCATTAGGAATGAGTAAGTTACACCCAGATAACTGCTTTAGGAAAACCTGTTACTTTTTGAAACAGAAACTCAGGAGGATACTTTCCCGACCACTAAAATCTTAGCCTTTTCAGGTCTAGGATTAACTGTTATCATTTTACACATATCTTCTTAAACTGTGATCACGCAACAAACGCCTTCGGTAACACTCTGCCTTGATGAACCCTTGGGCCTTGTATGGGACAAACATTACTAAGGAAAAAAAATGCACGCTTAGGAGACAAATATCGCAAAGTCATTAGTCAGTTATGTGCCATTCGTGATACACGCTTCGGCGATACATGACTAACGAGGCAGATTTTATCCCGTAGTAGGTTGCCATTTATTTCTGCGGGAGACCAGTTTCCATACAACCCGGTCTATCCTGCTATTTATCCATAGCGAATTCACACCTTTCCTAGGGTATTAGTACGTAAGTGAATGCAATGGATTTGACTGGAATTTGAACTCGTCTCTCCGATTCCTCAGTCCGAGCCGCTATCCATTACTCCATCGTGCCTCCCAAAAATTTATCGTCTGTCCTTTAGCAAAACGAAAACCAGTGAATAATATACACGATTTCTGGTTCGTTTAGTTTTGATAGTTCGTGTATTTTTCAAGATATGAATCTGATTCTAATGTTTCTGGAAAAGTGAATTAGAAGCTTGTTGCCTTGAGGTATCCGATCGATCGAATCGTATATGCAAGTGATGAATACCGAAAATGAATCGATGCAAATCGTTTGATACGCAAGTAACTTCTTCAAAGCCTGAACATTTCGTTCTTTGATGAAATCCTAGATAGTCTTTAGGTTTCTGAGGCAAATAAATATGCTCCGTACATAACTTCTGACATTCTTGTCATTTGACTTATTCTATATTAAAGAATTAATGTGTTCTTTGGTATGAAACTGCGGTTCGTTTCGTTTTTCTGAATGGCACGCTTAGTTTCATAAGAAAAATAGCGTTTCTGAAAATTTTATTTTGTTCCGAACTCACTTGATCACTCACACTCTCATACATAAACAAGGATTACCGTAATTCCCCTTGTATAATACGCCTTCATCCATAATACGCACACCTAAAATTGTGCTGAATGTGTGGGAAAATGCTTCTAGTCACGCATAATACGTACCCCTTGTTTGGTAATCAAACCCTATAAATTGTACCTCTTCAATTTCATTACGGTCAGCGTTTCCTACTTTTATAAAAAAAAAAAAAAAAAACTGTTTGAAACATAGAATAATATTATTCAAATTTACTTTTATGATAATTCTTATTTTATTTTACATTCGTAAGTATTGTTAGGTACATATGATTGTATTTGGCATCCTTATGTAGTCGCAATGGCTGAATGTTAGTCTCAGATTGTTCTATATTTGTGGTGAGTTGTCACTTCGCAACTGAAATCGTCCCATGAAACGGCAATTTTAAATATATTTTTGTAGCTGTGTATAATACGCATCCCTACTTTTGCTTATTATGTTTTAGAAAAAAATGCGTATTATACATGTGGAATATATTTTTTGCACCTTTCCTTTACTAACATTCAACCCTTTGTAGGTTATTAAGATCTAGAAAATATTTCTAATTTGTAAGATTTTTTTGTGATAGCAATGATCTAGTGATACAAATTTTATTAATTAACCCATAGCTGGAGGGATAAGGAGTGGATTCATACATTTCCCAAGAGTATTTGTGAATATAACGAACCCAGCGGGAATTAGAACTCGGCTCTCCCTCACAAACCCACACATCCAAGCTTACCACTTATTCCCAAGCGGGCACACATCTAGTACTAACCAGGTTCTACGTTGCTGAATCGTATGGGAATAGGTGTTTAGAAAAAATATGCGTATTATACATGGGGAACTACGTTAAGTACAATATTTCTTGAATTTTGTAAAAAAAAATATATATTGTGGAATGTTACATTCCACAATATATTTATTTTTTTACATCATTGGCAATTTTCACTACGAAAGATCATAAGGGTAAACATCTTTTGCTTTTGAAACAGGAAATGTTCTTAAGAATGTTTTTCTCTAAAGAAGAATAAATTAAAAATATTTCACACGCAGCGACAAGTGTTAATCACGTTGTCAGCAGTGATAATATTATACCAAGACTTCAACTTTTTTTTATTATTAAAAAAATATTTTCTAAAGAGTAAAACTTTCCTACATTTTCAAAGCTATATGTTTACGCAAACTGTTTTCCCTAGTGAAAATAGTAGAGGTATCTATTACGAAAAATTATCTCGTATCTGTTTAGTAGGGTGGCCTGCCTTGTAATGACCCGTAGATCCTACGGCTCACTGCTCAACAAAGGTTGCTCTTGCCTGGTCTAAACCTAAGAAATAGGTAACCATAGCTAACAAATTATCAGCATGTCCTTAAAATAAATTAAATATTCTGCACCTTCTTTCTGTTTCCAGTGACAGCGTTTAACATCATGACAGACGACCTTAAACAAAGTCTACAGGCGACAAAGTCATATTTCCAAAATAACTCGTAACAGTTTAGTACAGAAGTTTTTCGACTTAAAATGCTTACAGTGGGATAGCTCAGATGGATTTTATTTATATCTATGTGTTAGTCCTTATTGAAATATTAGATAGGTTCATACTCCTTCCTCGCCGCATACAACAATTAACTAATGTCCGCAGTCGAGACGGAAAAATGAGTAGCGGTAAGGGCATTTAACTGCCTCCACCTTTTGCGCTTTTTCCGCTAAGAGATTATAGAAGAGGAAGTAGACGTGGCACCCACGCCTAAACAAAAGTCCCGGGACCAGTCCCCATTCCGCAACTCAATCCCGCAGCTCTAACCTCAGGCAAGTCACCCAACTTTTTTTTTCCACGCATTTTCATTCCCTCCCAGTCGCCTCTTTCGTGTTAGTATCATTATCAATTTGCTTCCGGTGTAATGATTGAAACAACCTTCATTCTCTTTTCTATCTATTGTTCATTTGAGCCTAAAATAAATCTTAGAAAACTTGGACTTCTAAGATTTGCAATAAGATTTGACGACATCGACAAAAAATTTAAAACATCAAGACACCGTGTGAAACTATTTAGCGAATTATTTGAACGTATTTCAGTAATAAAATTTGGATTGCTTTACTAAAAGTAAGACTTTTGCAAAAACAAAATCTTAGTCAAATGTTTCGATTTTTTCCACTAGGGATCACTATATTGTTTCTACATACTTGAAAAATAAAATAACTTCACGATTATTAACTATGCGCAGATATCAACTGGGGATGCCCGGGTTAAACTACACCAATAGACTGATGACATTGGACGCAGAATGTCAAGTGACATGCGCAGATAAATATAACACTATTCTCCAAGATTAATTTCTGACCACAGTTTATTTCTTTGTTTTAAATACTTTTCTAAAGAATTCCTTTGAAAAAAAATACGATTTATTTGTTTTACTCTTGTTTGAGTGACAGAAAACTGGTTTGACGTCTTGTAGAATTATATCTGGTAAACAATATCCGGAGGAATGTCCAAGATTATGAGAACAACCATTATAAATACCAACGCTTGAGAAGCGTTTCAACCGATCCTATTGCGAAATACGCCAGCAGTTGCTACACTGCGATAATATTTATGAAGATGGTTGATGTTTATTGAGAAATCTTCCCATAATAACTAAATTAGCTGATCGAACTTAAACCGCACAGGAAAAAAATACGTTATGAATAAATTGCCAAAGAGAAAAAAAAATCTTAAGGTAATACAGAGATTCTTGATTTCCCTTGCTAGTTCTAAAGGAAAACTCATATCACCAACCTGTCGTAAGCAGAAGTGAAAAATTTTATGTCGAAATTCAGGCTACAAAATGTCACAAGCAGATTTCACAAGTCGGGAAGCAAAACACAATAATCACTATGATGAAATTAGCTGCCTTGTTGCTATTGACTCTCATAAAATCTCTCCGAAAATGAAAGGATATCAATCCCGTACGATCAGCGAAGTTAGGCAACGTCGCTCTCGGTCAGTACCTAGATGGGTGACTGTTTGGAAAATCAGGTGCTTTAAACTTGAATGTGTGGGTAATGGATAATGGCTCGAAATTGTTAATTAGAGTCTCAAATATCCTTGAAAAAGGTATGAATCTATGTCTTGTTCTCCCTAGCCATGGGTTAATCAGGAAGGCTTTTATTACAAAGTCATTATCTTCCTAAAAACTCTTTCAATTCGAAAATGTTTTCTGGTTTTAAATTACCTACAAAAGGTTGATAAGCCGTAAAAAAACGAATCAATAAGGAAAAAAAGGGCAATACGGTAATATATGTATGAATTTAGTTCTTATTCTCTACTAAAATAGCTATGCACAGGCATCCTCAAAGGGTTATCATAGTAAGGGGGATTGTTAATAATAGCGGGGTTCATATTAACAAAACTCGTGTCGAATCTAGTATTTAAATGTAAAAAAACTGTTAAATTACAAATTTAAAAAAAAAAAGCTGAAGCGTTGGAAAATTACCTTAAGAAAGTTTACCCCCCTCAGACTATGCGGCATTAACTGAAGGAATTAAGGTCTCAATCTCTCTCTCACATATATATATATATATATATATATATATATATATATATATACACTATGTAACAAATGGCACAAATCAAGGTTGTGTCATGGTTCCTGTACTTTTCGCGCTCTTTGTTTTCGGTCATGCTACACCGTGCTTTTAATGATCTTGCCATGGTGTGAAAATTTGTATTCCGCAGAAATAGCGGCCTCTAAACAAGCAACATTTTAAAGCAAAATCGCTGAATCGAGCAAACTTTATTAATGTACTTTTGTTTGCTGATGACGCCGCGATTGTGGTCACGTCAATCGATGAAGCTCAAGCACTCGTCAATCGTTTTTCCACAGCTTGCAACGCATTCGGATTAACTATAAGCATAAAGAAAACAGAAGTTGTCCATCAACCAAGGCCTAAGCAGGTCAAGGGTGTAAAACAAAAACCACCTGTCCATACGTTTTTCCAATCGTTTCCATTACTGTTGGCAACCACCACCTGAAGTTTGTGAAATCATTCAACGTACCTTAGGAAGTAAGGGTCAATTCAAGTGCCTCTTTGGATGACGAGAAAGTTAAATGAATATCAAAGGCAAACAATGCCTTTGGGAAGCTTAAGCATCCCGTATGGAATGTTCGTGGGAGTTCACTGACAACGAAAATTAGTTTCTATATAGTAGTCATTCTCACTACACTTCTTTATGGGTCAGAATCGTGGACGCTATACAGGACACTCAACAATCAACTTGATGCTTCCATAAACGATGTCTTCGTTCAATATACGGTTATACACGGCAGGACAAAATCTTTAACCTTGATCTCTCTGATTAAATGTGGCGTCGGTGGTATCGAATCACAGTTCAGATGGGCTGGTCATGTCACCAGAATGATTGATGATCGGATGCCGAACATCCTCATCCTTTTCATGGTAAGCGTAACGTAGGTCGTCCTTGGTTACGCTTTAAGGACAAACTTAAATACAATTTAAATGCTGCAAACATCCCTATAGAGGAGTTCGAACTTTCTGTTGAAAACCGAGCAAACTGGAGAAGCATCTGCTACTAAGATATTAGGTTGGTGCAAAAATAATGACGTAATAATGTCGTTTTTTTGACGTTAAAATACGTCAAAAAACGACATTATTGCGTCATTATTTTTGCACCAACCTAATATAACTAACTTTGAAAAGAATCGTTTCAACCATCTGAGAGAAATAAGAACCAATAGTAAATCCCGGGCTTATACATCAGCCCATGTGACGGTCAACCCATCACCATGTCCCGTGTTTGCAAATCCCGTGCAGGTTTGTTACTTCATGCAAAACATAAAAACTGAACTGAAAAACACTCATATGTCGAAAACGACGGGAGAGTTCATTATATATATATATATATATATATATATATATATATATATATATATATATATATCATTGATGCATATTTCATTAAATAATATAAAGTTTTGTTTATCTATTTTAAGTAAGTTCCTTTCATATTTTCTGATAAGCATAATAACATTATCATTGAAAGACGAAAGGAAATCACCATATTGATCCATGTTTTAATCCTATCTAAGCTTTCGGCTTACATAAGCCATTATGAAAGATGACAATTACATTTCAATATATCAAACAATACACGGACAAAACAATAATGATAGTCTGTTTTCGTTGCATTTTAAAATTTTCAAAACAACGACAAACTCATGTATACGAGACGCGGTAGCGAAAATCGCATCGCAGCTCCTGACGTCATACATGACCACGCGAGAAGTATTAAGTATGGGAAGCTGTTGGTATAAACCAGTGGCTTCTGTTATCAATTATAGGCATTGAAGAATATTTGTGGAGATTTCTTAGTTTATTTTGTTCAGGTTAGGTTTCAACAGTTTTATGTATATAGCTTCAAGAATTTGTAGTTTTTGTTTATTGTTTTCATGTTTAAGTAGAGTTGTGTTTTCAACGAGGATTTTCCGGAATTGTATATATGGATGTATGTATGTATGTGAGTGTCTGTAGTTGGGTGTTAGCAAATGGTAGAATAATATTCGACAAAAGTGGCGATAATGAGACAGTGGCAAAAGCTTTTACAAACACATTTCACCTCAATTTGGCAGTATCAGGAAAGTTGGTTGGTATTTTTGAGTAGGGCTTTAAAAATAAACCCATCAGATGGTGATAGACGGAATTAGACATAAAAAGACTCCCAAAGAGAGATTTCGTGTGATACGGTCTGTGTATCTTATTTTCAACTTTTTTTCTAATATATATATATATATATATATATATATATATATATATATGTATATATATATATATATGTGTGTGTGTGTGTGTGTGTGTGTGCGTGTAGTCCTTATTGTATTTATGACGAAACAGGGTACAAATAACATGTTTTTCTTCATTATCAACAACATTAATCCTATCCGCTTTCACAGAGAAAAGTTTTGATCAACAATATTTTAAGTACTGAGGTTATAATTTTAATTCAAATCGCATGAAAGTGACGTCATGTGTAGAACAGTGTCCATTTTCCAAGGTATACGGATTATAATTTTGTTTTTAAATTAACATAAAACAAATCATCAGAACACTTGCCATGAAAATAGTTCTAAAAAAGACAGAAGGAAGCCACGTCACGTTGGTGTGAAAGTGACTCAAGTCGAGATGCCAGATCTGGATTAATAACATGACAGATGCTCCTTTGAATTTTATCAAGAATCTCGAGAGATATATAGTAGGAGCACCAGACCAAATATGGTAACAATATTCAATGCCCGGGCGAATGGCAGATTCATAAATTTGCGAGACCATAAGCACATGACTAATAAAGCCAACGTAATTGTCTCTTTTCGCATAATAAAAAAAAAAAAAACGTTATGAAGAATAAAGCTTACAGATACGCATCACTTAATGATAGAAATATACAAAGTATTATAGAAATAGATTAAAAACCCATTATAATTTGAAGTAATACCGACCTTGTTAACCTACTATTAAATAATTCCAATGCAATATGTTAATTCTCTTGACCTTTACGAGAGCATACCTTCATTGCTATTAACCAAACATTGGTCAAACAACGATGTTTTCACTTGCACCAAGTTGCCATTTATCAGACAATGGAGGCCATAAATAAGTAATATTAATCAACTGAACGCACAAAACCATTTTATTCCTCCGACTATTAGACCACTGCTCGTAGATAACACATTATCAGCATAAATTCTTTAAAAAAAACAAAACAAACATACTCGAAGCCATAATGGCAAAAACGGACAGAAAAATAGATTTAAAAAAAAAACCAAAAAAACCCAAAAAAACAACAAACATTCCAGCTGGGGTACTAATGTAATGTATTCAATAAATAATGAATACAGAATGCTAAGATACATAATATCACAAGCGGCTTTATTTTTGTTGTACGCGGCCCGCAAACGGCCTATTAAACACAGGATATAAAATAGTAAAATCCTAACCGAAACACCATGGAGGGTAAAACGACGGACTGTTTTCTTCCCTTCCAAAACTTTATTATATATATATATATATATATATTTATATACGGACAATTTCGCTCACAAGTCAATATTATCAAAAGAAATTTTATCTGCGACCTTTAGCACGTGCGCACAATAAATCCGTAGTCTTCCAAAGTTATTAGCTGTATTTTGACCTGATAGTTTCACTGTAAAATCTTTTTAGATTGTAAAAAATTTTTGTCGATAATGATTTCTGATGCAATTCCTACTCATTAACCCGTACTGGGGAGAAGTGGATTCATGTCTTTCACACGGGTATTTGTGTGTTAGTAAATATAACGAACACAGCTGGATTTCAAACTCGTTTCCGATTTCCAATTCAGTGTCCTTATCCATTGCACGACTCTCTCGTCCAAGCTTACAGCACTCGATATTCCCAAGCGGTCACCCATATAGTTACTGACCAAGTGCGACGTTTCTTAACATAGTGATGATACACGAACCGGTGTTTTATTTCATTGGTAGTACTTGTTTCACTAAAACCATTATTATCTTAAAATAAAAATAACAAAAATAAATTCTTACAATATAAGAATATTTTCTGGCTTTAAATAACCTCCAAAGGGTTGATAAACTGTAGAAAATGAATCAGTCAAGCAATCCTTGTCAACGTACACCCCACTTTAAAGGAATTATTCCAACACCCTTTCTACCTTTCCAAGCAATTTAAAAGTTCTTCATAATGATCATCAGCTTTTATAGTGTTATGTTTTGCTTCATTTGCGTCCTTACATCGCCAATCGAGAAATTTTATCGAACCATATCTGAACAGGAGGGAGAGGCTCGAAATAATGGACGATGCGACGTTTGCTTAAATCCTCAAATGCTATGCAATTTAATATTCAAAAGGGTTTCATATTTTACGAACAGTCAGTGAAATCTTCGAATTTTCGAATTGATGCGCTGTCAATGGCCGATTTCGTTTGATTGCAGTCCGCGTGCTGCGTTAAACATTTTCGGATTTTACGCCTGTTGAAAGCTGTCCAGAACTTGAATTGCTTTCATCAGATTCCAGGAACAAATTTTTTTTGGGATTCGCTCGTTGAATCATCTGTGAAAGTTGCCTAACCATTCAAATAGCTTCCGTGGATGAATGTATGAAAGTTTCAAACTTAAACTTACAGCCTATTCGCTTTCAATGCGACTTTAGCACAATACTTTAAACCAATCAATGACTTTTCCCTACCGACCAAGTTTCTGTTCATGCGTACGCAGTAAGGTCCTCTCCGATTGTTTGCCAAATTGCACTAACGACGGGTAAATAGTGCTAAACTTATTAAAAAAAAAAAAAGAGAAAGAAAAGGAAAAACCCTGAACTTTCCGGACGTAACTATATATCTTTCTGCTGTTTCTAAGGTCACACACACACACACAAGTGAACATCGAAGTCAATTCTTAGAGGCGACAGTCTGTTTCATGCTAGACGCAATCGTCAGGCCAGAATTTCCGGATATCATTTTCTCACTTTCTATAAAGCTCTTTTCTTTATCACCAAAACAAAGTCAAACAAAAAAAAGTTAACAATGTGGACACATCTGTACGCAGACGTTCCTCCCGGTGGCCTGACGATTGCGTCTAGCTGGAAACAGCCTGTCGCCTCTGAGTGTTGACTTCAATGTTCACTTTTATATTTACACACGCTCTATCTCTGATATTGAGCACTTTATCCCATAAATATAGCACACGTTAAGAGTATATTTCTTCATATATATATATATATATATATATATATATATATAGGGAGAGAGAGATATGAGAAGGTAGAGATATAGTGAAATAGAAGGGTATAGATAGCGATAGATAGATAATTAACCACAAAGTGAATTTGTGAGAGACGGGGGGAAATATAACGACTAAGAATTTCCGGATATCATTTTCTCACTTTCTATAAAGCTATGCACTTTCCTTTATCACCAAAACAAACAAACGTAAAAAAAAAAAAAAAAAAAAAAAATTAACAATGTGAACATATCTGTACCCAGACGTTCCTCTCGGTGACGCCCAGCATATTTCAATGACTATGTAACTGAAAACCCTGACATCTAAGCAATCTAAGTTTAGGGTTAAAAATAACGCTCAATGCAGAGATTTGAGATCCTTCATCGGGTAGGCTATTTCCACTCATTTATCCCACCATGTCTATATAGATTTATTAACATGTTAGTTCCACTCCATATTTTACCAAGAAAAGATTAATTTTACCAGTGTGATGTTAGTTCTAAAGAGATACAAAGGGAAGCAACTCTGACTACCCTTCCTTTACTGTTTACTGTTGTTTCCGTTTCTTGCATCCGTATTCTGATTACTTCCCCTTTCCTCTGACATTAAATTTTGGAGTTCAACGCTTAGACGGTTATAGTATTGTGATTTTTTGGGCGCAAATTAGTAAATAACTTTGAGGAACCTCAGTGCCTGGTAATGGTTAATGAACCTAGTCTCATTGACAATTACTACTAAGTGCGTGATTCGCACTGGGTAACTAAAAAAAAAAAGGGACATTAAATAACCCAGCAACGATTGAGAATTAAAATCAATCTTACCTAACAAAGATTAACACATCTGTTTATATTTCTGAGGTGATGTATTGTAACTATTTAGGCTATTCGGATTGTTGTCCTCATCTTTATTGTCATATTCACGATTTTTCGGTCATTATTCACACCGGCTCTCTTCAGGTGATATCCATGATGTGACTTAACCCCAAAGAGTTGAGAGTTCAAAACCTGTTTACAGTAACGTGAACAAAAACTTGGGGAGTTGACTTACTGAAGAGAAATAACTTAAAATGACATATCCAGAAAAGGCACGGCACGTGGAACTAGAACAATCTACATCGGTGGAGGAAATAAAGGGTTAAGTTCGGTTAGGTTCGAAATTCCAACGTATATCACCCGAAGAAGGCGGGGACGTACAGCGGCCGAAACGTCGTGAATATGGTAACGATAAGGACAATAGTCCAAACAAAGTAAATAGTATAAATATTAATGCCTGTTTGTCTCCACTGCATAGATTGTCCCTTTCTACCCGTTATATGCCGTATATATTCATCTATAAGCCTACTTTATATGTATAGTGCTACCTCGGAAATTTTTAGTGATAAATCTGATTTTATAGTTAGGGTATAATGCGATTCCAGATTCTGAGCAAGACTAGTAGGCCTACCGTAGCTAAATATTACAGTCCTGGGAATTATCCTAAACATATTTTATAGTGAATAAATAAATGGTTTGCATTCATTTTTGCACAAAGTTACCCTAAAATGTCGAGAAAAAAACTACTTCTCGTAAAATATCTTATACGGAGATTTAGATACCGTAGGTAAGTTATGGTAAGCAAAAATTCATGAATTTGAGCCCCTCAAGAAAAAAAAAAAAAACCTGTATATAGTGCGGCCCCAATTATTTGCGCAAAAGATCACTATACTCAATATACATGTGTAAAGAATCGGAGAGCCGAGTTCGAATTCCAGCCGAATCCATTACATTGACTTACTTGCTAATACCCTTGGGAATCTCCTTTTTTCTCCCTCTCCCAGCTATGGGTAAATAGCAGGAAAGACCGGGTTCTATAGCCTTGAATAGCAAATGGTCTACCGCAGAAAGAAATTGCAACCTACTGGAAAAAAATCTGTCTCGTCAGTCATGTATATTTATATTATATTTGAAATTTACGAAAATGAACTGAATGGAGTTAGTAGGCAGATTAAACTAACATTAGATTAATACCGCTGATATTTAATAGAAACATTTTTTTTCTTTTTGTACATAAGATATGTGCAAACGTGGGCAGCATGTTGGGACGCTTTTTTGTATTTTTGGTACTATAGCGTTTTTTTTTTTATGTTTGATCAGCACTCAGATCTTTGAAAATGGTGGAAGCCAAAAAGGAGGAATGTCGTTGAATATTTTGTGAATTGGGATCTGTAAAATAAAATCTAGCAAATATTTTAAAGCGTCAAAATTGGGCCAAGAAATACATGAAAATCGACATTTTGAAAGAAATTTTCACGGACGAATCTTGAGTGATATTTAATGAACGAGAAATGGATTTTATCCAATTCAAACGTGCCTGTGGCTAAAAGGTGGTATTATTGTGATATGGACTGGAATTGTCGACCAAACCATTATTGAACCAATGAAAATCGATGAAGGCGTTAAACTGGACAGTGGTAATTATTGCGATTTTAGGGACAAGATTTCTTTACATGGTACAAGTACCAGTAGTTTCAAAGTGAAGTGTGTATTTACGCACCCAGTGCTCCTTCACATGTATCTAAGCTTACCCGTGAATTCTTTGAGCAGAAAAGATTTACAGGAGATAAGATAATAGAATGGCCACCATCAAGTCTTTATTTGAATTCGACCAGTTGTGAAAAGGAAATTATATGAAGGTGACGAATATAACAGCAAAGCAGACCTATGGGAAGCAATTAAAACTACCATATCGGAAATTTAACCTGCTGAAGTAAATAACAAAATTCAATGGATAATAGATTACTGACTGTTATTAAGAAGAAAGGTCACTATATTAACATGTAAAGGATTCATAGCCTTATCATGTGTTTGTTATTTGTTCTATTATAGATGTTGATCATTTTTTTGATGATTCTGTTACATGGTTATTAAATTAAAATGGGATTATTTGGTTTTACCTAATAACTTCAGACGGCAGTTGTTTTGGGAAATACATCAAACAATTTCAATAAAACATTGATACTACCTAAAATTTTAATCCAGGCTTTATTTTGATATCTAAATTGATTGCTTAAAATTTGACAATTTTTTCAACCCAAATTTGAATTATTGACAGGGTGTATATTTTATATATTAAGAACAGTGTTGAGAAAATTGTAAGACAAAATGAAAAAATAAGGTTATTTTTGATGCGTTTCATTCGTTAGGACTTCATAGGGATTTGTTGACATTGTTGTGACTACACAAGCGCATGAACGAGAGGCGCTGGTAGTTTCAAAATTTTTAAAAATAATTTTTTGCTACCTAGCCAAATTCATCTATATTCTTTTTTTTAAATATCCCACATTATCATGCTTAAACATTATCATGTGTAAATATCCCACTTGATAATGTTTAAACATGATAATGTGTAAATATCGCATATTATCATGTTTAAATATCCCACACTGTGATAACAGAAAATTATTATATACATTATTCTTCTGTCAAAGAAAAGCCAAGAAGGACTTCGATAAAAATGGTGACAACGATTTTCACGTTGAAACAGTCTTCAGATGAATTATCATTTTTCACCTGAAAATTCACAATTGCCTAAAAATTCACAGTTTTGATCGGAGTCCCTGAGCCATTTCTTAGTGTTTGTTATAAGATACATCTAAATTCTATAGTATTTGTGTGTTGTTTAATCTCTAGAAAGGTCAGATAAATCTGAAGGGGAGAAAAACAAGAACTGAACATATTAAAAGCTCTCGAGAACGCCCCCCCTCCAAAAAAAAAAAACAAACTACATATGGAATGGCGCGGCAAGCAAATGAATTTCTTAACTACCAAATACCAAATAACATGACATATTGCTGAATCATCCTGCCTCAGGGTTAATGAGACGACATTTCTACCCAGTCATCGTATGAGGAATGCCTTCTTGCACGTCATACATGCATTTTAAAGTAAATAACCTTCAAAATTTGCTTGATTTAGGCTTGGACACTGATCATGAAATAGGCAACATTTTGACGTACCAAGCAAGCAGCCTCGTTTCAAATTTTAGTTATTGTTTCGCAGAGTTTTATAAAATTAAATCTACACTGGGGAGTGACAATACGTGTATGATTTTCATTGTTCGTTTGTCGGGCTAGTTTTCGAACGGTCGAATTAATTGAACAAACTATAACTCCGGCGAGCGTCGTCCCATCACTCCTAAAATCTGGTAACAAGAGGAACCGTCTTCGACCCATGATCCAGGTCATCATTCTTTTCAACATGTCAAATTCTTCGTTTAACAGCATCAATCGAGCGTGGGGAGGTTCGTGCTGAGCTAAAGAACCTCTTGGCATTTTTCTTGATATTTTATTTATTTAATTTGTTTACTTTAACTTATTGCTTGGCTGTCTTTCCCCTTCAAATTGAAAGCGTATTAGGTGACCGGGTCACGTGACAAGTTTTCATTTCTGAAAGCGAGCAGGTTGAGGCTTGCCGGACTTCCGTTCTTTCTTTTTCACTGTCTGTCTCTTTCATTCTGTTACTCTTTCCACCTCGCTCTCTCTCTCTCTCTGATTACGTTTTTAGATTTTCACTGCAACTCCCAATTCCATTTGTCATCTTTCATTAAACGGACCACACACTGTGTTACGCGGCCTCAAAGGTCAAATTTTTGTATTTTTTTTCTGGTTAAATTTTGTTTGTCAATTACTTTTTTTTTTTAGCCTTGTTTTGTTCTGTCTCCGCTTCCAGCATTTTTTTTTTATCTACATGTTATAAATATAAGCATCTATTCTCTAACTTACAGACACGTAGTGTGTTCAGAAAGTTATGTCGCATTTTTGAAGAGGGAATTCAAAGTCTGTCGAAATTATGCAGGTATGGCATTTCTTTATGAAGCACATTGCATAATTACTGCACTCATTAAATTTCAGAAAAGAAATCACCCGTTTGCAAGCAAGTAGAACATTTTAAAAAATCAACTTGTCAGTCTTGGCTAGAAAAGTATTAAAGACAGATTCATACTATATATAAATATATATATATATATATATATAGAGAGAGAGAGAGAGGAGGGAGGGAGAGGAGAGAGAGAGAAGAGAGGGAGGGAGAGAGAGAAGAGAGGGTGGGAGAGAGAGAAGAGAGGGAGGGAGGGAGAGAGAGAAGAGAGGGAGGGAGAGAGAGAGAGAAGAGAGGGAGGGAGAGAGAGAAGAGAGGGAGGGAGAGAGAGAAGAGAGGGAGGGAGGGAGAGAAGAGAGGGAGGGAGAGAGAGAAGAGAGGGAGGGAGGGAGAGGGGATGGAGGGAGAGGGGATGGAGGGAGAGGGGATGGAGGGAGAGGGGATGGAGGGAGAGAGGAGAGAGGAGAGAGGGAGAGAGGAGGGAGAGAGAGACAGGAGGGAGGGAGAGAGAGAGGAGGGAGGGAGAGAGAGAGAGGGAGAGGGAGAGAGACAGGAGAGAGGGAGAGAGAGAGAGGGGGAGGGAGAGACACTGCTATATGCTTAAATGCAATCATCAGGTCATATGGCGTCTTCAATGTTCAACTGTTTGTTTAGGGAATAATGTATCACTGATTTTGAGAATCTTACTTTAACCCATAGATATAGCATACGTTAAAACAATGACAGAAAATAAAATTTCCAAAGGCGTACTGTTGTTTTTTTTTTTAATTTCCTCAAGATTAAACCTACAGATAATTGGGTTACGGTAAATGTCCACACACACACATATATTATATATATATATATATATATATATATATATATATATATATATATACACACACACAAACTGGTTTGGTTGAATAATTTAAACACATCATGTCGATTAGCTTTTGTTGTCATTCTTTCGAGTTCGCGAATTAACAATTGAAATGTTTAAATTCGTAGAAAGACATACTCACAAACAACTTAACTCCCTGAAGATGGTCTCAGATGAGATTAAAAGTCCTTGGGAAAATAAAAACGATTCGAAAGAAAATTTTGTTATTTTTCTTACTCAATTTTTTAAGTCTACCGAAAAAATAATCCCCGAATCTGAAAGGATCACAACGAAAACTAATCGACATGATATGTCGAAATTATTTAACCAAACCTGCTTGAATTGAAATATGCTGCCTAAATACACACACACACATTCTACACACACATACACATTTTATATATATATATATATATATATATATATAGATACACACACATTAATATGTACACATATTGTGAACGTAAGAGTATTATCAACAAAACTTAGTTATCGTTACCGTGTTAATGCTAATATTAGTTCTTTCCTTATAAGGGAAATTCAGCATTCATTGACCAAACGTGAATATGACAATAACGATGGTGGGGGGTACAACAGTCCGAACAGTGTAAATAGTTATAATACCTCATCTCAGAAATATACACAGATCAGAACCGAATATACGGTTAAATCTTTGCTATTTCAACAGTAAAAGGATGAGGTCTAATTTCTAATCTAATACTGCTTTTAAATTCATGCGGTCGAGGTACGAAGTGGGGGCGGGGGAGCTTATTAGAACACCTACTATGAAAATAGTTATAGATAAGACAGAGTGAAGCCATGTTACGGCGGTGGGAAAGTGACTGAAGTCGAGATGCCAGGTCAGGACCAGTAATATTAGAGATCCTTTTGGGGATTTCGTCAATAATCTCGAGATATATAGCAAGAGTACAAACCCAAATATGGCAGCAATATTCAATGCACAGAGGAATGGTAGATCTGTAAATATGCAAGATGGATTCTGAGGAGAAATATATCTATGAAGTAGAATTTACTACACTGACTCTACTGAGTAGGAATAGATTCTAACCCTGGTTTAAAATTTATACTAGTCCTTTTTTATACTAGTTGTCAAGAAAGGCTAGAGAGCATTCTACCCTGCTACTTGACTTATAGATTGCGAAGGAGGTGGGACAGATTAGATTAATTCATGTTTTTTCCAAGGACATCATTTCAGAACACCTGATCTCGACTATCGACTAAGAAGCACCCCCACCATACACACACACATACACACAACAACAACATTGAAGGATTTGGCGAAATATACCGGGCCCCACCTCTCGTGTGTGTGTGTGTGTGTGAGGGGTGATGATTATTTTATTTTCTTGTGTTTTTTTTGATAAAATATCTGTACATTTATGTGCCATAGTAGATGTTGGTTATCCATGTGATCGTAAAGGGCATTCAACGTGGTGTAACGGTAAGCAAGTTTGTCTCGTTAGATCAATAACGACTGAATAGTGAGCTCGATCCTCAGTGGGTAAATCAGCCATTAGTTATATATACCCTCTGCAATGATTTAGCTCAACTGAATAAATAACTGTACGTAACAATTTCAAAGCAGGTCGAAATTATAAAAGATTATTATATGAAAAAAAATTAAAAAGAAATAATTTTTAAACTTTTATTCAGATAAATTAAAATATTCATTGTCAAATGAAAGGTAATTTTAATTCAACTGAAATTGATATTTTTTTCTCTTTTCATTCTAAATTCCGTGTACCAATTACTCTGTCCCGGATTCGTGAAAAACAGTTTTTGATTGAACACCTGGTGTAGTTCTACTTAAAGATTTTCACTTTGCATATAAACCTTCGAAGATTTTCCATTTTTCTCGTATCAAAGATAGCGAGGGCATATGTTTACCTGATATGTTAATAATGGTTATTATTATCGGTAATTCAGAGAAAAAAAACAACTTACAAACAGTTATATTGTTAGTTGACGTAAGCAAGCAATTCCCAGACTATATGAAAGTTTAAAATCCATTTAAGTTTTACAAGTGAAATTAAATCAACAGGGGTTCAAAACTTTTGAACACTTATCCAAATCATTTTCTTTTCTCTTTTTCAGCTTAAGTAAAGTATTTAATTATTTTTTGCTTTATGTTTATATATATATGAAGAAATGTAGTTTTAAGATGGGCTATATTTATGAGATAAAGTGCTCAATATCAGAGATAGAGCGTATGTAAATATAAATATAAAAGTGAACATTGAAGTCAACAATCAGAGGCGACAGACTTTCATGCTAAATGCAATCGTCAAACCATTTCTTCTTGATTGTCATATGTTTTGAAGTGAGAGGCCCTCTTTTTGGGATTTTGTATTCTAAGTAATCCCTAGCTAGAATCTCGTTCTACAAGATGACCTTAACTTTTTTGCTATATTTAGCTTTGATGGCGCAATATTTTGGTCGGTTCATTCTTCGACATATTTATATTATTTAAGAAGAATGTATTTAAACCTTGGAAAAAAATGAACTCCAGCTTGAAAAATTGAATAATTATAAGTATCAACATATACAATAGCTGTAAATGTATGTATGACTGTGCAGGTTGCTCAGCGGTTATCAGCAAGGACAATCACCTCTGTTTACTGATTCCGCCCAAGATATTAGTGCTGCATGTGCCACTAATGCTTCCGAGTTAAATAGCGCGGTATATTGGATTCTTTACAGTGATTTTCCACGTATAGCTTAGATGTAGCACAGGGCCGAAACTAGAAGGCACCCAGTGAGGATCGAACACTATTCAGTTGTAACTGAATTAGCGAGACAAGCTTGCTAACCATTACACCACACAGAGGTGCCAATTGGATTCTTAATATCCAGGAGAGCAGTTCGTCTAGAAGGAAGGCTAAATTTCACACTTCATACAAACACGTTATGAGTGATATAGTTGTAAGGCTTATTACCTTTAAATCTGTTTCGGAGAGGAGTGGATGAATGAGAACTACAAGGTGATTGAAAAGTAACTCCCTATTTTATGTATGGCAGACTGTCTCGTCAAACTATAATTTTTACAAGAAGGGACTCTGGAGCTTGATATAAAAGTGATATTATGAATGAATGGTTTTCCATGTGCAATGCAGAATTCACAGTGAAATAGGGAGTTACTTTTCAATCACCCTGTACTACGATAACGAACATGTCCCAGCCACCCCAAGCATTGAATCCTCATGCTGACGACTGGAACGTTGTTGAATGAATCTAATCACAGGAGACAATTTGAAGAACTCCTTGGCTGCCATCATTGGATGAATGGTCATATGATAGGAAAACATCAGATTAGAACATTGTCTTTTCTTTCTTATTGAATAACCTTTTCTTCAATGTTGAACGTGTACGAAATTTTATTTTTCAAGATGTATATTTTTTCTCTTGAATATATTTGATTCTCATCGACTATCTTGTACAGCCTGTGCTTCTCAGGACCCGGCACTCGCATTCCAGCTCATCAGGACCCGGCACTCGCACTCCAGCTCATCAGGACCCGGCACTCGCACTCCAGCTCATCAGGACCCGGCACTCTGGAGCTTGATATAAAAGTGATATTATGAATGAATAGTTTTCCAGATGCAATGCAGAATTCACAGTGAAACACAGAACCCTGTCGATCTGTTAAATTTATAGGCGTGTATTACAAGTGAAATATTTGCGTCTATTCATCTAATATTTAAACACTGGAAGAAACGTTTATTGTGAGAAGGCGTATTTCATTCCAGATAGAATCAATACACGTGCATAGAAATTCTAAAGAAATACATAAAGTTTTTT
>OZ010572.1:129863058-129878058 GCA_963932145.1 Acanthosepion lycidas
CAAATACACCTGCCTGAAAGCAAATACTACCCAAGGCCAGGTTTAATATACGTAGTCACATCATTGCGTCATCCTATGACAAGGTGTGATCAGTGGGTCACTAAGCACTTGACCAGTTCTCGCCATGTGCCGGAAAAGTATCCAGTCATGCGTAGCGTGTCTTGGGTAAGCAGACCTAGCGAAATCCATCCCTCTCTAGATCAAACCACAACCGAAGCCCTCCAACTTGAAGACTCAAATTGGTCATGGACACTTGGTCGTTGATACCATAGGGAGAGGGTGTAAACTAGGAAGCCTTCAGCCCAATGACGCCGTGTTATCATTGCACTGGCCGCATTCATTGCTATGGATTCTAGTCTACTCACTGTGCAAGATGACAGGGGGTGACTCTACGAGAAAATTCGCCATCCGCTTTAACAGTTTATTAGTATTTATTTCTGACCAAGAATACAGTTTTTCTGGTGAAATTTCCAGAAATACATTATTCTTTAAATACCAAAATTACAGTATTTATTCAATGGAAAATTTGTAAACTTAAGGAATCAGTACATATGCTAGGCCACAAAAATCTCCTGACCTGACCAAGCATAGAAATGAATACAATATGGGAACCAGTAATAATGAATGCCAGAGAAAAGGCGATAATGACAACCAAAATTGCAATATGAGCTTTGGTAAAAAACATGTAATGATAACAGCAAAAACTGCAATATGAGCACTGGTAAAAATGTTTGCTGAAGACATTAGGTTTATAATACCCAGAAATTCATACACAGTGGATAAAGGGTTTAGTTAGAAGCAGAGACCGGACGCAAACAGTGTGAGTTCAATACTCGGTTGAGGCAGTGGAGAACTTGGAGAGGGGAATTAACAGGAGATAACTGACATCCATTAAAAACATGACACGTGGAACTAGAACATTCTACCCCAATGAGCGAAATAAAGGGTTCAGTTCGACATTCCAATCACCTGAAGCACTGGCTGCATACATTACAAACGTTGTAATAAATATGGCGACAAAGCTGAGGACAATAGTCCGAATAATGTAAATAATGTACCAAAAATACACTTATTCTTATTCAAACTATATATATATATATATATATAAAACCAAACAAACAAAAATCATTTGCCTTGAAAGTATAAAATTATGTACAAATTATCTGCAGTAAAAACTGATGCGAGATGCCTGATCACACAACTCAAATTACTGTCTCTTTATTTCTGGCATGTCACTCATTACCAGTAAAATTAAACTGCTTAAATGTGCATAAGCTTAAATAAAATTAACTAGAAAAATAAAGTAAAGTTATTTAATTTCAGGCAACATCAAGTAATTTCGAATGTAGGACTTTCCTTTATACTTCATCCCCACCTCCACACCGATAATATGAACGAGCATGCTATATTGAATGTGCTGTCAAATAGGAAGCAAAAAATGCCGACATTGGCAACTCCATGACGGAAAAGCTGATGCGAACTAATCTTTAAATACTTCCCTCCATTATCGGTCTTTGATAATGACATGATACATTGCAAGTGCAGATATGGAAAGTAAGCAACGGCTTAGCAGGTTTTGATGGCCTTTAATGTCAACGTAAGTACTTCTCCTCTTCAAAGTTCTAGAAAAATGACCGCCTATATTAGAGTCGACTTAATTCAGGTCATTTTTTTTTCTTTTTCGCCGATCCATCAAACTGATAGTAATTGCTTGTTGTTTCATAATTTTTTTTTTTTTAGACAGTTCATTCTTCAGCCACAATATTAGACAAGCATTTTGTGTCCGTTACTGGAAGTTCGAATGAAGAGGACTTTCAGCTACTTTCAGTTTCTTCAGAAGTTTCTACTTTCTTGTGAATCCTTCCATTTTATTTCGATGGTCGAATAAAATATTGGTTTAAAAAAGAAAGCATTGCTATTACAAACAAGAAAGATATGAATTAAACAAAATATTTGTAAATTTGAAAATAATTTTAGGTCCGCTAACAAAAAGCTAGCACCAGTTTAATGCAATCTCAATCAGATTGGTTTGGTTGGTTTAACGGCATATCAACCTCAATGGGTTATTTAATGCCGACAAGATTTTTATTGCTGGTAATGTGTTTTTTCAAAAATGTATTGCTGGCAATAATTTTTTTTACCCCCAAAATGTATTCCTGGCAATATTTATTTCCCCAAAAAATGTTTTCCTGTCAATAATTTTTTCTCAAAAAAAATATGTATTACTGGTAATAATATTTTTTTTCAAAAAACTGTATTGTTGGTAATAATTTCGTTTCCTCCCAAAAAATGTATTGCTGGTAATAATTATTTTCTTCTAAAATGTATTGCTGGTAATAATTTTTCCTCAAAAAATTCATTGCTCGTATTAAAACCTATTTTTACAATTTCAGAATGTCTCGATCCCAGTCTGAGGGTTAACCACTCGCCCAGAGCTGGAACCCCAACAGATACCACCACACTGGTTCAGGGTGGACCTGGAAACTCAAGCAAGCAAGAGGCGGTTCCACGCTCCTCAAAATCTCCTGAACAGAGACCCTGATGTTGAACGTAGTTTATCGTCTTACCCAGGACGCTTTCTATCATAAAACTGAACTTTAGGTTTCTAAAGAATAAAGCTCGTAGTAAAAATAGATTGGAAATAGTAGAAGAGCAGTATGAATTTATTCCAAACTCTGGTACAAGATATCGTTATGATAAGCATGAAATCAGAGTGAGCAATAACGATCAAAATGATTAATACGTTATATTTCATAGATTACGTCTACTTCAACTATTAGGGAAGCTTAACATGGGGAATATATTCGAGAAATCCGATGATGATATAAGGAAAACAGGAACTGCAAGAAAATTGTTACTTACAATCAGAAAATGGCAGCTGACATCTATGGGATAAAATATGACAACTTTGAAAAATTAACTCTCAGTACACACTGAAGGCAAGAGATGTAAGAAAAGTGAATGGACTACAGACCAGGAACAAAGGATAGTAAAATGTTAAAACTGAAAGTTAAGGAACTTGTTCGTCTACGCCTTGAAGTGACAGGGCACATAGAACACAGTTTTCTTGTCTCCGTTCCCTTTGTGCTATTATGAGCTAAGTTTACTAAGTCCTATTCCACTGGTAAGTTGCACTCGAGCAGCTTCTCACGAACCGCTGCTTTGTGCAACTCCCAAGAGGATGCTTCTCGGATCACAACAATCTTAGCCTGTTCAAGTTTAGAGTTAATCGTTACATAACATTCCCCACATACCCGCATAAACAGTGCCTCTTACTTTGTAACGCTCTACCTAAAGTGACACTCGAGCCTTGTACCGGATGAAAATCATTCTAAAATAGCGCTATTAAAAAATAAAGTAGCATCCATTAAAAATAAAATAACAAATTAAAAAAATAAAATACCATCAATTAAAAAATAATTTTATTTTTTAATTGATGCTATTTTTTATGCTATTTTTATTTATCAATTAAAAATAGCAGTAATTAAAAATAAAATAAAATAGTATCATTTAAAGTGAAATATATGACACATGGTATCATTTTTAGAGCACCAGGGTACAGCCAACTTCAGTCTCATTGTCTTACGTGACCAAATACACTCGTTCATTCGTATTTCCTGTATACACAAATTCTACATTGATTGCTAATTAGAATATCTCAGTCCCCTCCGCTTGGGAAAAGTGGTGATCCCTTGAAACCTTAAAAATCAAGAACACTCGCGCACATTTTCGATTCAAAGATGCGTTGCGCTGAGGTTGACTTGTCGAGCATCCGATTTGAAATCGTCAGATAAGCCAAACCTTCCGTAAGATTGGAAGGCCAATCCGAAAAACCCGATTAAAAATAATCAAAATGTTCAGAGATCAAATCGATTCCCATCCCAACCTTTCGGCTGCAATGAAAGAATCTTTGTTGTCTATAAAGAGTCAAGTTTGTGGGCAAGCCTTGAAGAGGAAATCTCTTCGCTGCAGGATTAACCTTTTATTCCTCGAAAGGTATTTTATTCTCGATATTTTCAGGTAACAAGGGAGCGTATAGAATTTCACGTGTCCAAATCAAGAATGGAAAATTCACAGGACGAGTAATTATATCATTTCAATGTATTGAATGTTAAAAGAAATTGGTCTCATCACGTTTTTCTAATCTTGGGAGTGTTTTAACAGAGGACGGAAAGGGCGACACTGAAATCCGAAGACGGAAAGATGTTTTACAAAAGACCACCGAAGTATAAATCAACAGAAAAAAAAAATCATTAAAAACAAGTGTAACGAACTGTTACCTAATATCAGCCCTCCTATATGGCAGTGAATGGCGGATGAAGAAGAGACTTGAAGCAAGAGAAATGTGGTTCTACAGAAGGATGCTGAGAATAGACTGAATATGTGAGCAACGACAAAGTTTTAGAGAAAACTGAAACCAAAAGGACACATATTTATCAGGAAGAGATACTTGAAATTTCTAGGGTACATAATGAGGAAAGAAGATTTGGAAATTTGATACTCACAGGACATTAAAGGCAATAGGGACAGAGGAAAGCAGTGAAAAACTTAATGAGCTCATGTATATGCTTGGCAAACACAGAGGAAGGCTGATAGTAAAAAGAAACCTTGGTAAGAGATACAATGTGCAGGAAATTGTGGTAGGCCATGAAGGACATCCTATACCGAAGAACTGGTTAAGTATAGCGCCCTATACTTTCGGCCTTGTGCCACAACTAGACTACACTTTGAAAATCACCATAATCAATCATTTCAGATTAGATTGGAATTTTATGACTTTCTCGTTTGGTATTGAACAAATTTAGTGTGACTGCAACATTTGTTATGTAACGTACTATATATGAGATGTTAATAAATTCTATAGGTTTATCTTAATGTGATTATATATATGTATATACGAGAAATATCTTGGCCTCTGATAGAAAGTGCGATGAGGTGAAAATGTAAGTGTTTGAATATGCCACTAGGATGCTCGTCCCTTGTATATTGATGTTTGAAACCCAGCGGAAATGTAATAAACACATACAAAAAAATCACTTCGGTATTCTAGACATTACTTCAGTTAGCATACTGTAAATTCTGTACATGTATCACGTTGAAAACACTGGTTATCGTCACCGAAGCAATGTCGAGTATGGTCAATGCCTAGATGGGTGACCGTTTGGGAACAATGGACAATGTAAACTTGCTTATGGTGTAATGGAGATGAGAAAATCAGAGCCCAGAGTTCGAATCCCAATTAGATTCGTCGATTCCACTTGGGTGATTATGAATCGAAAAGAAGCATGATTCCCAAGGCTTGTTGCGCCTGTCCGTACCAAGAGCTATAGGGTCAGCTCAGTAGGGTAATAGTTGTAGGGTCATGCCTCTATGAATCTGGGGAAGCCCTACGTCCAACACCAAACTTTCACGGGCTGAAAAAAAGACTTTGATATGTTTCACTTTCTTCAAAATGTAAAAAATGTATCAACATAATTGCAATCAAAGTTTTCGTACATTAGACCGATTCGAAAATTTAATGTAATTTTTGTTTATACTGTAAAATTTCATAACTCGTCTTATGCTTGGGAAACGGTTAACTAAGGCATATCGTTAAGCGAAAAAATGGTGTATTTATTAAATCAGCTTCGTTTGTTAAGGGATCACAATATTTGGATATCCGTTAAGAACAGCCCTGGTGAAATGTCATCCAAACAAGAAGGAGATAATCGTTTATGGGATAACAGACAATTAGGTCATTATGATAATGACTTTAGAACTACATTGTATAACTGTAGCTGACAGATATGGAAGCTCTTCCAAGACCAGCTAACTAAACCGCCACATTTACATTACTAGAATTTTCTTTGCGACACGCGAGCGCGTATTGAAATCCTCAAATATTTATTAATGCTGAAGTTATCGCAAACATTTTTGCCGAGAATTTTAAAAAAGTTTTATTTATTTTCAATCGATGAAATTTGAATAAGCTGATTTGTATGAAAAATACTTAACACAGTTTAATAATTTCTTTAACTTAATTTCATAGGACCACATAGAAAATGTATTTTTCCCTTTTTAACAGTAAATAATAAATTCTTAGGATTTCTTACTCTTGAGTATGCAAGTTGCTATGCGTAAAAATAGAAACAAATTCCGATTTTTTGAATCGTTTAGCCTTGTGATTTGTTTATAATTCGCGCAAACGCAAGGCGAACTGGAAACTGGATTCTTGTCCATTCGAGAGGATATTCGGATGGTTTAGGAATAAACTATTTGTACCGCCTTATTCATTATATACTCCAGAAGCCTCAACTGTCTCTTTCTGATATTAAGCATTAATTTCTTTTTTGTTTTCGCTTTCTCCAAAACATCCTCACCATCCTTTTGTAGCTTCAAGTTTCCTCTTCATCATTGAGATTTCCAGCATTCTCTTCTATACAGGGCGACTGGTATTACGCAACAGTTCATTACTCTTGTTTTTAAGGATTTTTTTCTGTTTCTTAATACTATGCTTAGCTTTTGGAAGATATCTTTCGCTATCCCGATGCGTCTTCGGATTTCAGTGTCACACATACTGTCATCTGTTAAAAATGATTGGCGGGATCACTTTCTTAGCGTTTAATACATTGACATGATATAATTACTCCAGCACTCGCTGCCATACAGGTGAAAAGATATCACATAGCAGTTTAGTATTCCTTTCCTTGTTTCTAGCGAAATTTTTCTGTTTCTTAGTACTCTATACAGGGTATTAATATTCGGTTCGACTACATTTGATGGACCCCTTATTTTGTATCTTAGATACGTATTGATCTGCGTCTGTAAGAATTTTTTGTAATCCGACTGTTTTGTGCGTGTAATATGAGGTAAATTGAAAAGCATATTCAGTATGAAGCAATTTTATTTCCTGCCAATGTATACACGCGGGACTGTATTTTCCATATTGTAAAACAATTTTTCTGACGATATAATGTATACCTTTCCTCTTGATAACTTTGCTTTTCATACGGACGTGTTTGTTTTCGTTTTTTTTAATTCCTAATGTAAAAAATAACAATGATGTAAACAGAATTTGAATAAAACTTAAAATTTTACAGCTAGCAATGTGATATTTTATTTGTGATTGAACGTGTCAAATATTTTTTGAAGGAAAAAAACGAAAATAACCGAAGAATAAAAGTACTAAAACCATAAAACTATTTTCAAGAACCAAACGAACGAAATAATTGCGGAAAGAATGAACAGAAGAAATGAAGAATAAAAATAGGAAGAAAGCAAATATATCAGGACTGAAGGAACAATGCTATGAACGAGAAAAGAAACACGAGGAACAAAAAAAAAGAAAAGAAAAGAGAGGATAATTGCAATACGGGAAGATCAGGACGAAAGAAGAAAAAGGCGGACGGAAGGAGAGAGGGAGGTAGAGAGAGAAAAAAAGAAAGAAAGAAAAACGTGAAAGATAGAAAAACAATAATAGAAAGAAAGTTTAAATAAATAAATAAATAAATACATGATTAAATCTCTGGTTAAGAAAGAATTTAGAAAACTGCGTACATTCTAAAAGGGAATGGTAAAAATTTCAAATGAAAGAAATGGGAAAGGAAAAAAAAGTCGCCAAACGGTTCTAGAGAAATTGTCGTAAAAAAAGGCAAAATAAAAAGAATGATTTAAGAATTTCATTTTTTCGTCTTCAATATAAAACTAGAAAAAAAGAAAAGGATTTTGAATAAAGAAAAATGAAGGGAGTGAGTCAGAGATGTCGAGGAAGACAACCATCAAGCAGAAACAAATCGCCTTTTCGAGGTCCCAAGCGACCTTCTCTTGATGTTCCTCCATTTTTCTTTTTCTTTCAGTTTAGACTTTTGTCTTCCGGTTTCGGCGCCGACCCCGCCGTACCTCCAATGCGATTTTGATTGTCTTTTTCTACCAGCTTTTACTTCACTTCCACGAGTTTGTTTTCTTCTATTATCTGTGTTTACATGCGTTTTTCCCATCTCCTTATTTTGCTATTTATTCATTTTCTGTTGGCTTTTCTCAAAATTCATTTTCCTTTCTTCCTTTTGTTTCCCGCTCAAAAAGCCGATCTAAGTCCCAACAGAATTAAACAAGGTTTCATATTCATTTCCAGGATTACAAGCTGTCTTTGTCTCTCGCATATACACATAGTTGCATACGCTTTCAAGTGATTATACATATATATATATATATATATATATATATATATATATATATATAAGTATATATATAATGAAGTGCTTGAGCATTGCTACAAAAGAGAATGTCGTAGTCAGCTGTTTATGTATTTTTGAGAATCAAGTCAGTATACACGTACATATTTATAATGCTACTTTCATATCTATATTAAACGTTCGATCTATCAATCGATAAGCAGATTGATTGATGGTCATAGACATATTGTCGTGTACTTAGCAATATAAAAAATTGCATCTATTCATTCTTTCACAGGAATATTATATATATATATATATATATATATATATATATATAGATATAGATATGTGTGTGTGTGTGCACACACTCACTAGTAGTTAGACAGTAATCCTTCAGTTATACATGTTTGATTAAAGCATCATTCCCTACAGCTTGGGCTTACGTCCATATGTTGAAACACCGATTCTCATAAGATCAACACAGTTAAGAAACGTAGAGCCTGGTCAATATCTAGGTGGGGTACCGCTTGGAAATATCAGGTGTTATAATCTTGAATGCGCTGGTGGTGTAATTGCTAATGGGTCTAGGTTGTTTTCTGCAGCTTTCTGTTGAACCGCATTTGTTGCTTCAAGTTTTCTCTTCATCTTTGAGGAGACTGTCCCACATTCATTGTCATATAGACGAAATAAAGGCTTCAGTTAGAAATTCCAATCACCTGAAGAAGGTCGAAGCATACAATGGCCGAAACGTCGTGAATATGGCAGTAAAGATAAGGACAACAGTCCGAACAATGTAAATAATGTAAACAACCTAAATTAATATTAATGAACTAAGAAATTCCGTAATTTAGGATTTGAAAAAAAAACCTTTCGTTATTTCCGCTCAGCCATCGCAGTCTTTGTCGGTATTAGCGAAAATCAGTATCTCATATATATATATATATATATATATATATAAAATATAATGTATATAATTTTTCTGGATGCTTTGGCTATATATATATATATATATATAGCCAAAGCATCCAGAAAAATTCTATTTCCAAATTCTACCACGAAATGACAGCCAGTTGGGCATCAGTACAAACTTCGGAAAAGTCACACACACATTGAGCCAATCGACTTTCTAAGTCACTATAGCCTTTTGTCTTTGGGGCACCAAAAAAGCTTTTGAAGCAGGTAAAGTCATTCTGACTGCGACGACGTTTATACAACCATTAATTTAATCTATGCGTGTCTTTCAAATATAGATTATGTATTGAAACTCACAGAAATTATGCAAAAATGTATTTTCATTTATACGTGGAAGAAAAATTGGCAGTAACTTTCATCTGGATCAATTCGACCATTTCATGTAAGGCAATCATAAAAAAATAAGGAAAGATTCAACAAACTTGGATGTTCGTCCCCACAAAAAATGTCAAAAAGTGTTTTTTTTCCCTTAACACCGCTATTATTTTCACTAACTTAACTTTTCGGCAATGTTTATTATTTTAAAAACCGATGATAATTTTAACTAATCCTAAACATATGAAAGTATATTTATACATTTTCTTTGTTAGAGAATTGCCAACAACATTATAAGCACTATTATATTGTTTATTGCAATGGTTAGCAAACTATCGTCTTACTGTCAATCGATTCGAACTTTATAAAATGGTAAGTAAGAATTTTTAAATCCATCTCCTAAATCTATTCAAGAATTCAGTGAAGCGTTTACTCAACTCAACAAGCTGAGTATATCCAGGATAAATTCAGCTCTTCAACTCTGCAATGCCAACAATCTGTTCTTGCTTGGAAAACTTTTGACAAGATCAGTGGCAGAAAATCAACAAATTCAAGTTAAAGGCCAATTGTCAGGCTGAAAGGCTGAATAAATTGCAAGATCATTTTTAAAATCTCTTGGGAAATGTACCTGACATTTTAGATACTGAGGTTAAGGAAATCATTGAAGAAACCCTTGACATTAAACCTGGAAAATTTATAGAGGCAGAAATTGAAGCGACTTTAAAAAAAAAATATGAAAGCAGCGGATGTCTGCAAGGCCCAGGATTTCAACGATATTCTACTCCAGCTCTGTAACGCCATATATAATAGAGAAGTCGTATGAAGATGGACCGAAGGCTGCATTCTTCCTTTCCAAAAGAAAGGAAATTTAGGATCAGCAAAAAATTAAATAGAGATCACGCTTACCTTCATTGCAGCAAAAATTTACAACTCAATGCTTCTCAACAGAATACAACCGGAAATAGAGAAGGTGCTTCGAAAAAAATAAATAAATAAAAATAAAAACAAAATCAATCAACCGTTGGACAAATCCTAACGGTTTGATGGGTTATTGCGGACGTCAGGGCAAAGAATCTACAGGCCGTCTTACATTTTGTAGATTTCTCTAAAGCCTTCGATTCTGCACATTGATGGGAAAGTAGAACATTCTGGCATATGGCATTCATTTACCCCCCTGAGACAGTAACTGCTATAATGATGCTATACAAAAGTAGAAAATCTTTACGTAGATCTCAAGACAGGGACACTAGCTTCTTCAATATCAAAAAAGGGGTCCCCCAGGGTGAAACCCTTGCACCGTTTCTCTTTATTATCACCCTTGGCTACGTATTGAGAACTTCTCTCGGCAAACATCATCTAGTTTTTACTTTATCACCAAGACAAGTCGATATCCTGCAAAAACGTCGATAGATATTGACTATGCAAATGACTTAGCTATCATTACAGACACCATTAACAATGCTACAGTTCTCTTACATCATCTAGAAAATGCCTTCAAAACTGAATTCATAGCAAGACACAATATAAATTGTCTCAGGTGAATGAATAAAATCTGTGGAATCTTTTACATATATAGGAAGCAAGATAAATTCCACTGAAAATGATGTGAAAATTATCATAGCTAAGCCCTGGGTCGCCTTGAATAAAATGGATGTAATCTGGAAATCTGATCTATTAAACAACTTAAAGCGGAGATCCTTTCGAACCATTGTAGAGGCGGTGTTAATGTATGGTGCCATTGCCTGGACATTCGATAAAACCCGAGAGACTAAGCTTGATGGAATCTACACTCGAATGTTGGGAGTTATAATTAATATCTCGGAGACAAAATCCAACTGAATCTATGTGCCCATCTTTGATATTTCTATAATCTTACGCGAACACGGCACAAACAAGCAAAACTAGAATTCGCGTGTGACCCACAGCTCTGGACATCTACCTATGAACGTATTAGTCGCCCAGCAACCACCTGCATTGATCAGTTGAGACACAGAATGCCACCTGAATAACATTCCGACCTTGATGCAGGGCGTGATGGTTGGCGTGATAGACTCTCGAATATCCGAGCTAGCGCAACCGAATAAAATAAAATATAGTGGGTTCACATATCTTAAATGTTTATAAATTTATTAATTTTTCATATTTATTTCTTCATAAATTGCTAAATGATAAACATTGCATTCCATTAGTTTTAATACAATTGTATTACTTTTTAGAATGTTGTAAATATAAAATTAATTTTGAAAATAAACAATCTAATAGTGTCTAATATATCAGGTCATCCCATGTTCTGTCCGAACTTTGAATGAAGAAAAAAAGTAACCAAATGTTACATTTAATTGCAGATTCAATCTACAATATATTTTCCCTGATTATCTATGACTTCCTTCCATCTATTAACAAGCTTACTAATTCCATTTCTGTAAAATTCTTTTGGCTTTGATTCGAAGAACTCACAAATGTCAGTTTTAACCTCTTCCTGTGTTACAAAAGCTGTTTCATCCAAATGATTCTGTAAGCTATGAAACAAATGGTAGTCTGAAGGAGCAAGATCGAGAGAATAAGCTGGATGAGAAATTTTCTCCCAACCAATCTTTTGTGACGTGATTCTTGCTGTGTGGGGTCGCGCATTGTCTTGATGAAACATCACCTCTTTTCGATTCACTAGAGCAGGTCTTTTTCCCTCAAAGCTTGGTTCAAACGCTCTAATTGCTGACAGTATATTTGAGCATTAATTGTTGCATTAGATGGTAAGAATTCAAAGTGGATTATTCCTTGGCAATCCCACCGAAATTGAAAGAACCTTTTGCCCATGAATTTCCCTTCTCAGCTGTGGCTGGGGTCCTTCCCTTTACCAAGCTACTGTCTACGACGCTTAACATTTCGATAAAAGATCCATTTTTCGTCGCCAGTCACAAGTCTATCCAAAAAAGGCGAAACAAGTTGGCGAGAATGGAGAGAAGAGCAGATGTTAACTCGGGATTTGAGGTTGTTTTCAGACAATTCATGAGGCACCCATTTTCCAAGTTTAGGAACTTTTCCAAGTTGTTGAAGATGACGACGAATAGTTGTATGGTATGAACTGAGAATCACTGCCAATTCCTCAACTGGTAAAGCAGGATTTTCTTCAAGGGCTGCTTCAAGAAGGTTTTCATCAAACTTAACTGGACGTCTAGTTCAATCTTCAAGGGTGAAATCTCCACCTCTGAATTTTGCAAACCATCTTCTGCAAGTTCTTTCATTCACACATTCCTATTAATTTTATTGTTCTCTAAAATACAATTTGATCAGTTTAAATGCATCTAACCATAAAAATAATGTTCAGCTCCATTAGACATTATAAAATACTCTTTAAATTTCGTTCATTTTAACAAAAAGTTAAAATTCGGACAGAACTTATGGGATGACCTGATATTTAGTGTAAATTCTCAAGAACAAAAAATGAATAAATTCACTTTTATCACATGTTTGGGTTTTATTACAGTTATAAGTAGTGCTTTTTAAAACAAAAGAGACGTTAAATTTGTTAAAACAATGGCGGTGTCTAGGGAAAGCTATCCTTTTGTAAGAATGGGTACAAAGGATGCCAAAGATGATTTATAAAATGTTATTCACTACGGCTTTTATTATTTGAAATCTAAAAGACACGTTACAGTAATTCCCCGTGTATAATACGCCTTCATCCATAATACGCACACCTAAAATTGTGCTGAAAGTGTGGGAAAATGCTTCTACTCACGCATAATACGCACCCCTTGTTTGGTAATCAAACCCTATAAATTGTACCTCTCCAATGTCACAACAGCCGGCGTTTCCTGCTTTTATTTTTTAAAAAAAGCGTTTTTAAACATAGAATAATATTATACTAATTTAGTTTTATGATAATTCTTATATCATTTTAGGACAATTTTTTAAAGAATTTTTGTAGCTGCGCATAATACGCACCCCTGATTTTGCTTATTACTTTTAGAAAAAATGCGTATTATACATGGGGAATTACAGTAATCCGAATTGAATTAAGATTTTTCAAAATAACCCATTTTATAAGACTTATTTAATTACTCTAACACTAGCAACCGGCAAGATCGGTCTGTTTAATTCGTATTTTTCCAATTATCGAAAAGTTGTTATTTATCCGGATTAAAATTGTAAACAACGTATGTAAAACAGAAAGTCTATGTCGGTTGAATTTAATAAATCTTAAGTGAATGACAGGCACACAGAGTCATGTGAGAGCAGTATGTAAAGGTAATGGTAGGTGGCACCTCTGTTACTTTCAGTCATGTAAATGCTTTGACATCTGGTGAGTCAGTGTGAACAAAGGCAATTATTCATGGCAAGACGATGGGAGTAATAGGAAGCACTCATTGTGGATAGCAAAGCAAGAATTTATGGATTCTTAAGGTGTCTTGTAAGAATATCTCTAATACATTTGTTCAGAAGAAAATGGTGACATCTCACCGGTCAGAAACGCCCCTACGTTGCATGCTACTCTTGTAAAAGTCCCCCAACTTCTAGCCAATCGTGAGCGTCACGTGTCTACAAAACTTTGAGAACTATTTTTGTTGCGATTATGATTTGACAGAAGTTTGCGGCCTTCTATTCGCAATTTATAGTCTTTTTTTACAATCTCTGGGAGATGGCAGATAAATCGATTGACATAAAACTGATTTCCGATTTTAAGAGCACTTCGATGAGCCGACCTGTGCCTAAATGGCTCCAAAAGGCGGATCATCTCTGCAAAATATCTGGGATCAAAATGCTGTAGCATATATTCCTGTTGCGGTGAAGCGATTAGACCTTTGCAGTTTTTCAGCAGCTCAACGAGGATGAAAATTCAGACGTTGAACAAATAAAGTAAGCTTTATGAACAGTTTTTAAGGACGTATAGGAAGGAAGAAGGGTTGGAGAGTTAGAAGGGAAACAGCGGGCAGAATACACAGTGTCTTTGTATAAATCAATCGTGGAACAAGGACAAGCTGGAATGGTAAATAGTCAAACGTCGCTTAAAGCTGCAATAGGAAGTTATGGACAGAACGATCGCCAACGTCCTGAAGGGGCACATATAATATTAACTGTATCTATCCTTTTTTTTATCATTTTATTTCTTTTTCACTCTCCGATTCTCTCGATTATTCCATTCTTACTGGAACCTTGAGGCAATGTGAATTCACTTTAGAATATTACCCTTAGAAAACAGAATGAATGCACTTCTTTAAATGCTTATCGATATCTCTCTCTTTCTCTCGAGGTATATATATATATATATATATATATATATATATATATATATATATATATATATATATATATCAATCACTGAAAATCTAGTTCTGGGATTCATGGCCCTTACTGGTACCAGTACAGAGAGTATGAGCTACATGTCTCATGTCACTTGGGAAGGAGATAGGCTGTGGCAGTAGATTATCCCAGGCCACTGATTTATCGGGATGAACAGTCCAACAGAGACGACTCAATGAACTTTTCTTTTTCTTTCCATAATTTTAATCTTTGTCTTTCTTCGGACACTTCCCGGGGACTCTTCCCTTATCATGCTTTC
>OZ010572.1:129880558-129945558 GCA_963932145.1 Acanthosepion lycidas
AGTCAGTGAACATTTGAAAGAGAAGTTTTATATCTTTTGAATGTAGCATCATATGTCCGGTAACATTCAGTTGTTTGTTTACCCTCGGAATCATAAATCCTCAACAAAAGGCGTTCGGCATTTTTGAGTTCGCGAAAACAAATACGGTTGTTACAGTGCAGCATGCTTTTCGAAGGCAATTCAACATTAATCCACTCTCCCCTAAGGACATTCGATGGTGGTTTAAACAGTTTCAGGAGAGTGGGTGTCTGTGTAAAGGAAAAAAATCCAGAACAATCCATGTTGCGTTTGAGAGGAGTCCATGGAAGTCTACCAATCGAACTAGCCGTGAGCTTGCTATCTCTCAATCCACTGTGTGTCGTAGGCTAAGAAGACGTCTACATTTTGAAACACTACGCCTCATTCAGGCACTTACCAAGACCTTGCCCATTGTGCTTGGCCTGCTAGATCCTCAGACCGCACCGTGGGTGATTTTTTTTTCTTGTGGGGATACGTAAAAGATCGCGTTCATGTTCCACCTCTACCCACTAACCTCGATGTCTTTAAACATCGAATAACAGCAGAGATCAACGCAGTGGATCGTGATATGCTGATACGCGTCTGGGAGGAATTTTCTTATTGCATTCAAATTGCCCGTGCTGCTTCTAGTGGCCAGAGTGAACACTTTTCAGACAGGAAATAAAAATTGATTGAGAGTAGAATACTTGTGACTTGGCTTGGGTTGGGTTTTCTAGTGCTTTTCCTAATTAAAATATGGCATAATGAAATATGTTCATTCTTTCTGAATAAACTTGTGAGTATATATATAAGTGAACATTGAAGTCAACACTCAGAAGCGACAAGATGTTTCATCCTGGACGCAATCGTCAAGCCGCCTGACAATTCCGTCCAGCATTAAACAGCCTGTCGCCTCTGAGTGTTGACTTCAGTGTTCACTTTTATATTTATATTTACATACGCTCTCTCTCTGATATTGAGCCCTTTATCCCATAAATATAGCACACCTTAAAACTATATACTATTTTATCGGGATCGTTAAAAATGGCGGCATCATGTAAGTTTGCAATGATACTGATTAGGCTTTCTGCAAGAGTAAGAAAGGATTTTTATCTATACAATTAACTCCATTGTCGCCTAGAAAAATCATTAAAAGAAAAATCATTAAAAGAAAAATCTTGAAAGCAAACCGGGAAGAAATCAATGGGAAGCCATTCCACTGCCCTTTCTAAGAATGCACGGCAATTTAAAGAACCGGAAAATCGCAGTCTCATGATTATTTACGTCCAAAGAGGGACAGCATTCATAAAAGATTTTAATAATTATCCAAAGAGTGATAACACTACTTTCGAGGCTGCAGATTGTGTTTAAGCATGAAACAGACTGTCGCCTTTCGGTGTTGAAATCTGTTTCCATACTACTTATAATTATACAAGCTCTATCTCGGATACTGAGCACATTTACCACATTAATATAACAGGAACTTAATAGGAGGAGAAAAGTTCGTCTATTGCTCGGTTTATACTCCTCCACGATCTTTTGAACAGGAATAAAGGTTTATCCCAAGAAGATATGAGAATGTTAAAATCTGACGCATGATACGTAACATTATTTTAAGTCATTTTCCATTATACGGTCTGCGAAAAGTGAGTCTTCGAATACCTGGCATGCCACACACACACACACATATATATATATATATATATATATATATATATATATTGCATAATTAATTTAGCGTCAAACAAATCCCAAAAGTCTTCTGCTGAAGATAGTCATGACATTTAACTCAAATTAATCAACATCAAAGTCGATAACATTTGACTAATGCACTGCATCTGAGAAAAAACTGTTGGCCTCTAGTGTCTCCCGCCGATTGGGAATTTTCTATAAAAGGCTACACGTAGTGATATA
The DNA here is from genome assembly GCA_963932145.1 of Acanthosepion lycidas. NCBI lineage: Eukaryota > Metazoa > Mollusca > Cephalopoda > Sepiida > Sepiidae > Acanthosepion > Acanthosepion lycidas. The sequence goes on from OZ010572.1 coordinate 129,882,470, forward strand.
ATTCTTATTGTAAAGTCTTTTCCGAAAGGCTGCAATGAAGAGAAACTGTCAAGAAGATTATGATTATCATACCGGTAAAATGTTTCTTGATGGAAGGAAACATTCCAGGAATTTTTTTATCGAAAAACAAAAACATCAAATAATCGTTGGTCCATTGCTGTACAGCTTGGACTTAAAATTCCGGTCCTAGTTGATGAGTCCCCTTTCCTATAAATATCCTTGGGAAGGGGTATGAATTCAGCTAGTCTTCTCCAGCCATTGTTAAATAGGAACACAGCCTGGAGTTCTTTCGACTTCGTTGGTCATCTGTCCAGAAGAACAACTCATAATCCAAAAACGGTGGGTCTGGCGGTTTTAACCACATAAAAAAACTGCAGGCTACTGAACACGTAGCAGCAACGTCTCACGGACTGAGGTTGTGGATTTGTATTGCAAAGTGTCTTTCATGTTACCGAGGAGGAGAAAACGGTTATATAGGAATAAAGTGTCGTTGCCGATACTTGAGTTTGAACATCGATTGTCAGTGAGCAAACACAGGCGATCCCATTATTGAACTAAGTGAATCACGTGACCATAGAGGAAACGCATATATAGGAAGTCGCGTGACGTATAGATTGCTTTGCATTTCTTATCTATCTTCTATTACTATACAAACCGCTCTTCTCTACTCTATTCGCTATACTATTTCTTTATTCGGATCACGATACGGATAACTGCTCCAGCGAGTATTATCGAGCAAATAATATTAGTGCGAGTTTATTCGAAAGCGTCTGACATCAGTATTGTTCGACGGCGTACCATAGTTGTATCTGCGATTACAAAGGCTCTACTACAACGAGAAATTACGAAAGTGACAACGAGTATTCGTTGACATTACAAAAGTGTCAAAGGAGTGGTCGTTGACATCACAAAAAGTATGCGGCAAAATATATATATATATATATATATATATATATTCAGAAGAGATTTCATTTACTAACAATTAACTAATAGATTTGGAGTCTTAAATCCAGTCAAAAAGTAAACCATTTATATTGGTAACTGTGTCTAATCCGATAGAAACTAGTAATAAATTTTCATTTTTCAAATTTTTTTGTTTTTTTGAGAAAAAGGGCTTTTAGTTTTTACACCTCCGTACATTTATAATCATGTTTTATTTGCCAATAGTGCAACAAAAAATATTGTAGTGTGAAATGGAATTATATCGTTTCAATGGGGAGTTGGTGTGTTGAGTTAAAAGGAGACAACTGATACAAAGACATCCGGAAGAGGCATGACACGTGGAAGTAGAACAATCTACTCTGGTGTACGAAATTTCAGTTCAAAATTCCGGAGAGTACAACGGCCGAAATGTTGTGAATATTGCAACGAAGACGCGGAGAACAGTCCAAACCATGTAAATAGTGTAAATAATTACAATACCTCATCTCAGAAATACAGACAGATATTGGGGGAATTGAAAAAAAATCAAATTTTCACTTCGGCAGTTTGTGCTTTGGTAGCCTGATTTACTGCATGTATAGCAAGTGGAGATAATTTGTAGTGAGTGTGGTGACTGGAAAACTCATCTGCCAATCGTTTCGTTTAAGGAGTTCGCTCCTAATTGTGAGCCCGGTTATTTTAATCTTGCGCGAAACAAAATTTATGAAACTGCTATCAAATCCCGCTGAAAATTCTGAGATCAGCTAATGAAGCGGCCTCAGTCAGTTTGGAGACGTTTCACCGTTTAGAAACATCAGGTACAGTAAACGAATTGTGACCTTGTACTAAGATTAGCAAAGGTTTTCAAATCAACACAAATCACGTTACTGATCTTCTTGTGGAATTGGTGCTTCCTTTTACGCGTAATCATGGATTATCCCTCATTACATTTACCTACATCTTCTGTCAGTGTTGAACAACATAGATTTGGCTGGGTAAATCTATTAACCCATTTCGATTGCTTTACGCTCATTGTTTAGACAACATATAGAGAGCTTTCTCTTTCAGCACAAAATATTCGACATCTATATAGGGTGCATAAGCATTGTGAATTTAAGCGCAGTCCTAAATTGGCAACAAGGTTTCATCTTTTTACAATAGAATTAGTTAGATGTAACCGTAAATTCTTTGCTAATTTTTTTCTCTCTTATTTTTCGCCTGTGGAACTCTTTTCCGGTTTCTTGTTTTCCATTCAACTTTGATCTTCAAAAATCTGCAATGTCAATCGTTATCTACTGTCTACTCGACTCCTCTTTTATTTGTTCTCACTGCTTAATAATTATTACCATTTTTCTTATTCTTCCACACTAAATAAACCCGTATGTCTTAGTGGCTTGCTTGGGGTGAAATCATACACGTGCGTACACACACACACTAATATACATAACAAGTTTTGAAAGTCACACCAAGATAAGGCATTTTTTTAAAACAAGGATGATAATTTATTACTAAAATAAGATATCATTTTATTTGGTGTGATACTATTGTAACATGAGGAGTTACCTTTCGACCAACTCATCTTCAGAAATATATCGTTGGTATAAAACTAAGTTGTTGAAAAGAAAATGTTTTTTCAACAACTGATTTTTATGATAGAAACTCTAAATTAAAAAAAAAAAAAAGGTGGCATAGGCGGTTTCACCACGTAAAAAGACCAGCAGGCCACTGAAATCGCATTAGCAACTTTTAACGGATTGAGCTTGTGGCTTTCTACTACAAAGATTCTTTCATGCTACAAACGAGGAGAAAACGAATGCGGCAAAATCTATCCATTTTATTATTATATATGAGAGTAAATAAATATAAAATAAAAAATGAAAACAAAGAACAAATAAAACAAATTAACCCAAATAATGAATAAATAAACAAGCCACTCCCGCCAACATAACCGCCAGAATAGATTACCCACAATGCACAACTGACCTATATATATATATATATATATATATATATATATATATATATATAGTCGAGAAAAACCCAACACTCGCGACCAGACGATTGCGTCTAGCATGAAACAGCCTGTCGCCTCTGAGTGTTGAATTCAATGTTTATATATATATATATCGAGAGAGAGAGAGAGCTCAAAACTCTTCCATGAGTTGAGCCTTATAGGTTACTGGCGTGTTTATTCAAAGGGGAAAATACGCAAAAATTCAACTTTCCCCTTACGGGGCACTGATAGATTAGATGTATAAACTCCGACTGGTGCAAAATCAGTCGGGTGAGCTGTGATATGGCGAAACAGTGTCTATTTATTTATTTGATCCTTTGACAGTCTAGGCTATCAGCTGTAATTCCATGGATTTTTGTTAGTCCTCTTCAACAATACTCACACAGCCAATCCATAGTAAACAAAAACGTCGATTTCGTACAAATTCTATCGTACATTCCTGTCCCCAAAATAAAATTTGAAATGACCTTGAATAACCAAACAAACTGTACAATTGTCAGTGATTTTCAGAGAACAGGATTTTTTGGTGCAAAAATAAATTATTTTATTTTTTCTTTGGTGATAAAATTTTTCACGTAGTTTTCCATTCATTGCTTGAATGCGATGTTAAATGTCATGTTTCTAAAATAAAATCTGCTAGCAAAGCTTTGTGATGAATGTTATGTCCTCTGCTTTGCACATCACAAGACTGAATGGAGGAGCATGTTCATTATGTTCTTAAAAAAAAAAAAAAAAAAAAAAAAATTGCTGGTCTTAGAAATATAAATTGGGAACATTCATTTTTTCTGGTTTCAAAAACTGATCGTTGGCGAGAAATGTGCGTCTTATACAGGCGTAATTTATGTGAGAAGAGCTTGATGATTATAAGTTATTTAAGCATGTTAACCTTCAAGCAAATCCGTGTCAATTTTTGGTGTTCATGGCAAAGAAGTAATCCATTCGTCTTTGGATTTACTTCAGAGTTAAATCTATCAAATAAGTAAAAAAAAACAATAAGAAAAAAAATAAAAGATAAGAAATAACGAAAATGAATAAAAAATAAATGAAAAAATTAGATAAAACAAAAAAAAAATAAATAAAATGTTTAAACATTTAAGAAGTTTGGAGAAACAGAAATGGCCTTCAAACATTGGAAAAATATGAAATCGACCGAAGTTCTTTGATTCCAGAAATTTCAAACGCATCCAACATAATAAACAAAGGAAAGAAATGACTTCTAAATTCGTCTTCGACCCTCTTCACGTGATTCAATGTCTTTATATGTTTTCATTGATTCAAACAACAAAAATAAAACTATCACGTCAATGAGTCAGTTCTGATTCGATCTCAAATATATTCTATTCGATTTAGTCAAGAATGACAAAGGGATACGCTTATTCATTAAATACCAGGGACTGGCGAATGGTTCAACCCTCTTCCTAAACAAAATCACTATTCAAATATTTGATCCATGAAATTTGGATTTGGAGAAGGGGATCAAGCCGATAATGTTTCAGCACGATTCTTATTTTTGACCAAAAAACACTAAAATAACTGCATATTGTCTGACTCATACTGGAACAATAGATATATATTTCATTACAGTGCGCGGTAGGACACCGTAGATCTGGTTCAATAAATAATTTATCTTTTGCAATCAAATGTCTCTCGATTATTTTCTGCTTCCAACTGTTTTCTATTATCGATTTCTCTTTTACAATGATTTCTTTATCGACAAATTTGGATCATTTAATCATCTCCATAAATATGCCAGTGTCTGTTTTTAATGCACCCATGCAGACACGTCAAAGAACGTATATACCGACAGCCTAAAGATCGATAATTCTATCTAGATTGAAAATTAAAAAAAAAAAAGAAGAAAAAAAGATGATAGAAATCTAATTCAAAATAAATTTTTGTGCAAAATTTTGTGTCTTCGACATGATATATACACATACATATATCATAGAGACCAGAAAGAGGTGAGTAAATGTTTGTATATTTGCATGAAACAATCCTTCTTTTGACATCATATCTATGTATGATTTGGTCACCATATATTTTTGTAATATAGTCTGGAACACTCGGATGAAGTATTGACATTATTCAATGGATTATTAAAAAGAGAAATTTTTATGTTTTGCTTCAAGCGTCGTGTTTTGGCCGGTCCAACTTCTTTTCAAAAGTCTATATCGAATCTTATTACCATCGCTTCCTTTCCAGTCTCTACTTCCTTACTGGAGAACAGATAAAGATTCGTGAATAGCTGCAAATGATTTGAGTTTGAATTAGGAGTTATATATATATATATATATATATCAAGTTTCTTTATCGTAATATTCTAAAATACGCAAAGTTAAATAACAAAATTAATAAAAATACATGAATTTAAAATATTAGAATTAAAATACATCGAAAAACCTGATAAATGTGTTTGAGCTAAAATATATAAATGTGTACAAAACAGTATGATGCTAAAGTATGTTTTATGCCACGCTATAATATATATTTAAAAAAAAGAGAAACTGCAAACGTTTTTGGTTATAATGGGGATTTATTTTAGTATATATATATATATATATATATATATATATATATATATATGTTATATTTTATTCTTCAGATATCTACTACACATGTTTCCGGTCTCGTAACTTTCTTCAGGCAAGTAAAAGGAAAAAAAATTAAAAAGGAATAAACTTTCCTTATGCTGTCTTAATGTCTCATTTTTCCTTTTCTGCATTTGGAATAAGGAATTATAACACAGTATGATATATGGGGGAGGGAATATACATATGCAGGCTAAGAGGAACACACACGCATACAGGGATAGGAAGACATCTCTCATCAACACATCTATCATCACCACCTCATATCAAACCTAATGGTTTCATTAACACTTAGACACAAATTCACTTTTGCCAGTAGTCCAGAAAGGGGTTCAAGGCTCACTAACAAATATAGAAAACGAACAATGAAACAGTAAAAGAACATAAGGAAAATTTATTCGTTTTCTCTGAAGAAGGTCACGAAATCTAAAACCCGTGTAGCAGAAATATGACGAATAAAATATAATATATATACTAAAATAAATCCACATTACAACTAAAAACGTTTGCGGTTTCTCTTTAAAAATATACATTTTTCTCTCGTTGGAATAACTATAACACTTTACCTATATATATATTACACTGATGTCAACACTAAGCAGCGACAGTATTTCAGACTTGCATGCAATCTTCAGGCTATTTAAAAACGCTCTATCTATATAAAAGGTGCCTAATACAAAAGAGGTATCTTAATAATTGTAGAGGCGGAAACTTTCTTAATATGCAATAAATAGCGGTGTCTGTATGTGGGAGGGGCTAAATCAAAGTGGGATTTGAAAATGATATAAAAGGATCAAAAAGGGCAAAGTTAATAAACGGGGTGATCTTAATAAACCCAGGTATGTCCGAAATTGTTATCATAAATAGATCTCCCTCTCAGATGTTAAGGCACCTAATTCGTTCCTTTTACTGCATTTATTTTAATCCTACTATCAACAATTTTAACAAATAATTCACTGTTATAAAACGATAAAACAAAAGCCATATAAATATAAACAAAAAGTTATAAAAAATACAACGAAAAAACAAACACTACAATAAAAATATTTCGCGTGTTTGTTCAAATAAAAACACAAATGAAATTCTCTGACAAGATTTTTTGAAATACTCTAAACTACCAACATAGATATGATTATAGAAGTGAAAGTTTTTTAACTTCGTTTTTTTTTTCTTCCCTAGATTGGTAACTACTCAAAGCAAGAGAGCCCAGTCTTCCCTTGCTTTTAAACTATAGCAAGGGCATTAGCAAAAAGCACATTTTTTATATAATAATTTCAAACATAATGAGACATGCAGGAAAGTGGTGGTTATAACAAGAAACGCCATGCACATAAGAAAGGCCGGAGAGTATGCCGGCCGAAAACACAGTAATCGAAATATAGTTACGCATAAGATACCGAATAATTCATCTTCAGGTTTCGTTTTTCGGTCTTTTCCATGAAGAAACAAAAAACGGTATTACTCACCTGAAAGAAAAAAAGAAAAGAAACAAATTAGTGAGATGCGCTCCAACTTTGGATCAGAATCATCAGGCTTATCTTAGTTGTTATAGACACAAGGTTTCGGCCGCCTTCTGGTATCTATCGTCGTAAGTGGTGACTTACTTGACATTGGGATTTCGACCAGAATCCTTTCTTTGACCCACATGGCTAAATTCTCATTATGTGCTCAATGCTTCCGGGATTTTTCATTTCAATTAACCCATTAACTGCCAATTTTTTTTCATGCGCATTTTGTCCCAGACAGATGTCTTAGGAGTTTATTCATTTCTTATGTTTAATTTCAGTAATAATATTGATTAGAAATAATAAAAAATACTTTTCAAAATAGTCATTATTTTTCTACTCTTGAAATGTAAAATTACAACAGAAAGTTTCTTCTCACGGCTAATAATAAAAACTTTAAAGGCTAAATGTTGTAAAATATACCTCTGCAAATGTAATGTAAGCAATTCAATGTAAATACAAGGAATACATATATAGTGAGTTTAATTGTAACAGATCCCCAACTGGGGCACATGGCAGGTAATGGGTTAATACGGACTAGTCATATTTATCTTTGTCGATCTTATCCGTTTCTTCTCCTGAATCAGAGTATGCGACCTTTCAACGCTAACAAACCCAAAATTTTAACCAGATATTTTATAACCAACGCTTTGACTATGTCATGTGTCAGGTACTTGAAGAAGGTCCGAGAGTACAACGGCCGAAACTTTGTGAAAGCAACAACCAATATGAGCATACTGATCTGAAGAGCAACACATAACATTTCTTCATAATAAAATTTCCGGCATGAATCAATAATTCTTCTTTTCCTTCCAAATTTGGAAATATACCTCGTGTCAAAGCTCCCCCCGGCCAAAAAAATAGTTCACGTCAACTCTGATTAATGCAACCAACCAAAGTTTAGGTAAGTTGAATTTGTTTTTAAATAACTGATGTACCCAATGATGCAAGCGAGAAAAAACATCATGATTTATGTGCTGTGTCCTTTGAAGACGTGGAAGATAATGGCTCTCCACAACTTCCTGTCCTTTCTATCTCAAGGAAACCATCGCCCTTTATCTCAGTTCCACTATCTATTCAGATAAACACGTTAGCTAAGTCGCTCGCTGTTTTCCCCTACGCATTCTTCCATAAATACATCATCTAAGTATTAAATTTTCCAAGTCGTCCTTCCTCGTAATTCAGGAAGTATTTCGAATGTACACCTCCGGATAGAACATAGTAAGTGACGAACATGGATCCTGTTTTGTTTTTACATTAAATTATTCAAAGAAAGTTAAAAGTAACAAAAGAAATAATGTATCAGCAAGCTAGGTTCACTACTTAGTAAATACAGAGACAGCAGGCACTGTAAGAAACGAATATCTCATTAAAAATCCGTGAGAAAATCTTTTATCTTAGACATAAGATAAAAGAGAATAATATGTGAATTCCATTCTCTTCTTGTATGAACAAAGCATTCCATTTAGTATTGAATTTTTATGACCCTAATTAATTCAGGTTTATCTAAATAGTTTATGACGTATTTCTCATAGTATCCATCTATATTAGAATGACCAGAGTTGCATTTGTAGGTGATTCACCGTAACGCAGTAAAAGCAGCACATTACAGCGAAATTTTCATTAGAACTGATTTTTGTGAACATTACTTTTTTTGTTTGTTTGCTTGTTTGTTACAAAAGTAGAAATGAGTATCTTATCAACATTGAAAGAGGAAAAATAAAAAGATTATAAATTGCAGCCTGAAATAATAGAACTGAAATACTGTAGAAAAAAAATTATAACATTTCTCTAGAAATATTTACTTTTAAAAATAAATGTTCCATTATTTTATAAAAAAAATAAAATCTTTTTCTCATCTGTTATAACCATTCGATGCTTTATTATAAAGATTTTTTCTAAACTGTAAGCATGTATGATTAAAAATCATTTAATACTAGACTTCTGCTGATTACGGATATATAGAAATACAAGTAAAGCTGAGTTTAAATTATAAATAGAGTTGTAATTTGGTTAATTACAGAATAGTTCACCCTGTTTATTATTTACTAGTTTATCTATGCCATAAAATTGATGGCATCCTTTAACTTCTAATTATTATTCATCTACACATTCACACATTCGTCTGAATATTTGCTATGGGAATAGATATTGGAACAGAGTGTTGCGATATTATGTCTATGGGAAAGGGACTGTACGGTTGAAATAAGATATAATTCCCGTACATTATTTTAAAAACAAAAAATAAAGACAATTTTCCTTGCATTTATGATTAAAAAATCATGTAGCATTGGACTTCTGCTGGTTAGGAATATGTAGAAAAACAAGTAAATCTAACCTTTATTTTAAAATTTACTTGAAATGTTTTATTACAGAATCGTCGCTCGTTATTTGCGGGTAATGATAAAAAGTAATAAATATGAATTGGCTTAATTGAGATCGTAACAGCCAAATTCGACAGCATTTTCTTTTGGGTTAGTTGATTTTACGGCATGCCAATTCAACTTGGGATATTTAATGTGAATATCAGCCTTCGATCTTGTTATTGGTCTAAAAAGAAGCAGGCCAATATGCAAATTACAGACTGGAGATAACGAAATGTACCACGTGATATGACGCGTTCGGTGGAGGAGGGGCGTATTTAACATTTGATAATTTTGCGTCAATACGCGCTTAAAGGTTTTAGGCAAATTTGATGAACATTTCTTTCCATAGTTAGCCGTAAGGAATTCTAAATGTGGGACTACCTTACACTTAAGAAAAAAAAAAAAATTAAAATTTATTACAGGACATATCAAGCTTTACAGAAACATTTTTCATAATTATGCATTTAGTTACGTAACATATAATTAAAAATAAAATTTTGATGCTATACTTCGATTTGTTGTTCGGTATTTTTGCTTTTCTCTTATTATTGGCAGCATTTTATACCTTGGTTGCAATGTTAAGTTTCCTAAGTTGAACAAACTGGAGTTATTTCGTTTACTCTTTGATACTTCTCTTTTCTATTGCTGGTTTTAAATCTTCTTCCGGTGATTTTGATGGGGAAGAGCGGAATTCTAAATTTTAGAATGATTTTGTTTCATTTCAAAAATAAAACCTGCAAAAAGAAATATTTTAAATTAATATACGACCAAAAATAAAATTCTTTTGACAAAAACTTTAATGATTTCACTATAATTATTAGGTTGGTGCAAAAATAATTTCGTTTTCTAACATATATTACTATGTGAGAAAACGAAATTATTTTTGCACCAACCTAATATGTAACAATAATATAATGATTTGGCGAACATTTGGACGATATAATTTTTCACACATATTTGCCATGACTTAATTAACATGATCCAATTGAAAAATAAATTTTCACGAATAACATTGATTTATTTACTGCTGACTTTGATCCGTCTTAATGAAACACCCTTTATAATTGACTCACTGAGTCATTGGCATATATTGGTCACTTATATTTGGATCTGTATACATTTGCTCGAGAGGTGGCTCTCTCTTTAGGAGGCGTTTAAGTGATGCAGCTACTGTATTTTTCAATAAAAAGTCCATCAGTATTTTTCAACTATCTGCTGTGACTTTCGTTTATGTAAATTCAATCTGGTCATTATTCGTGTCAAGAGGCATTTTTCTCAAAACGTTCATCCATCAAGGCGCATATACTATTCGCACAGTTAAAATTTAGCAAAACAAAATATGGTTTCTTTAAGCCTTGGATGTAGAAAAGATACATAGTAATAGAGTTTAACTAGCTACTTTTAAAAATCCTATTTTCATAAAAAGAAGATTTCTTCCCCTTCGCTTAATGAATAAAGAAAACATTTCCTTGTCATAACAACAACAGAAATGAGGGAGAATAGTCCGAAAGTAAATAGTATTAGGTTGGTGCAAAAATAATTTCGTTTTCTCATATAGTAACATATGTTAGAAAACGAAATTATTTTTGCACCAACCTAACTACTCATGCGAGAAATTCAGGCAGGAGTATTATCTTTAAGAAATATGAACACGCGGACTCTGTTGTTAACGAAAAGCGTGCCTTTTCCACAGGTAAACTTGTAATTATTCCTCTAATTTTTTTAATTTATTTTATTATTTTAACGAATAAGTATTTTATAAAATTTCAGCCTTTCTTGTATTTTTTATTATCGTTTTGTTGCAAACAAGTAGGGCGTTTTAGAAACCTCGTCGAGGGATATACATACACTACATTTGTCGCTAGACGAGTACCAGCTAATACGAAATGTGCTGCCGCTTTTTATCCATTTGCCACCAGATTTTTCCACTTGCATATTGTCGATTTTCAAAGACAAGATCTAGACTTCGAAATCGTCATTACAATATAAGCGTGGGCAAATATTCATATCATACTTATGTCATTGTCTTGTTGATCAGGTTCATCTATTATGGTCGAGTGCTTCTGAAATATGGAGTTCACGATCTCATTTACGTGAAATAATCGTCACCTCATCGGCTGAAGAAACAATCCCAGCCACAATAACTTGATATTGATTTGTTTTCTCATTTCGCTGCCAAACGAACACAGCGAACATACAAATGATAAATTATCAGCGGATAATGACGTTATTTTTATGACAGAAACGCCTCACTTAGTCTGGAGACGGAGTTTTTTTTCGAAACATTCTTTTTATTAACCATCACACACACAGACATGGAAGTGAGAAAAAGTTATCATTCCTAACCATTTCACACGATTAAACCAAATTACTAAATCTCAGAATTGTGGAACATGTTTTATAGTTTAAAATAAAAGTATTCCTTTTGTTATTTATTACACGACTATCTTTTTACATAGACATGTAAATCTGATAACTGCTTTTCTCTCTGTTTGTTTATTATCTAGTGTGTTAGAGTTAAAATTAATAAATATATTAAAACGCATGTGGATGTATGCATGCTTAAATCCAATTCTGAATTCTGTTACTTTATTGTCACTTCTTAGTCCTGGGTATGACGATAAACTACATCCGGCAGCAAGGACGTTAATTAAGAGATTTCGAAAAACGTGGAACCACCTCTGAATTGCTTTTGTTCCCAGATTCACCCTGACCCGGCGTGTTAGAATCCCTGGTATGAGCAAATAAGGAACATCCAAAAAAAAAAAAAAAAAAAAAGTATAAAAATAGATATTTATGGTAAAAATACCAGCAAATCATATTTATGTATGTTATTTGTATATATTTATACCAACAACAGATTTTCTCTGTAGTTGAAAACATACAATGGCATTCAGAACATTTCAATCAAATTTCAGCATTAAAATTATTCGTAAGGAGTTGATATGCCGTTAAACTAACAAAACAATCAATCATTGTCCTTTCTCTTCACTGTAGTCTTCGCATTCATTTTCACTCCAAGTAACCATTTCCTTGCGATGAAGGAATTTATGAAAATGTATTTGACTTATTCCGGTGCTTACTCGTTCTCTAGAAAAAATTTCAAATCTCTTAAAAGGTGACGTCATTTACAACTGCCAAAGTGATTGTTTTTTTATACGCACTTCAATATACGATCTCCTATGGAGAAAGAATGCATTTCTATATAATATTTGAATACCTAGTAAAATTTGTCTTACGTTAAAATTAATTTGGTTATTCGTGATATCTAAATCTATATGCGCATGAATTGCACTAACTTTTGACAAAACAACCAACAAGAGAGTGTAGAACATGTGTGGGCAATGGAAAAAAAAAATTCATTTTGCTGAATTTTTGTGTTCGAGATAGAATATTAGAAATCTAGACAAACAATATTTTCAATTTTTTTAGTCTTAAGTTGGAAAATAGTTGTAGAGATTATCGATATTGTTTTAAAATTATATATATATATATATATATATATATTATATATATATACACATATACACACACGAGAGAGAGATTGATATGCGTGTGTTTTCTTTAATGTTAACATACACACGGGTAAAATGAATTCCTCCCACCTGCATATATAGGATTGCATTAATAATCACATTTAGTCTGAAGAAGTCTTTTTGAAGGTCGGAACACGTTACATAATGTTTTCCATTCTATATATATATATATATATATATATATATATGGTAGATATATAGAGAGAAATTACATTATGTGTTCAGACATGAAACAAACTGTCGCCGTTCGGTATTAACCCCAGGGTTCACTTTTATATTAGCACATGCTCTATCCCTGATAATGAAACCTTATCTCTAAATATAGAGTACCTTTGAACTATTTCACGCACACTGTTCTAAGTATGTTCTAAGTAAATAATTCTCAATTTAAAATCACAGAGTTATAATTTCTGCTAAAAATAATTATATTCGTTCCTAATCACATGCGCGCGCACACACACACACATTATATATATATATATATATATATATATATATTAGGCATATATTTTTTTCACAATACTGGAACAGAACTTGCTCTCATCGCCATGACAAAGCGTCATTCACACGAAAGCTTCGCAGTTCTCGCTTGTGGAACTTTCCAACTAACTTTGATCTTCATAAATTTCATATCATCCTCATTCCTTAATATATGATTTTCTTAGATTCCTTCACACTGAGTAACTCTTTACCTCTTAGCGGCTTTATTGCCTTGCTTGGAGTGAAAGGATAAAAAAAAACTACTGGAAACAAATATAATGGTTTTGTGTCGCAAATCGAAGTCTGGCTGCACACACGCATTTCTGATGGAAGTAAATAAATCCCACCCATCAGTCTTGAAATGCATGCAGCCATATTTGCTCTGATCTATGGTACAGGCGCTGTGTAGTCTGCCACATTTTTTATAATGCGTCGATCATGGTGGGCGTGTCTACTACGCGAGTGTCCAAAGCTTGTGCCAAGAATGTAGAAAGGTTCAGCTCACCATTGTTGTCAACAGCGAAATATGACCAATGACTTACTCGCTTTTTTCAAAGTTATCAATCTAGTCCCATCAAAAACAGCTATAAATGAAGAAAAGAAACAGAAAGGATTTCATTGGCTCTTCACGAACCAATGGCGTGCTGGCAGGGAATTTGAATACATAGTTATCCTTCTCCAATGTATTAGGTTGGTGCAAAAATAATGACGTAATAATGTCGTTTTATGACGTATTTTTTAACGTCAAAAAACGACATTATTACGTCATTATTTTTGCACCAACCTAATACCTTAACAGAGAAAGAGAAGAATTAAATTTAGGGTTATATTAATCTGATGTAAACGCAACTGCCTCGACCAAATTCTGAACGCTTGCTATCAATTTGATTGTTCACGCCAAGAGTGTACGTGTATATTCAAGGTCTTCGTTCTCATAGAATTAAATGCGATAATAATACAAATAAAGTAATCGCAATTGAAAATGACATTTTTACGCATCTACTGGAGATATAACAGATTCTGTGTGTATATCTAATGGCTTCCTACTTTATATAACAGACATCTTCAATTTGGAAACACAGAAACCCCATATAAAATCAATAATATAGACCGGTTTATTCGAAATGGAATCCGCCCCTTAAAGTCAAACTGTTTCGACCGTTGTCTTCTCCAGCCTCGTTCAGATGCCGTATCTGGCAAAATTGTTACAAGTGAATCCCACATATGACTATTTAATTAAGAATTAAGAGATATTAGGTTTCTAAATGTTATCAATTACCTATTATTTACATTATTCGGAGTGTTATCCTCATCTTCATTACCACATTCACAACGTTTCGGACGTTGTACGCTCCGGCCTTCTTCAGGTGATTCAAATTTCGAACCGAATCCTTTATTTCGTCCACCAGGGTAGATTTTTCTAGTTCTATAGGACACATGATCCAGCGGATATAGACGTTGGTTAGATCCAGTGACTGGACCCAAAGAGTTTTGAGTTCAATAACAGGCCAGAGCAGTGGTGAAACAAACTTGGAGAGTTGGAGAGAAATAACTGAGACATCCAGAAGAGGCATGGCAAGTGGAACTAGAAATACCGTGGTAGATTGTTCTAGTTCCACGTATCTTAGTTTCAGTTATTTCCTTTTAGTAACTCAACAAGTTTTTGTTCATCTCTGCTGTGGCCAAGTATTGAACTCAGAATTCTCAGAAGTCAAGTCACTGAATTACTTCAACCAACGCTTTTATCCACTGGGTCATGTGTCTCCAAGGAGAGTTCAGTTACTGAAGGGAAATAGCTGAAATGGCACGTGAAATTAGAACAATCTACCCCAGTGGACTGAAAAGTTCGGTTTGAAATTCCAACGTATATCACCTGAAGAAGGCAGGAGTGTAGAACGGTCGAAACGTCGCAATAAAGATGAGGATAGCATCCCGAACAATTCAAATAGTGTAAATAGTTACAATGCTTCATCTCAGAAATATAGACAAAAAAAAAAAAAAAAAAAAATGTCTTTCTGAAATCCAATCTTTGCTATTGAAATTATTGAAAACATAAAAATGGATTTCGGGCACGTCGACGTGGTGAAATTGTTAGCAAACCTGTCTTGCTAGATCAATTACGGCTGAGTAACGAATGCTATCTTCACTGAGTACCTCATTCTTTCGACCTTGTGCCACATCTAAGCTACACTCAGAAAAATCACCAATAATAATTCATATAAGGAAAAAAAAATTAATTAGATTTTTGAAAAGTGTGTGTATGTGTGTGTACATCCCTTCCACTTTGTCTGTGTATCTGTGTTTATCGGAGAATAAAGTAACGTCGCATGAGAACATGTAGTTTTATATCAATACAGAAACCTTCCACCCAACAGATTCTACCGCCATATAGTTACTTATACATATATATTTCGATTATAGGTGCTGTTCAACTTATAATTACATGAATCATTCATACAAAAAAAAAAAAAAAAAAAAAATATATAGATGTTAATGATTTAAATGGCGAGAATACATCTTTGCAAACAATTTCAATAAGGTACACTAACCCCGAACCTGTATATGAATGATATGATCCTTGTTTTTAAATTCCAGTTTCATAAGGTCTTTTTTAGTTTTTACAAGCTTTCGTCTGTTCCTACAGACATCCTCAGGGATGGAAATAGATTTGTTCTTGTTTTTTACTTCTCGGTAATAAGAGGACAACGAAAATAGATATGTAATCCGAAAAAAAAAAAAAAAAATATGCTATGAGAAATGTGTTATTATTTTGGAACGTGCGGTCGCAACGCTGAGTTTGAATTTTAAATTTTAAGGTTGTGCGTTTTTGTACAAATATTGTAATAAGAGAATTCTTTTGTACTGGTAGGTTTTCCGTCAATGTGGCATGGACAATATTGTTCAATAATTACAGAAATATCACACTTATCCGAAAGTTGCAAATCGGATAAGTTATTTTAATTTCGATTATAGGTATTGTATGAATGATTCATGTAATTATAAATTGAACTGCACCTATAATCGAAATTAAAATAACTGATCCAACGTGCAACTTTGGGATAATAAGTGTGACATTTCTGTAATTATTGAACAATATAGTTCATGCCACATTGACGGAAAACCTACCAGTACAAAAGAATTCTCTTATTACTATTAGGTTGGTGCAAAAATAATGACGTAATAATGTCGTTTTTTGACGTTAAAAATAAGTCAAAAAACGACATTATTACGTCATTATTTTTGCACCAACCTAATATATTTGTACAAAAACGCACAAACTTAAAATTTAAAATTCAAACTCAGCGTTGCGAACGCACGTTCCAAAATAATAACACATTTCTCATAGCATTCTTTTTCGGATTACATCTCTATTTTCGTTTTCCTCTTATTACCGAGAAGTAAAAAACAAGAACAAATTTATTTCCATACCTGAGGACGTCTATAGGAACAGACGAAAGCTTGTAAAAACTAAAAAAGACCTTATGAAACTGGAATTTAGGGATCATATCATTCATATACAGGTTCGGGTTTAGTGTAACTTATTGAAATTGTTTGCGATGTATTCTCGCCATTTAAATCATTAACCTCTATATTTGTTTTTTGTGTGAATGAATATATATATATATATATATATATATATATATATATATATATATAACACGTTTTTAGTCTCGTCGTTAGTCAGATCGGATCAGGTAATTTAATTTACTGTTCCTCTTCTGAAAAAAATAATCCCAACGTATTTTTCTTTCACACTGTTTAGTCTTTCATTCGAAACTGAATGCACACGTCACCGAAACTTGTCAAGAAGCTTTTCCATCTTTGTTGCATTATTGCTATATTTTTTTTGGCTACTATTACCACAGCCCACTAACATCCATGCACCTTATATGCGCGTTAACATGTCAAAATTACTTTCAAGATTTTTATATTTTGATCTTATGAATTCTAATCGCAAAAGGCACGTTACTTACACTGAAGAAGAAACTACCCGTGTTCATTTTTATTATATTCTAGAGAGAGAAAAAAATGTCAGCGTGAAGCAAATGGTATTAGAGCGCCAAAGAAACTCTTTAAAAATTATCTTCGGTTAAAAATATCTTATTTCTGTATTTTTATCTGCGGAATATTATTTACTGTTAAGATATTACGATAACAATGCATTTGCTTGTACAAATGAATTGTTATCTACATTATTTACAACCTCATCTCAGAAATATAGACAGATACTGAATTGATATCGTAGTGCATTACTAATAAAGGTGGGAGGCTAAATCTCATCTGTAAATTACAATATATTTAACTCCGGACTGTGTGTGTGTGTGTGTGTGTGCGTGTGCGCGCCTCGGGGGCCCTCTATGAACGTTGATTATATTCTCATGTGTCTGCAAGAGACTCTCGGGTAGGGGCTTGTATACTTAGCATTCATACGGTTTTTCCCATGCTTGTACATATTAGTGCAGCTACGTTGACTCTGTGTTTACCTGTCGGGAATAGCCACTGATATTCTGTGAGGCGCGTTATAAACACTTGGGGACGAGGATGTAATTTCTTAGATCAATCGGCCGAATCACCGGGCTTCTTTGAAAAATATTACCTGTGCCGAGTTACATAGTAATCAACAATACTTACTGTTTTTTCACAGTCATATGATAATATTGCAGTATTTGTTCCGCGGCCATGACCAGCTAAGATAAGCTTTGTGCCCGACCCAGCGCTCGCGGGGGCTGGGTAAAAAATAGACCAGTGACCAGAGTGTAAGCGTTCGGTTACCCCACATTAAACAACTGACCTTGTGTCGCATCTCAACTCATTGGGGAGACATAGTAAATACCCGTATCTGACAGAATTTGATTGATTTTTTTTTTAACAAAAGAATAATTTTAGAAAACATATATGAATTCGTAAATCCCTTTGTTTGTCGGTAGGACCCTATGAATTGCATCATAAAATGAGGTTTTCATTCTTGAAGGAAATATAGCATTAGTTCTACAGTTTTCTTTCTTTTATTTTAAGCATTTCACCCCAAGCAAGGCGGAATGCCACTAGTACATTTGGGGTTACAGAGTGGGAGCGAGAGTAAAGTGATGTGATGGAGGAAAGGATGAAGAGAAGGACAGGGGATAGTTCAGAGCATCTAGAGATGTCAATTGAATAGTTGGAGATTATAACTATCAGGGAAACAAGTAATAGGAAGGGGATTCTACAGACGAGAATTGCGAGACATGAAGCTGTTGGAGTAGAAGAGACGGACACATTTAACCGTTTCGACAGTAAAAGGGTGGGGCCGTGATACCAGCTTAGTAGCACACCTAAATTCTTGCAGTCTGGGAACTAGCGATAGTAGCTCGTCGGAGCAGTTACCGTGAAAGTATTTGTAGAAAAGACAGAGGGAAGCGACGGTACGACTGTGAGAGAGCGACTGTAGACGAGATGACAGATCAGGATCAACCACATTGCTTATCCGTCTCTGGATATTGTTGAGGACCTTAAAGGCGAACAGCGGGGGCACCAGACCATATATGGCAGCAGTATTGCATGCAAGGGCGAATGGTTGGTTTGTAGATTTGAAGGATGGACTCAGACGAGAAAAACTTTTTGGCGCGACACAGGGAGCCAACTTTCTATCAGCAGTATCCTACTTGTCTTTTGATGGAAAAATATAATATTAATTTTAGTCAATAATAATATGCAGCTTTATAAACTAAGCGCCAATTTCT
The DNA here is from genome assembly GCA_963932145.1 of Acanthosepion lycidas. Classification (NCBI taxonomy): domain Eukaryota; kingdom Metazoa; phylum Mollusca; class Cephalopoda; order Sepiida; family Sepiidae; genus Acanthosepion; species Acanthosepion lycidas. The sequence continues at coordinate 129,901,600 of OZ010572.1, forward strand.
GATTAAATGAAAACAATGTCAGCAGTTTGCAATGAAAACAATCGCAAATACAATGAAAATAATATTTTTTTTTAAATTGGAAATTACCTGTTTTCTCTTATAAAGCCATTATAGGAAGAAAAAAAAAGTTTTTCTATTCACTGAAATTCACATACATTTCATTGATTACAACCGTGAAAACAATCGTCTGTGAAACGGCTTGTCATTTGGGAAGGTCTATAATTGTTTATTAGATTCCCTGGTGTTTGACGTATTAAAAAAAATAAAGCGGCCAGTCGAAACCATTTTTTGAAAAGCGATGTTTACTTTTGATTGGTTCATTTCAGATGAGTAAAACGGAAAGCACGATTAGACGTGTCATCAGAGTAGCAATTCAAAAATACCTGCTGGTATCGTTCAATAATAATAGCGAATACCTGACTGCTGAGAGGAGAGATTTAAAATACGCGGTTCTGAATGTTTTAATAGGGACTCATGAGGAAATAAATGTTTTTAAAATAAAATAATTAAAAAATATTGAATTCTTTTACGTGTATCTGCTTTTCAAATAAAAAATTAAAGTTTCAAATAGCAAGCGTGTCAAAGAGTCAGCATGGAATCCGCTTTAATTTTGCTTTCCCAAAGCTGAATTCTCGTATAGAAAATTGGTAATTGATCTAAATTCTAACTTAGGGATTCAGCCTATGCATTTGATAGACGTTTGATAAATATCAAAGGAAAAGAAAACGGCCAAATGCGGGGTGGGTGGGTATGAGCTTTGAGGTCACCAAAAACGGGCGCGCCTTTCCTTAAAATCTTGTTTCCTGGTAAAAGACGTGGCATGATCTGTAAGGGGAATGATGCAAAGTGCGCGTGTAAAGAAAAAAGCAAAATATTGACATTGGATAATGTCACGAAGGTGATCTTTAGTACAACTGTCAGCGACACACATGACGGAATCGGTGAACTGAGTTCAAATCCTGGTCTCCATCACCTTTCTAAGTATATATTATATATATATATATTACATACATACATACATATACTAAAAGTGCTTGCGTGGTGCGTCCGTCCTTACGGCGCATAATGATTTAAATTAATCTGGTAATTAGTTATATTTCATCTTTCTTTAAACAATCAATATTTTGAAAATTTAAAAAATATTTTAAAGTTAATCTGATTTTCATAAAATATTTCAAGTTAATAATATTTCAAAATACGAGTTGTTTATACAGTAAGCACTTTTATCTTAACTTTCTTCAGACATTTTTTTTATTAAAATATTTTAAGTTAAAGACAGACGCAAAGAAATCCCGCTTTGTCGTTTCGTTCATTTTTGTAGAGTAATTATTTATATTTCAGCATTATCTAAACAAACTGTATTTAAAAAAATAATTTTGGCAAATTAAAAAGTATTTCCAAGTGAATATGATTCCAAAATACTTTTTGGCATATTAAAAAATATTTTTAAGTTAATCTGATTTAAATTATAAATTTATCCCCGACGTTTTATTCCTATTAAATTCTGTAAACAATCAATAAAAAGGTTAAAGTTGAACTTGTAAACTAGACCAATGATGACAGGAACGAATTGAGATTTTTAAATGAAACATATTTTATAACCTGAACCGTCAGTGACTCAGCGGTTCAAGGGTAGTGTAGTCATTTTGCAGAAAGTAGAAATTTCAACTTACGTACGTTATGACCTACTCGACTGCTACAAGGCCACGTTTAAGAGAGCATTTATCGAGCCAGAATCTCAAAATTCTCAAAACCTGGTGTTAGATTGATGTATTTAGAAAAGAAAAGTGGGATATTGCTGAAAGGAGGTCCGGCTCGAAAAGTTGAAACTTTTAGATAGTTGTTTTACCATTGAGACACGTCTACAAGAATTTTTATGTACAGTAAGAAAAAAAAGAAAAAGAAAAGAAAAAGAAAAGAAAAAGAAGAAAAAGAAAAGAAAAAGAAAAGAAAAAGAAAAAAGAAAAGAAAAAGAAAAAAGAAAAAGAAAAGAAAAAGAACAAAGAAAAAAGAAAAAGAAAAGGAAAGAAAAAGAAAAGAAAAAGAAAAGAAAAAAAGAAAAAGAAAAGAAAAAGAAAAAGAAAAAGAAAAAAGCTGAATGACTTTTGCTTTCAATGTTGACAATTAGTTACCTTGGTGGATTTACGTAAAATAAAAAGCCAAGATTTTAAATACCGTTTATACTCTAGTATAGTGCGTGTTTTCATCAGGGGGCGCATAATACACAGGAGATTTTTTTGTTTTCAGTGACTGGTTGTATGCACAGGCAATTTTATCCTGAATGGTTAAAATTCACCGTAAAACTATTCAGGATTGTACTATACACGAGCGTATATTGTACTGATTTTCCAGGCAAGTCATATTCTGTACCGATTTAATCTTAGTATCGACTCCAAGCTCAAATGACTTATCCATGAACTCATTGTCAGATGTAAAACAGACAAAAATATTTCCACATAAAAGAAAAGAAAAAAAAAATTGAGATAAAGATATTGTGGACGAGGCTGTCTCTACCAACAGTTGGTCGGTTAGGTGTGATTGAAGTCGTGCAGTGGTTATACATCTTTATTTTTAAAGTACAAATAGAAAAACATTGTGATTTCTAGCATCCTAACCGTAAATGTAAAGAAACAGGTTCGGAATGAGGATTTAAAACTATCATTATTTTTGTTTTGTTATATATATATATATAGATACACACAAACATGTTTTGGGTGTTATATTGAAATTGTTAAATCATGAAAGTAAGGAAAAAATGCGAAACTGTAATAAGACTGACTATAAAAACAATCAAAAAAATCAACAGCTGACAGTGACCTAAAAACTAATTTCTAAAACAGTCACCCTTCACAGGTGAGGAATAGTTTCAATTTTCACTGGAGGCCGACATAGGAGCGCCTTTGATCGAGATTGTTCTTTTAATGAACGGATTAGTGAGTTCGATCTTCATTTACGGCATCCCAGATTCTTTCTGGAGAAAACCGAGTTCAATCCTTTCTGGGAGTCTTAGATAATAAACATTTTTTTTAAATAAACAATGACGCTATTTTATTTCTCGCTACCTGATGCCATTAGTTCATATTCTGTCTTTTTTACGCATAACATTTGCTCGAAGTAAACATACGTCACTTTACAATAACGGAATATCTTATTACTAAGTAGAGTTATATTCATATTCGAAGACTCGTAGTAGAATAAGAAGAAAAAGAATACGAAGAAGAAAAAGAATACGAAGAAGAAAAAGAATACGAAGAAGAAAAATAATACGAAGAACAATAATAATATGAAGGGTGAGAATAATAAGAATCATGATCACTTCCCCCCTTTCTTTATGATAACAACGTCGTTGATATGTGACGGTCAGGGGAGGTAAATTTGCATTGCTTGCTTGTTTAACAGCTTGTGAAGTAAAACCGGGGAAAATAAATTAAAATGCAGGAACAGAATTAATATTTATATATTTTTTGCTTGCAAAAAACAAAAAAAAATCTCATTATTATAAAGCATAAATCTCGAATAGAATGTTATTTGTTTAATATGCAGAAAGGTTTTGAAGTACAATAAAAAAAAAAAAACGACAAAAAACCCTGAAGTATTGCAATCATCGCATTATATTTACTATTTAAATAGGAAGACCTAAAAACTCCATATTTGTTGGCTATCAAATTCATAGTTACTGGATTCGTAAATTGATCACGTTTTCAATATACAGCTAATATTGAAAAAATTGTCTTGTGCACATGTGGCACTCATGTCTTTCACGGCATACGCAAATATATCTAAGATAGTACTATTGTTAGATACTGTCTACATGTTTAATCTAGGTGTGAAAAATTCGTAAAGTTATAGCAATTTTCCCCATTTTGTTTTTATTTCTAAAGCTGAATTTCAGGCGATGGTTTCTTGATTACTCCATACGCAATTAGCAAAGGAAAAAAAAGGAAAAAAAGAGAAATAAAAGAAGAAGCAAACGCTAATCTGTTAGGAAAGTGAAGACGCCTTTTGCGAGAGCGATCAGTTGTTTAAATTGAACGTCAAGATTTGATGGTGATTTTTTAAAAGGAGGCGACGGTCTAAAGCAGGATTGTCGAAGAAGACATTCAGTTTCATATTTAATCGCACTTTATACCGAGAATTAGCGATAAAGAGACTTTTCCCGTCGCTTTTTGACTTCGGCTCGTTATCGTCTGTTGTCTGACCTCAATTTTGAGCTGATTCACCGATTCAAAAGACATCGAACAAGATTTATCACATGAACCATAAGCGCGCTGATCAGTACGGAAGCACCTCAAGCTAACGATAAATACAGCATCTCTTTTTTTTCATTCGCTTGTACTGCATCTCTCTCTCTCTCACGTAGACAGACATATATAAAAAAGGCAAAAAAAACAGAAACTGAGAACCAAGTAGACACTGAGTGAGTGTCATACTGTGAGTGATGGTCATACAGAAAGACGAGTGAGCGACTGAGAGATCGTTATACAGACGAGTGACTGAGTGATGGTCAGACAGAAAGATGAGTGAGTGAGTGACTGAGTGATGGTCGGACAGAAAGATGAGTGACTGACTGAGTTATGGTCAGACAGAAAGATGAGTGACTGACTGAGTTATGGTCAGACAGAAAGATGAGTGACTGACTGAGTTATGGTCAGACAGAAAGATGAGTGACTGACTGAGTTATGGTCAGACAGAAAGATGAGTGACTGACTGAGTTATGGTCAGACAGAAAGATGAGTGACTGACTGAGTGATGGTCAAACAGAATGATGAGTGAGTGAGTGAGTGATGGTCAGACAGAATGATGAGTGAGTGAGTGAGTGAGTGAGTGATGGTCAGACAGAATGATGAGTGAGTGACTGAGTGATGATCGGACAAAGATGAATGAGTGAGTGATGATCGGACAGAAAGATGAGTGAGTGACTGAGTGATGATCGGACAGAAAGATGAGTGAGTGACTGAGTGATGATCGGACAGAAAGATGAGTAAGTGACTGAGTGATGATCGGACAGAAAGATGAGTGAGTGACTGAGTGATGATCGGACAGAAAGATGAGTGAGTGACTGAGTGATGATCGGACAGAAAGATGAGTGAGTGACTGAGTGATGGTCAGACAAAAACGGATGAGTGAGTAATGTTCAGGCAGTGAGTGAGTGAATGATAGACAGCATAGGCTGATAAACAATAGTGATCGTTTTTATTTTTTAAGGCTGATCAATCCTTTGTGAGTTATTAGGTTGGTGCAAAAATAATGACGTAATAATGTCGTTTTTTATGTTAAAAATACGTCAAAAAACGACATTATTACGTCATTATTTTTGCACCAACCTAATATTTAAAGACGAAATGTATTTCAGACTGAAGGAGGTCGCTTATAGTACCCAGTGTTACCCTATCTAACCCCTGACCCAGTTCGAGGCTGCTTAATTTGATCGAAACGAGAAGGCACAATAGTTAGCCTCTCGCTGCTCTGTCCCTATTTCATTGGGAAGTGTTCAGACGAATTACATTCCTTTGTTCCACGCACATTGAACCGGATCACCTTCATTCCCTTCAGATCCCATTAGTGATGTACGTTTCACTCGAGCATTAGCTTCTCGTGAAACGTTGTTTTTTAGAATGCACTCCCAAGAGAATGCTTTCCTCATCACTACAATCTTAACCTGTCCAAGTCTAGAGTTAATCGTTACCCAATACATATCCACATAAATTGTGTCTCTTACTCTGTAACCTTCTACCTTGTGTGGCTCTTGAGCCTTGTACAATGTGAACATCACTGTAAAAAAAATTAACAAAAATAATTATAAACAATTTCATATCTAAAGTGATGTTTTTTTTTTCATTTATTAATCAGATAAAAACCTATCAGTTTAGAAATTGATTTACGTTAGGAGACGAAACTTGGCTTGTATGAATGTTTCAAGAGTCTCCGAAAGATTTGCGTTTATAAAGACACTATTCAACTTTGCCTGATCATCGACGCACTCCCTAGCCGAGTCAGTATAAGAACATCGGATCTAACGACGGTTTCTCCTGCTAAGGGCATACGTAAGTTCGAATCCTGTCGGAGAGCTTATATTTTTCTTTAATAAGAATTCTCGAATATTTCGGCCAGTAGACGAAAATAAATATACTGTCGGAGCGTCTACTCAAACATGATTATTCACTAAAAACAACATAATTAAAAGAAAAAAAAAAGAATTCCATAATTACATTGAGAAATTATACTTTTGAAATTTTGAATTTACTTAAGGAGTTAAAAGGTCAAACACTGACAAAATAATCAATTACTTAACTACAAGCGAGAAAAGCAGGCGAATTATTTGAGTATTTCAAGATGAGGTAAGTCGGAGAAAATCTTGTTGACGGCTGAATGTAGCTGGTTGGCCATCGTTTGGAGATAATTGTTATGCACAGTAAGATGAAAATAGAACAGTAGTTAGCGTACTAGCCAGATAGATCATTAATACTGTATTGACTTGGATCCTTTCGATTTTATCCATCAGTTTTGACTGTGTGCCAAGCAATCTATCTTAAATAAACAGGCAAAGAATACTATGAAAAGAATTAGATAAATGAAACAGTTATCACGAAATCGCGACAAAAAAAAAAAAAAAAAAAAAGACAAGACAAGACGCCAGCGAGAAGACATCTGACCACAATCGGTCAGTCGTGATTGACCGATGTCATGTAGCGGTAATTTATCTTGTTTTTTAAAAGGTAACAAACATCAAAACGTGTTTGTAAAATCCAGGCGAATAATAATAACATCGATAAAACATAGTATGGTTAACAAACTTCGCTTTCTGCCAATTTGCGACGAGTCATTGTCATCACACGTATTGTTAGAAATGTATTATCCTTTTTCTCACCAACATTTTGCTGATCTCTTTTTCGGCCTTCCTCGTCAGTATATATTCTTATGGAAGATTGGGTGTCTTTATTTTATGTTTAATCTGCCAGTTTTATCTCTGCAGATGAAATCAATAAAAAAAAAATTGGATCCACTCATTGACTCAACCTAAAATGTCAATGGACGTATCAACATGACTAACTAACAATTCGATTTTATACCATATGAAAATCTGCACAGTGCCGAAATCTCTCGACATACCATTTTCTTAAACGTTTATGTAGCCAACTATATATATATATATATATATATATATATATAAATAAAATAGATGGAGATAGATGGAGGAGATGGAGAGAGAGATAGATGGAGGAGATGGAGAGAGAGAGAGATGGAGGAGATGGAGAGAGAGAGATGGAGGAGATGGAGAGAGAGAGATGGAGGAGATGGAGAGAGAGAGATGGAGGAGATGGAGAGAGAGAGAGATGGAGGAGATGGAGAGAGAGATGGAGGAGATGGAAAGAGAGATGGAGGAGATGGAAAGAGAGAGAGATAGATGGAGGAGATGGAGAGAAAGAGATAGATGGAGGAGATGGAGAGAAAGAGATAGATGGAGGAGATGGAGAGAAAGATATATATATATATATATATATATATATATATATATATAGAGAGAGAGAGAGAGAGATATATAGATATATATATATAGAGAGAGAGATGGAGGGAGAGAGAGATAGATGGGGAGAGAGACAGAGACAGAGAGAGAGAGAGAGAGATAGAGACAGAGAGAGAAAGATATTAAAGAACCCCCTCACTTTACGTAGTATGCGACTAACACGAAGAAATACAATTCGGTACACTTGGGACCAGCCACTGCCTGACCCCAGAGAATGCTGTATGACAGAAATCACCCTTAAAAAAAAAACTTTGATATAAACCTTATTTTGACAGTTCATTCCACATACTGCTGTGTTATCAATGGCAGAACAAAGCTTAAAACAGGGAGAAAAAAAACAACAAAAACCAAACAAACATTAATATTTCTAAGCAATGGTGGAGTAATGATTAGCCACTTGGATTGGGGAATCAGAGAGACGAGTTTGAATTTCACTGGAGTTCATTAAGTGCTAATGATAATTGAGAACCAATGAATCCATCTCTTCCCCCAGTTATGGCTTAAATAGAAGGACAGACTAGATTCTATTGCCTCGAGTCTAGGAAAAATAAAAATAAATTTGAACATGATCGTACTTTTCCATATAACTAGGTACCGCTTGTGAATTTAAATTTCCACTGAAACTCCGACATTTACACGTCCGAATGAATAAAATATCTGCTTAGCTTCGTTTGACGGAACTGGCTCAACCGACCGGCTGAATGGCGCTACAGCTACTATACTGTATGCAGTTATATATGAGCAAGAGCGTATCACCCAAACAATGTTGCTGCGGAAAGTTGTAAACAACGTGAGACACGACCCTCGTGTCCGCCCAACGAACTAATAGAGGTTTGATTCGAATTTAATGCCAACAAGGATCATTTTGATGTCAGTGGTGGCCTCTATGCAGTGTCAGACCAGAAGAGCTAGGTACATTAGAGAGTTAACCTCGAATGGGCTTCATAGTCAATAGTTGCAGATTCGTACCTCAGAGGATGTCATTGGCAGTCTTCAGCATGAAAACAAGTAGTCGACCTTACTGCTTTTAAAATACGCATAAGTGGCTCAACCAACTGCCAGAAAGATATATAAATGCCCTGCTCGAGAGGGAAAAAACAGTCTCACATTCTCACAAGCTGATAATCTACGTTCAAAGAAATCTCCCAAAACTACACAACCTCACACCGATATCAACTGACGAGGTCCAGAGATGAATAAACAATGACTTTACTCATAGAAGCTTTAATCTCATGCTCTTATTAGACATTACTGAAAAAAAATGTCACATCTAGAGAAGGCCGAAGAATTGACAAGCCGAACAAAAATGCGTCTAATAGTTCAAACTACTTTTGGAATAAATATTTGTTAGTGAGAATAAGAAGATTTTCAATCTGACTCCATTAATTGTCATTTTTTTTTTTTCGTTCATTTCGATATTTTTCATCATCAGTAAATTGTTTTAGAGAGCCTGTGGAGGAAGATTTATTTTCCACTCTATGACCTCTTCCAAAGAAGCAACGTTACAAGCTTATCGCTATCCCCATGAGAATGGTCATATGTGCACGCAATTCTTTAGTTTCACCGGTACAGAACTTTACAGCTTGGACAACCCATGCCACTTCCACAGAGTCGAATCACGCTCATTTCATCCGTATTCCAAATGTACGGAGAAAAGCTACTATTTGTGGGGAGGGACACCCACGTGGTTGCTTCTTTGAAAACTAGAAGTCCATCTTCATGTCAATCGTTATTTATCCTGATTTTCACCTCCTACCACCTTCTTTTTAATTCCTATTAGAAAGAAAGCATTGTACACAGTGTCACATCAGAAAGTCAAAGGAGCTAGGTGCCTCGGGGGCTTGACATATAAAGTCGGTTCATAATCACCAAACGCAGAATCGTATCTCAAATTTGTTGGTGGAGAGGGTCATATAAAGAGGAATTTAACCCAGCTGAACTAACCGTACATAAAGACATACATCACGCCCTCACATGAAGAATATCGAATGTTCGAAGTAAGTTCCTCACAAACGACACACCTCCAACAGACGACATTAATTTGTCAGAGTCAAGAATTGAATAAACAATTATTTTATGTATGGAATATTCACTCCTGTATTCGTATCAGACGTTACTAATATTGCCAATGGCTGAAGCAAAAATCTCGTTGGTAATCTCGTAAAATCTCGTCTTTTCCGAATAGCATACAAACTTCAATCATTTTTCTTTGTTGTGCATTTTTATATACTTTCCACTTGTAAGGTAATAAGATAATAATGCAAGGAGTAAAAGTCGTAACTATTCAAATATTTCCCACTATATTTTGATCTTAAATAAAGTTTACACAGACACAAACACCGAGTTTCTGTAACACTGAACTTTTTGACGGTATAATAGTCGCAAGGTCGGCTACTAATTTCTTCAGATCAATGTTAACGTTTTTTGTTCATTCTGTGGATATAAATCACCAATACAAGACACAAAGTGTTAAATAATAAACCTATGTTATTTCGATAGAAAACAGTCTCTCATTGTTCGTTCTTTCGTCGAAGGCCATTTGATAAATCTAAAATATTCTGCATCTTGTTTAATTGTGAACTGCTTGCAGTAAAAAGCGCATTTACAGAACTCGCGCCATGATGTGTAAGATTCTTCGAAGCTCTCTAAGAACACCATTACTTTAATTCAATTAAGTAGATCTCATTGTCTGCACAGTTTTTAGAAGACAGTGTTTGGGGCTCTTTGAAAAAGGAACAATCACTATTTTTAAAATGGTTGAGACATTGGAAAATGCCAGAACACAGATGTGCATTTTGGAAAAAGAATCTTCAGAATAAATTGCCACCTTGAAGAATTCGAAAGAAACAGTTCAAGATGGTTAGAGAAATTTGAGAAGGACGAAAAGGAAAACGAAGAAAGTCGTTTGCCTTTTTTAAAGTACTTTGATAAAATCGCGAACGAAGATGAAGAGAGTATAGATATTTCTTTTGAGGTAACAAGATGTTTTTTTCTTTTTACCAAATATAATTGGTGGGTGGGGATAAATTTGTAAATGTAAGTGAATTTAAAAATATAAGAGATGAAAAACAAGTGGCATGTACGGAAGCAGCAATCTGACACACACATTATATATATATATATATATATATAAATCAATAAAACCTTATAGATTCATTTCGGTTATAATTTATTTCTTGAATATCTATATATTCATCTCTTCAGATCGAAATCTTTTAGTAAAAAATACATTGAGCTCTCCCTGGATTAATATCCCCCTTGGAATTATCCCTACCAGTCACAAATTGGTTATGTATATATATATATATATATATATATATATGTGTGTATGTATGTGTGTGTGCACAAGTCTGTATATTTATGTAAGCTTTCTCCAATATCCTGGAAAAGTGATACAGAGCAAATAAAATAAAATCAGATAACATTGCCTTCTTTGTTTTCTAGTCGTGACCTGTTTATAATGTCCGGTAAAAGATCAGTGTTAAAAATCTGTTTGAATTTCCAAAACTTTTGAACACAGTTTCTCTTCCGATACTATATATAGTGAATTTCCAAGCTTAGCTTAGATGTGGCACAAGGCTGAATGAAGCGAGCACCGATATATATAAGGAGGTAGTTAAAATTACTTGAAGCAACTACAAAATCTTTTCGTTAAATTTTGGTATTCATCTTATTTTGCTTCCCAGGACAGGACGATAATTTTTCAACCCCCACCCGCAGTGTCTGTACGTCTCTCAGAATTTCTATCGAGTTATACAGATTTCAACTTTGAAGCATTGCCGCCATAACCGCAGCTATTGAAGATAGAAAACGTACAGACTCGCGGTGAGCTGGCCCCCGGTAACCGCAACAGAAAGGCGCCACAAAAGAGATAGAAAGAATAAACTAAGGTGGACCGATTGTCTCCTATGATATCGATCAACACCAAATACCACACGAGAGCTGCTGTCAGGCATTCTTGGTGACAAGATTTTCCAGTCGGACATTTTCACTGAATCAATGCAAAAGTAAGGACAAGAAGAGGCGGCGCCTTTATCTTGATTCTCCTTCCAATTACGAATCTTGTTTCTGTCCTCGTCCGTCTCACTGACAGATGCAGAGACGTATTTTGCATCCTCGTTTCGTGAACAAAAGCCGTGATGAGGATATAATGTTCCATTCAATGTATCTAATAGAAAAATGTACCAACTTTATTTGGATTTATTCTTCTAAGAGGAAAATTTTGAAATCATTTTGTAAGATCTGCGAAAATTAGATAATTCTGTACATTTTTTCAGACGCTATTTAAAACTAAATGCTCAAAAATTGGTAAAAACTATCAATCTATTTTTTGTGTCACATGAAATCCCAGCCGAGTGCAATGTTGATTTTCTATAAAAAAAAAAAATGTTAAAATTATCAATGCGGCAGATAGAGCTCCATTCTGCATCCTTGTTTGTGAACCAAAGCAGCGATGAGGATAGAACTTTCTCGAGGACTGAATGCTTTCAGTGTAGTTTTCATTACGATATCCTGTCATTTTTGCAGCATTGCAATTCAAACTTGTTTGCTCTCGTGACATAATATTCCGAATCTTGGTCTGATTTATGATTGCCAAAAGTTGCGTGAAGCCACTTTCAAAATATTATCCCTTTAGTAACTTACTTGCCTCAGCTCAAGAAACAAAGAATTGTCACTAATTGTCTGCCATTTGACTTCGCTTAATTGGGTTAAAGATCTTCCTTGAAACACCCGGGATCAAACATACTGTCGTTCTAATAGTTCGAAAGAAAATGTTACTAATGCCTGTTTCCTCGGCTTACCTTATGTTACTTGAACTAGAAAATGGGAGAGAGAGTTCCTTCCCCGAGGGCATTAGTGCGGAGTGAAGATAACTGATTTGGTTAAAATCTGCCCGCTGAATACTCCCTTTTCTCACTGATAAGCATCACGTTACCCATAGCTAGCATTCACATGGCCCGACATTTTTGTTTGCCTGGATTGTGTTAAGATTCCAATTTCAACAGAAGTTTGGTATTACAAAGGAGTTTGTCATGAACATCTTATTTCTGCAAGACTATGAAAATGGAGTAAATCCTGTAAAATCAAATGAAAATAAAATTAATGCTTTTATATATATATATATATATATATATATATATATATATATATATTACTTTTACAACAGTGTGAAATGTCTGTGTAGGGTCTTCTTATATTTTTTTCTTCCCTAGCTATGGGTAAAATAGCAAAGTAGACTTAGCTCACTGGAGTTGCTTGACGGCCAACCTAGAATATCAATTCTGAATTTAAAACTCAGGAGATGATAATGGAAAAAAAATCACTTCACTATGTTCCCCAAGAATGTTTGTCAATTCACAGATAATAAAAGAAAGAATATGTGGCGAGCCAGAGTTATTTACGTTCTGAAGAGATATGACATTAAAAACAAAGAAACACTCTGAATGATTGGTAAAAGAATGTTATATACTGTTCACTAACACCGCAAGTTCGATCCTCACACGATTATCAAATATTATGAAATTGTGAGAGACATAGATATACTTCGTAGCAAATTTGTGTACGTCTCGGTTCTTAAAAAGAATTTAACATACATAAGGCAAGAAAGGAAGAATCTGCAATGTTATTGGTCCTGACCAGCCATCTCGGCTACAATCAATTTCTTACCGCTGTAACAGCTTCCCTGTACCTTTTCTGTAAATATTCTCATGGCAATTTTCTCATGAGGTTTCTTTAAAAAATGGCATCTTAAAAATGAGTATCCACAAAATAAGTCTTGCAATAGTAAGATTATATATATATATATATATATATATATATATATTAAAACTGTTGAAGATTATATATGCAGAAGAAGAATAATAAAGTTGTGAAAAAAAATGGCCTGAAAAAAAAAAAAAAAAAAAAAAAAAAAAAGGGCCTGAAAAAAAAAAAAAAAAAAAAAAATGGGCCTGAAAAAAAAAAAAAAACCCACGTCTAATTTATAAATCTGAGAAGGCAAAATAAATAAATATGATAAAAAAGTAAAACAAATAAATATATAGATGCTAATAATCAATAAGTTCTTCAAACCTTCCGTGAAAATATAATTGTGTGTCTGTTGGGTGGGTGTAAGCGATCGTAGTTTTTTTGTTTTTTTTTCGATTCCGTCACTACACGTATATATGGGAGTTAGTGGATGGATTGAATGCGCATGCGTGTCAGCCCGCATCCCCCCCCACCCGACGCCATTATTTCTGTTGCTGCTATGAAATGTTGAAGGCGTCAGCATCAGAGAAGAAAGAGACAACAGTAGACCTCGAAATGAACGCATGTAGAGTCCTTGGCGCTGTCAAGGCCAGCCTCACGTACACACGAACACAGCACGGTGATTGATTAAGACATATTGAGAAAGAAACGGGTTCAGTGTTGGGATCAGGGTCGAAGAGTAACGGATTGAGAGAAAACAGGAGAGAGAGAGGGGGGATATATATATATATATATATATATATATATATATATATATATATAAAAGAGAACAGAAGATAAAGAGAACAAGAAATTACCCCGAAGATAGGAAAAGAACAGAGAAATGGGTTTGTTGAATTTAAAATAAAAAAGGAATGAGGGGGGGAAAAAGAGGGGGGGAATGGTTAAGAAAGGAGATGAAGAAAGTTAACCGGGAGAAATTAGTGAATAAAGGGAGAAAAAAGAAAAAGGGAGAAAAAAGAAAAATGCAAAAGTTAAGGGAACAGGAAATGAAGGAAAAAGAGAGAGCAAAGTCGAAGAGATACAACGAAAGAGAGAGAAAGGTAGGGAAGAAAGAAAAGGAAAAGCAAAAAAAAAGAAAGGGTGATAAATTAATAAAGACGAGGGAAGTGGTAAAGAGAGAAAAAAGAAACGGAAAAGAAAGAACAAACAAAGGAACTAACAAAGAACATATGTCTCAGGAAGAGGAGGAGAGAGAGAGAAGGATAGAGAGAGAGAAGGGGAAGAGACAGGAAAGATCCCAGAGAGAGAGAGAGAGAGAGAGAGAAAAAAAAATCACAGAGAGAGAGAAAAGATCGGAGAGAGAGAGAGAGAGAAAAGATCGGAGAGAGAGAGAGAGAGAAAAGATCGGAGAGAGAGAGAGAGAGAGAAAAGATCGGAGAGAGAGAGAAAAGATCGGAGAGAGAGAGAAAAGATCGGAGAGAGAGAGAGAGAGAAAAGATCGGAGAGAGAGAGAGAGAGAAAAGATCGGAGAGAGAGAGAGAGAGAAAAGATCGGAGAGAGAGAGAGAGAGAAAAGATCGGAGAGAGAGAGAGAAAAGATCGGAGAGAGAGAGAGAAAAGATCGGAGAGAGAGAGAGAAAAGATCGGAGAGAGAGAGAGAAAAGATCGGAGAGAGAGAGAGAGAAAAGATCGGAGAGAGACAAGTTAGAGAGAGAGAGGAAAGATCACATAGAGAGAGAGAGGAAAGATCACATAGAGAGAGAGAGGAAAGATCACATAGAGAGAGAGAGGAAAGATCACATAGAGAGAGAGAGAGAGGAAAGATCACATAGAGAGAGAGAGAGAGGAAAGATCACATAGAGAGAGAGAGAGAGGAAAGATCACATAGAGAGAGAGAGAGAGAGAGGAAAGATCACATAGAGAGAGAGAGAGGAAAGATCACATAGAGAGAGAGAGGAAAGATCACATAGAGAGAGAGAGGAAAGATCACATAGAGAGAGAGAGGAAAGATCACATAGAGAGAGAGAGGAAAGATCACATAGAGAGAGAGAGGAAAGATCACATAGAGAGAGAGAGGAAAGATCACATAGAGAGAGCGAGGACAGATCAGAGCGAGGACAGATCAGAGAGAGGACAGATCAGAGAGAGGACAGATCAGAGAGAGGACAGATCAGAGAGAGGACAGATCAGAGAGAGGATAGATCAGAGAGAGGACAGATCAGAGAGAGGTGAAATATCACAGAGAGAGAAAGAGAGAGAGGAAGTGGCGACATCTAAGACAAATAAATTAAAAGTCTGAAGAAAATGTATAAGCAAGATCAGAAAGAAAAAGGGAGAGTAAGTGATGTGGGAAAGAGAGAAACAAAAGAAAGGTGGAGGAATACTAGTTAAATAGAATTGAAAACTATGGCGTTGTGTTGTGTCAGAGAATCCAAATGGGAAGAAGGCAAACGAAACGAAGAAATAATGTCATCAATAAATAAGCTATTCCCGAAAGAGAAAAACACACGATGTGAGAGAGAGAGAGAGAGGGAGAGAGATAACGGGCGAGAAGAATTGATAATAGGGCACTCGCAGCAAGTGTTGTTGCTGAATGAAGGAAACGGGGGAACAAGAACATCGATAGGAAACAAAGTGCAAAAGGAACTGAATAAGATTGGCGCATGCGCACACCTTTATCCTTTCTTCAACATCTGACTGAGTCTCCGTCAACGTCGACGGCATGTGTACGTCTGTATAAGCATGCTTTCCTTTGGTGAATTGTTCATGTGTCTTTCTGTCTATAGGAATAGGACCAAGTAATGTGGCAGATTCAATTTACTATATGTGAGTTGTGAGTGCGAAGAACAAATAAGAAGTATTGTGTAGCGTGTAAGATATAATTTGCTACTGCTACGAGAAATCCCCGTGGGAATACTGAGTTTCTCGTTCGCATTTGCTGAAGAGGTGACAAACGGACAGCTTTGTTCATCATAAAGCTATCGGAGATGAGAGAAGTAGAGAAGAGGCAAGACAAGAGAAAGAGAAAGAGGAGAGGAGATGAGAGAAAGAGAAAGAGGAGAGGAGATGAGAGAAAGAGGAGAGGAGATGAGAGAAAGAGGAGAGGAGATGAGAGAAAGAGGAGAGGAGATGAGAGAAAGAGGAGAGGAGATGAGAGAAAGAGGAGAGGAGAGGAGAGAAAGAGGAGAGGAGAGGAGAGAAGGGTAGGAGAGGAGAGAAGGGTAGGAGAGGAGAGAAGGGTAGGAGAGGAGAGAAGGGTAGGAGAGGAGAGAAGGGTAGGAGAGGAGAGAAAGGTGAGGGGAGGGGAGGAGAGGATTAAACAGAGAAAAAAAAGAGAAAAGTAACATCGCAAAAGCATTCCCGGTAGTGCCATATTTGTATCGTTTCACATTAACAGTGTTGCATCCGTTCAGCGTTCTCTCGAAATATTGCAATGTACTCGACATGACTTTCGGTAAATTAAACTGTTTTTGTTGCTTAAGACAAGCACGATATTTACCAAGCTAATCCGAGTAAGGCACATGCCCAAATATTGAGAACTGAAGGGAGAGAAATGAAATAAACTGGTATGCCGACCTTTAAAAACTCAACATTCAAAACTTCGAATTTTACGTAGACTCGATCTCCCTAAAAAAGTACACAAGTATTTCATCATGGAAGTTGGTCTATGAAGCAATGTCAATGTGAATCGATTAAACATCGATCCTCTCTGGGTAAACCATATTGTTGCCGTGAGCCTTAAAAGCAAGTTGAGCTTATTAAACATAAAAAAGAAATATTAATACCCGGATATTTCCTTAGCTTAATCTAGTCTGGCATAAGGTCCTGACACTGGAGAATACATTAAGAATCGATTTCACTAACAATAGATTTCTGGAACAGCTTCATGAAATTTTAAGCGTATATGGGAGATTTTCTTAACTGCTGCCCAGTATCAATCCTCTTATATGGCAATGAATGAACAATTTTCTCAGTGGAAGACGAGACAGGTGTGATTCTACAGAAGGATGCTGAGAATACCATTGGCAGAATATGTGAGCCTTTAAGAGAAAAAGGCATACAACAATGACATTCTTTATATCAGAAAGTTATATTTGTAATTACTAGAATACATTACGTGGAAAAATGTTAACAAAATATAAGGCAAGAAAGGAAGGATCCGCAATGTTATCGGTCCTGACCAGCCATCCCGGCTTCAGTTAATTTCTAACCGCCGGAACGTGGTTTCCCTGTCCCTTTTCTATAGTTATTTTCATGGCAATTTTTTTTCATGATGTTTCCATTTCAGTAACCCGACTTCACGAATTTAAATGCAGTACTAGATTGGTAGTCAGGTATAATCATTTTATTATTGAAATATCTAGGAGTGAAATGTTTAACAAAAATGTATGAACTTAGAGTAATGGTAATATATGCTTATGACCAGAAATAGCAATTCAGAGCCCTTTGCGTCAGAATATTAAGCAGGCAGCATTCTTACATGAAACTGTGGCAACACCTTCCCAAAAAAAAAAAAATTTTCATCTTCTGTCTACTTGGAACCTGTTCTTTTATCGTCCTCTCAATAACATTTTTTCTTTCAGTTTCAGTAACCCCGATGCGTCTTAGTGGCTTCATAGCCTTACAGGGACTGGGCTGGGATGATGAGATAAATATTTTTTTTAAGATATAAAAGAGCCATGATCGTCACATAGAAGAACATGTTATGCAACGCCGTTTGACAAATGCTCTAACCGAATAATTTTATAGCTTTTGCTTTCTAAGGTTAGCTTAGTTTGGAATCAGTGATTTCGAAGTCATGAAGAGAGGGAAGTAAGAAAGGGATGAAATATGAAAAAAAGAGAAAGTATTGTATATAGGAGGAGGAGAAAAGAAGAAAAAAGAAAAGAAAGAAACAACAAGCGAAAAGAGAAAAGGAGAACAAGAGGAGGAAGAGGAGAAGAAGAAAAGAAAGAAAGAACAAGCGAAAAGGAGAAGAAGAAGAGAAGAAGAAGAAGATGAGGAGGAGGAGAAAAGAAGAAGAAGATGAGGAGGAGGAGAAAAGAAGAAGAAGATGAGGAGGAGGAGAAAAGAAGAAGAAGATGAGGAGGAGGAGAAAAGAAGAAGAAGATGAGGAGGAGGAGAAAAGAAGAAGAAGATGAGGAGGAGGAGAAAAGAAGAAGAAGATGAGGAGGAGGAGAAAAGAAGAAGAAGATGAGGAGGAGGAGAAAAGAAGAAGAAGATGAGGAGGAGGAGAAAAGAAGAAGAGGAGAAGAAGAAGAGAAGAAGAAGAAGAGGAGAAGAAGAAGAAGAGGAGAAGAAGAAGAAGAGGAGAAGAAGAAAGAAAGAAGAAAGAAGAAAGAAAGAAGAAAGGAGAAAGAAAGAAGAAAGGAGAAGAAAGGAGAAGAAAGGAGAAGAAAGGAGAAGAAAGAAGAAGAAAGGAGAAGAAAGGAGAAGAAAGAAGAAGAAAGGAGAAGAAAGAAGAAGAAAGGAGAAGAAAGAAGAAGAAAGGAGAAGAAAGAAGAAGGGAGAAGAAGAAAGGAGAAGGGAGAAGAAAGGAGAAGGGAGAAGAAAGGAGAAGGGAGAAGAAAGGAGAAGAAAGGAGGAAACAAACAAAGAAAAGAAAAAAAGGAAAGAAAGGAAAGAAAGGAAAGAAAAAAGGAAAGAAAGAAAGAAAGAAAGGAAAGAAAGGAAAGAAAGGAAAGAAAAAAGGAAAGAAAGGAAAGAAAGGAAAGAAAAAAGGAAAGAAAGGAAAGAAAAAAGGAAAGAAAGGAAAGAAAAAAGGAAAGAAAGGAAAGAAAAAAGGAAAGAATAAAAAGTAAAAAGGTGATGACTTGGTGTAGAATAATCATTAAAAGAAAAGAGTTTATGAAAAAAGGAGTAAAGAGCAAATTCAATAAAATAGAAGTTTGGTAGAAAAAATGAAAAGAAAAAGAAAAAAAAAATACTAAAACGAATCCGAGACAAAATCAGTGGAACAAGATAAAGAGGATGGGAAGGATACCTCACTATGGAGTAGTCGTTAATAAATTATCCGAACAGACTGACTTATTTAACGAGGTCGATTCACTGGGTCTTGTGCCAAACTGAACTAAGCTTAAAGACTGATTAAAAAAAAAAAGAAGAACAGAATTCTAAGAATAGAAAGTAAACTAAAAGAAATGAAAACTTGTTAAAGAAGAAAAAAAAGAAAAAAAGGAAGAGAAATACCAAAGATGGAAATCACAAAAGATGAATTAAAGAAGAACGAGAAATAATCGGATACTAAAGGATCAGGTGTAAATACGTCCTGAAATAGAATGGAAGGAAAGAACAGATACAGGAATTCTAATTGAAATATTCCAAGAGATTAATATAGAACGGAAGGAAGAATGGTAAAATGGAAAACGTAAGAGGGAATCGCTAGTTCAGTCAGTAAGTAAGGACCAATTGATTGGCAGTTTGGGAAGAAAAAAAAAAAAACTCTTACCTATTTTTTTTTTTTTTAGTTTGTTTAAATATCACGTCCCTTCAGGAAGTTGGCGATCATAGCTTACCACGGTCTTCTTTTCTTTATCTCTGAACTGCCATGTCTTTTGGGGAAAGATATTGGAAGCGTTTTCTCTAAGGTGTGAATTGAAATTCGTCTTACTCCAAGACTAGTTGCCACTTAAAAGATAGAGTCCACTTATTCCATATCTCCCCCCTCGTAGGATGTGCGGGCGGTGTAATGGATAGCGGTTGGGAATTAGAAATCGGAGAGTCGAGTTCGAATTCCAGTCAGATTCGTTACATTCATTTACGCGCCAATACCCTTGTGAAAAACATGAATCCATCTCTTCGAAGCTACAATAGTATGCCTTATATTTAGAAAAATCATTACATTTTTAAATTGCTGATGCAATATACACATACAAAAAATCCTTATAGTCCAAAAATTAAAAAAAAAAAAAAAATACTTCGTCTTAAAATAACCCATTAGCTGTAAAAGAACAAAACAAAAAACAATCTCCCCCTCAATAGAAGGGATATTGAATCATATCTCCCCCCCACCACCAAGGATATTAGTGAGAAATTAACCGCAACAGGCAATGGTGGAATTTGAACCCAGCCCTCTGATTCCATATTCGCCCTGATAACCATTCACCCTACCTACACTTGCCTAATAAAGAGGAAATAAAATAGTAGCCGCTGTCGTCGGTAAACGCGTTAATTATTTTGATAATAATTCGTTCTTATCTTAATTATTTTTCTTATCATTTATTTAGCAGCAAGCAGAACAAAAAAAAAAAAAAACAAAAAGAAAAAAACAAACAAAAGCGATTTAATGCCTACTTTTTATGACAAGTTGGCCTTGCGCTTGGTAGATTGGCAAAACTGTTTGTCTACTCCAGTTTCCATCATTTTTGTCTTGTACTGTAGTGAGTCATGTATCGATACTAATAAAAAAAATATGAAAAGAAACAGAGTAAAGTAGAAGAGAGAAAACTGAAGGACAATAAGTAAGAAAGGAAAAAAAACGAAATGTAGGAGGAACACAGAGAGGGGAAGGAAGAAGAGAGAGCAAAAATAAAGTTAATATGAATGGCGAGAGAGAGAGAGAGAGAGGTGGGGGGAAACACACTATGCAAACTTACATAAATGAAAGGTGCATATAAAAAAGAAAAATCCAGAAGTATAAGCAGTCAATTGCGAAATTGGGATGCTGAAGGTAACATCAATTATCTGTCAAACCTATTATATATATATATATATATATATATATATATATATATATATATACACACACACACACAAGGATATTAAAACAAAAACATGTTAAAAATCGCTGCACAAATACACTTATGTCTCTACACCACAAATGTGTCTCCTCGGGCGATGTTAAACTACTGGCGAGTGAAAGATTAATTTTCAATTTTACCGTATTATGTATATATATATATATATATATATTATATATACACGCACGCACTCTACAACTATCGTGATGTATGACTGTAACTGAATTAAATCTTGACAAAACAGATGCATCTTTCTTATAGGGATATTTAAAAGAAAAAGTCTACGGTATGAAGCCAGTAAGAACCGATAATATGGAAGTTTCCATAGAACAAGAATGAAGCCAAATGCCTATCGAAATGTTGATTACTGCTTGGGATTCCATTGCGTCTCTTTGCCAGATGCGATGACAAACTCTTAACAGCGTGTATTTATAATAAATACTGTTTTTGATATAAATTATTTAAATTAGTTATAGGTGATTCTAATTACTTGAATTATTACTTGAGTAAACTTAAATATGTGTATACAGTTTTTAAAGACACCCTGTATTAGATGATAATGGTTGATATTATTAAAACAGATATATTATTTTGGATTCGCTCTATATCTACATCAAGACGTAACAGTAAATATTTTCAGTACGCAGGCGCTTTTTCTTATACTGAAGCAGATTTTTATATTGCTGTTGTCTAGAGGGTATCAATTTTCTTTGGGTGTGTTCCAAGTACTCCATTGATGATGGGTACATTTATCACCTTTCAGGGCTAGTGTAAGAGACTCGTTCCCCACCAAATCTATGATACGGGGCTGCCTACTCTATTACATCTCATTTTTCATAATTAGGTTATAATAAAATTTGCATCTTATATGATAACTACCTTATGTACAATAATGGATCATTTGCGTTATCAGTGAACAATTCAACGAGAAAATTTGAAAATAAATACAGTATCTAAATACAAAATAGAGACATCTTAGAATTGATCATTCTGTCTGAAATAAAACAACAATGTTTTGCGGCAATTTTTAACACAAACTTATGAATAAAAAATAATAAATTTTATATTGCGTTTCCTTGCGACTTTGCATGAGCAAAACAAATTTAACTGATTTGGAAGAAAAAAAAAACAAATGACGACCCCAGAATGACGTCAAAATCCGCGAAATTTTTTCATCCTTTGATAGTCAATTGTGATTAGTTCAATTTGTGATGTATATAAATGTAGGTAGAAAAAAGCAAATGTATAGGATATCGAGGGTTATAAAGAATTGCCCAAGTCCCCCAATCAGTTTTGAACCCCGGTCTGGAGGTTCGTGTGATAGAACGCACCGGCCTCGCTACATTCATACAGCATCACGCTTGTTTCTTTTAGTTCTTTGCGAAAATCTTTATTATATATATATATATATATATATATATATATATATATATATATATATATATATATATAGTTTCTCTTTCTCTATGTAGTTGGAATAGCTGTGTCAGTAACGAAGATGAATGCTACAACTACCATTATTGAGATGATTCCTTATTCTCCTTTTGATTGGCGACTTGATGCAATCATTTGCCAAGTCTTTCATCTGAAACCTTAAGGCAAACGATGAGTTTTCTTCTCTACTTCTTAAAAGAGATTCTTTTTTCCTATGTCTATGAACAGTACTAATTAACACAAGCTTTGTATTTCGCGTACAGATACATTTCCTGGGATTTCTCTTAATGTCTCCATCAATGTTCTTCTAAATAGCACTCGGTTCTACTTCTGTCAATAATGGTTTTCTTTAAATGCCGCATTCTTGAAATTTCTATTTCCAGATCGTTCTACTTGGAGAGTTTATCAAATTCTTTTGCGGCAATGTTTTTATCAGACGCTATGTTAATGTCTAAAAGGAAGAATCTGTGTTCTTTGATGTCTTTTAGGACTAGATGTGGTTTATGAACTTTTATAGTGCGGTCGGAGTAGATGGTGAAGTCCCAGAACAAAGTAACACCATTATCTTCTAGAACTAGTGGTGTTTTTTGAATATACCATCTTTCTATCAGGCCAGTTTTTAAGTTCATTTGGTGCTAAAGTAGAGCAGACACATAAGAAAATCAATAATCTCATCTACGTGTGTATAGTAACGTGAATTTCGATCTACTTTATTTCCTAAAGAACTCGTTAGCAGGTTTTGATACTGGACTGCTAGGATAAACCCTTCTGTTGCTAGTTTTAAGCCAGAGGTCTGTAATAACTAATGAGTCACATTTTTGTGTTTATCCGGATCTTGTTCATGTCTGATGCATCAGCAATGTATTGGCTTTTAATTTTTAGGTTAGATTTTTAATGTTTAATTTTTACTTTCATATTCTATAGACATGCAGTGTCAAAGTTGGGGTCTACCACTGGAAATAAAATGACAATAAGTTTTAAATGTCAGTATTCTCGTAGACTGCCGTTGTCAAAAATTTTCAGCTCATCCAATATCTAGTTTTGGGGAGAGGGTTCCAGGTGCGTCTACTACTTTTGAGCATTAATCTCGTTTATATTTTCTTCAGTTTTCTTTCTCCTTGGATGACACCCGTTGATTTTCTAACATTATGCTTTGATGCACTCGCATTCACGATTTAGCCGGCCTATTTTTTAAAAATAGTATATGACTATCGGATTCAACCTTGTTGCTTAGATGGGGTAGACGATCAGGATATTATTGCGACAAAAACTAGTCAATACGGGTGTGGTTCTATGAACCTGATGAAACCCTAGAGGAACGTAAAAAAAAAAAAAAAGAAAAAAAAAAGACAAATGGAAAGAAAACGAAAGAGATGAATCAATTCATAAAAGGAAAAAAAAATCACGAAGGAATCCATCAACAAAATTGGAAAAAGAGAAAGTCAATAAACGTGCGCACGCATGCGTATACACCTTGGCAACAGTAATTCATCGACAAATAAAACGCGCATGCGCCCATGGGCTGTTTTACAAGCTCTTGGTGGCACAAAGTTCATTCATTCAGCGTTACCAGGAACAAGGGTTTGAGGTTATCAAACAGACGAATAAAATGAAGAGAGAAGATATTTTGAGCTTAACAGATATTTTCCCCAACATGAGTTAAAGAATATATTTTTCTAATCTACACACCTCAGAAGCCTATAATACACAAGAGATCTAATTACAGATAACTGTGAGGAAATATATAGGAATCTCTATGACATTGCCCATGGACATGTGCGAATTTCGTCTCTCTCAATATATATATATATATATATATTATATATATATATATATATATATATATATATATATATATATATATATATATATGTGTGTGTGTGTGTGTGATTATACGTTAGTAGATGCAGTAATGTTTACGAGCTACTTTACCAACTCAAAATCTAACAAAAGAACAACATTTTTGACAATATTTAAACAGGTCCACTCGGAAAATTTAGGGACATTTTTGGTGGTGGGGAGGGGTATATTAATGTAGATTAGCATTTTTTTTTAGATATTCTTGATGTTTGTCAGAATTATAGATTTAATTAATATTATTATTATTTTTACACGGAATCATGTACATGATATCGATACAATTCTAATATCGATCCCTGATTTTACAGAGTTATCTGTACTTTATTAGTTACAAACATCAACTACGAAAACAAACTTTTTATTTATTTACAAAAATATTTATTTTAAGCAAAGTACAAACGGACATATACATTTTTAGGTATCATTTTGGGAAAATATTGCTCGTTAATTAAAATGAAACTTCGTTAAGAAATATTAGGAAACATGCGGTCGCCCATTATCTTGCTAGAAGAGCAGATCCTTTTCTGTGGCAGCAGAATGGGTTGAACAATGTTCTAGATGTGCTTAGAACTGTTCGATATTCCCTCCACTAGGTCGAAAGGTGAGCGAGTATTCCAGGCTACATCACAGTACAGCATAATGTCTGAGGATGGGACTCTGTATTCCGGGCGAATATATTTTGGAATTTCCCGTACCCACGATCTTTGTTGCACATGCTAACGACTATCAATTGCACGAAGGCAGAACCTTCTCTCGTCATTGGACACTACAGAGGGTGAAACAGCACAGAGAGAAAAAAATCTCCTTGCACTGACATATTGAATTTCGTTTTTGTTAAATAATTGTAATGAAAAAAAATCTATTATCCTGGCTGTCTCTTAAATATATCCGATCAGGTGATGAATAATGGGTTACCTACAACAATGTTCGACGCAAAAGGCAGTGGACTGACAAGGATAAAATCTCCACAACCGATATCAAAAGCTGACCTTCTAGAAAGAAAGGTGATGTTGGGCGTGAAGTAGGATTGTTGGGGTATTTTTTCATTTAAGATTCTTAAAACGCAGTGAAATATTAAATGCACATTTATATGGCCAGAAGTTGCGACGTGTCCATGAAGGTCGCATAAGGTAAGGATAACACAAGAAATCTAGTGCACACGACACATTGCACTGGCCTAGCACCAACCAAGTATTATTTTTCCGATTGCTACAAAATACTTTAATGGGGGAACAAAACCTAATGTTAACTAGATCTTGCAGTTCTTTGTAAGTTTTTTTTTTTCACATCAAAACTTGCGGAATTTTAATCCAAATATATTTAAGAGATGCCTGACAAGTGGCAAAAAGTCTTCGCAAATAAAAGAGGAAATATAATTGAATAAAATGTAATTGTACTTCATTTTTTTTTAAGGAAAAAAGTTGATAAACAAAAACGGAAATTATTAATGACCCAAACTAATATTTGACCAAATTGAACTATATCGCAGTATGTCTATATTTCTGGAACGAGACATTGTAATTAGTTACAATATTTAATATTGTCATCGTTTTAGTCATATTCACGAGTTTTCGACCGTTGTACGTTCCGGCCTTCTTCAGTTGATCAGCCGAAATGTCATGAAATTGACAAAGATAAGGACAACAGTCCGAACAATGTAAACAGTGTAAATAATCGCAATATGTGTCGTTGTCTAATTCTCAGGCAGTGGACTGATTTAGGTGTACGGTGGAGTAATGGATAGCAGCTCGGATTGAGGAATCGGAGAGCAGAATTCGAATTCCAGTCAAATACATTACATTCACTTATGTGCGAATACCCTCTTCTTCCCCCAAGCTAGGGATAAATATCAGAAAAGACTGGGTTCTATAGCCTTGGGTGGCCACTGCTCTACCGAAAAAATCTGCCTCGTCAGTCATCGCATGGCACGTAACTAAATGATAATATAAATCTTAATAGAATATTTACTAACCCTTTGCATGCTTATACAGTATTAAGATTAAAATCGGCATTGTTTCTCTCTCTGTTGCAATTTTATTTTTTGCTAATGTGTATATTCACGCGAAGATGCCTATTTGTAAAGGGAATATCTAACGAATGCGTAAACTTACTACTACATTTAAAAGAAACCTTGACAATTGATGCTGGGAAATGAAAGCAGGAAGAAAACAGGGCAGTAAATCGATTTTTATTAAGTAAGACGAAAGATGTGGGCATAGTGGCTGTTTCAGGCAAGACTTCCATGCAGCCTGTAAAAAGGGATTTCACAGGGGTCTGCTAAGTACGGCTTGAGAGAGAGAGAGAGAGAGAGAGAGAGAGAGAGCCTCGGATCATTGAAGCGGACAGTTAGGGAAGCATTATATTAACTGGGAAACGGAAGCACAAGAGGAAAATCGATCTAAAAGGTTAGGAAACGTGAGGGCGCCCAAAGTAAATAGATGAGAAAGAACAAAAGGGAATAATAATAATAATAATAATAATAATAATAATAATAATAATAATAATCATCTCGGAGAGCATTAGATCAGTACGAAACACTGGCCTAACAGACTAAAAAAAACAAAAACAAAAACAAAAACAAAAATAAAAAACAAGAAAAATACACTGATCTTATATTAATAGAAATGATTGTCCTCTCAAATATTTTTCACCGAGCTCTTCTTTCATATTCTCATGTCAACGTTCGAAAAAATCAACAGATGTATTTTCAGAAAAATAGCGGCATTTTATCTCAGCACATACAAAGTAAGGAAACAATTCTACAAATATATGAAAATGCTATATATCTCTACTTTCTTCCTTACCGCTTTTCAGTGTATTTTCCTACAGTAAAATTAATCTTTTGATTATACACCCACCAGCTGTATTCTCTTAATATTTATATTAATTCATGGCTACTAATGAAGTTTTTATTTCTGATTTGCCATGCATTTTTTTGTAGCCAAACGATTTCCAATGCAACCTTATATTAAAAGTCATTACCAACGCAACTCTGCAGTAAAAATAATTTTCAACGCAACTTTAAAGAAACTTAAATCAGTAACGGCATAACATTTGCCTTAAAAATTGGCAGAACAAGGATTTGAAGAGCTAGCTAAAAGACAAACATTGCTAAGAGCTACAATGGAGTGGAAGTAGTGGATAACCATGATCATTCACGTCGTTAAGTGAAACGGCATATTCAAGAATAACAGGTGCATTAATTCTTGATAATAAATTTGAATTTCCTTTGTTTAGAAGGCGTTTGCGTCGTAATGCCATTGACAGTGGCAACTAAATTAGAATAGCCAGCCGGTTATTTTTACAATATATGATCTCCTTATTCTGTAGGTAAGGCTTGTATTCTCGAATTTTCAGTGTTTTCTCGCACCCTGTTTCTCGATATACAATATACAATATCCAATATCGAAATTTGCTGAATGAAATTTCAGATGAAAAAAAAAAAAAAAAAAAAAAAAAATGTCTAATACAGTGATTAAATCGGCTGCTTCTACTTTTAAATGTTAATGAGGAAAAATCCCATTCGTGTCGAAGGTGCGTGAATGAATATCATGTTTTAGCAAGGCAAACGTTCATATAAAAAGTGAACTATTGCGAATTATTTTAGGAGGTTAAATAAAATCTACCTCCACTGAATTTTTTATTGACATTTTCGGTGGATTTTCTGATTCTATTAGCAGAAGACAGATTAATATGGAAGGATCACCTCCTTTTTATTTTATTTAAAATGTCTGTTCACATTTAAAAGACGCACAGAAAACTCATACACTGAACTGAAGTATACGAAGATGCCTTGAAGATCAGCATCAAACAAGACAGGATTAAAAAATATTTTGGTCATACACTAGAAAATGGGTCGGATTGAAAACTTCAGAACACTTCCTACACACAGATTGTGCGTGAGCGAGTGAGGGCGCGCGCACGAGCAAGACCGGGAAAGAGAGAGTGCGCGAGCAAGACAGAGAAAGAGAGAGTGCTCGCGTGAGAGAGACAGTGAGAGAGAGTGAGACACAGTGAAAGAGTGCGAATGTAAGATAGAATGAAAGAGTGTGAGAGTGTGAGACAGAGTGCGAGAGAGAGAAAGCGACAGAGAGAGAGACAGTGAGTGAGAGCTATTGGTTTCAGGAATTCTATCCGTAATAACACCGGCCATCGAGAATTATAATCCATATAAGCGCGTTGAGGCGCAGATTTATCTATCTATCTAGGGAAGTCTGTTTCTATATTTCTATCTATATTTCTATTCATCAATCCATATCTATATTTTTGTTATCTATATTATTTTTCTATCTTCCAAAGCTTGTCTTTTCACACATGAATATCCACATTTACAGACTGTAATTATCTATTAGTTCTCAACTAGATCTCTTTTTATAGCTATATCATTCATTTAGACACGGCATTCTGAAAATCTAGGTAAAAAAAAAAGAAAAAAAAAATTGTAACGATGTAGTTATGTTTTCAATATCTGCATGTCGATTTCTGATGTTACTTTAAAAGGATTTTCACAACTAGAAAAACAATCTGAAGTTGTGCGTTCGCATTGAGGAAGTGGGGCCCTGTGCGTTTGCCGTGAAAGGTTTTCAGGACTGGAAACGTAATTTGGATGAGTGCGTTAAGAAAGCAAAGCAAAATGTCTATCTCCATTCTAGATGAGAGAGAAAAAAACACACAGACACATTTTTCCTCTTTCCGAAAATGCCTCCAGGAATTTCGACTGAAAGACTAAAAACGTTAAAATGTTCCGTATTCGTGCATTTATAAATTTTAGGCGGAATATTAACAGTGCAGTTAAATAAGCCTATCTAGTATATTATAGGGGTGGGGATGTAGATGTGTATATAAATATATATATACATATATAACAGTACATATCTTTCGGTCTTCTCTGTGTGTGTGTGTGTATGCTATTTATGCACATTCACATTTCTCAGTTTATTTCGATGATCCACACATGTTGCAAACTTAGGAAAATAGGTCAAGACCAAGGTTTTACTCTCCAGAACCACCGGATTTGGCAGAAAAATTGATAAAACTAAAGGTGGGTAAGTCGTTTTGCAAAAAAACAAGCCAAAGTTACACGTGAACAAAATTCTACTGGATGTGCTGATGTTTTTTTGCACTTAATGCAAAACATAGCTCATTTTATGAAGTTTATATAGAGCGCTTCGTAGTTTTTCCTGTGACATTGGCTTCAAACAAAAAATTAAAAAAAAAAAAAAAAAAAAAAAACGGAAAAAAATCGTGTTTCATACTACTTGAAATAAAACTTTAATAGCTTCTCCATTTTTTATTCGATTTTCTGCAAACATATCGCAAAAAAAATGCCATCATGCCAGAAATAAAATAGTGTGGTTTTAGTCCTGCTAGATTCACCGCAGATAAGGAAAAACTGGGCACCTCGACGTGATGTAATGGTTAGAAAGCTTGTCTTGCTAGGATCAGTTACAACTGAGTAGTGAGTTCGATCCTCACTGTGTGCCCTGTATTTTCGGCCTTGTGCCACAATCAAGCCGCGCTTAGAAAATGACTATAACGAAAAACTGTTAAAAATCCAGTTTTTCGGTCATAACTCCCTGTTTTTCATCAGATGCTTTCCAAGTTTCCCAGAAATTGCCTTACGTGAATATTTGCTTATAGATTATTTCAGTTAATTGGACGAAATCTGCGATACACTAGGTTCAAATACGGCTCACATAATTATATATATATATATAAATTTGAAACGAAATGCTTCAGATGCTTCTCGGGATCTCCTGGAGAGAACACATCACATAACTTTGTAGAGGGTCAAGTAACAGAATTGGCAGACTCCCAGGAGACCCTCTTGGCAACAGGATAAGAGAGATAAAAGCTGATATGTCCTGGACATGTCATACACCACAATACTCTATCCTAAACAGTTCTTCAAGGTACTTTTGGAAAGGGGTAGATGTAGTGGGAAGAGAATGGAAAACATCAAAGAATGAATCACGAGTGACACTCTGACGATGTTTTATGAGACAGAGAACAGATCTGTTTGGCGGCGGCTAACGTCATCATCGTCGCTCATGTCTCCTCTACGATAAGGAGGGTATATATATTATGTAATATACATAATTAGAAATAGAATTAATGAGCATTTTTTTTTAATTTACTCATGTTTACTTCGGAGTTTCATGGTTCTGTATCTATAATCATTGGTCGGAATAGAGTTAAACCGCTAACATTTCCAGATTCTTTTGTACTTTATTGTAGTATGAGTGTGTTATTTATTTCCATTTGGTTGATCGCTGACTTCTCTTCCTTTTCATCTTTTTTTTCTGTTATTTTTTTTTATTTTATTCTTTTCTCACCTTCTTCGCTGTTCTCCGATATACTGTTTGCTATTTAATTTAGGTTATGGATGGATTTTTGAACACACACACACACATATATATATATATATATATATATATATATATATATATGTGTGTGTTTGTGTGTGTGTTTATGCGCATGTATGAACAAGCATGTTCGTACGCACTCACCTGCACGTGTAGGCTTGTGTCTTTAAGTATGTGCTGTGCGTTTGTGTTAACTGTATTTGTACTTTTAATGGGTTGTGTTATTTGACTTTATTCACTTTAGTGTTTTAATATATTTTAGTAACTTGCATTATTTACTTTAATTAGTGTTTGAGAATGTTGTATAGTTGTACATACACTCTCTCTCTATATATATATGTTATACAGATTCTTAAGGAAAAATTGTAACCGATGGTATATTCCGTTCCTTCCCATCAAATATGATTTTATTAACATTAATTATTATAAACATTAATCAGAAGAAGTACCATAGAACTTGTTCTATTTTGTCATTCAATAGAAATCCTGGCGGTTACAAACAGACTACAATGAATACAAAAAAAAAAAAAAAAAAAAGACTTGCATGAATCTGTCTTAATCAATGTTCGTTGTTTAAATAAAGTTTCTATGGATTCTTTTTCGTTTTATTCAATGTTTTTTTTAACATTTCAACTAAATTCTCGTATGTTCAGCCCCTTGTCAAAATATAAAGATTTTTTAAGCAGCCATTTTCATAAAATATTTTATACAAGGCAGAATTAAGTAAAATCTCTTTATCGCCGTTCGTTTCTGTCATTTCTTGTGTATTTAAATCAGAGTTTTATATCAGTCTCAAAGAAAGTCATAATTATTTTTCATAAACAAAGAGAAGATTAAAGACTAATCCAGTTAAAACTAATCCAGTTAATTGGCCAGATATAAAGGGGGTCTCAGTAATTGTCTGACAGCCACGATTGAGTTCTCCAGCTTGTGTGACACAGGCTCTTCCTACAGCTACCCTCTTGACATATGTCAATCTCTTTCAATAACGGAGAAAACATGCAAAAGCATTTATAGAAGAATTATTGTTTAAAAGGAATTATAAATTTGGATTGGCTCAAAGCAAGATTTTCTATCATTTCTAAGGAACCAAAGTATCTTATTTTCTTCTGCAGCATTTTGTGTATAGCCATATTCAATCAGGGTCACACACTGACCTCAGTCCAACTAAATATGTTAGCTCTATCACTGATATTGATCACCTTCCAATAAGTACCACACATACATACTCTCTACTCTGTATTGAGAACACTTTTAAGAATAGTAATTGTTGGTTATTGGAATTCATTCCGTATACACCAATTATATACTTGGATAGATTATATAAGTGCGCAGGTATGCAGAAAATAGAAAAGAACACGTTGGATGCATAATCCGGAGTTCCTTAGTATTTTTGTTTTTATTTTTAAGAAGGCAGTGCTCTATACAGAAGTAGAGCTTTATTATAATATTTTCTTGTTTAAAAATATGATTCCTTCGCTACATAAGAGTTCTCATGTTTCAAAAACGAGAGCCGAAACCATTCAAATAATTATTAAAATTAAGTTGAATTGAGGTGTTTAGTCCCGTTTCATCTTCAAGCGAAATTTTAGGAATAAGCTATCTCTTGGTTTACGTGTGTTTTTAGGCATGGTCCGTTATAACATTCGTTATTGTGGGAGTGGCTAGACTAGTTTTCTTCGTTAAGTGGTCAGAGAGTTAATTCTTATCTATAGATTCATCATCTTCTGAGAGGTTTTGCTCAGGTTGGATAGGGTATCTATTTCAAGGCAAATGTTGGCGGTCATCCTTTAGTTGGTTCCCAGTGAGGGATATTTTTATGGCGCGCCTACAAGTCGTTATGTGTCGGGAGGATTGTGTTTTATTATTGTCCATCTGATTATCTATTTATTTATTTGTTTATTCAAGTGGGTGTTTTATATACAAACCGTATTGCACTGAATTTCAATTTGTTTTTTTTGTTTTTTGTTTTTTTGTTTTTTGACGACTACAGAAAGGGTTTTTCCTATTTAATGATTTGGCTAAGCTTTTAAGACTTATTAAGCTATGGGAATTTTTTTTATGCTAATTATTTAATGCAAAAGTTTGTTGATGTCGGCAAAAAACCGTTAACTCCTGCCTATGGTTTAATAATTTTTCATTATTTAGAAATTTAATGAGGTGTAGTTTTTCGTGTAGGCATAAAGGGCATGGGTCATCCCAGGTTTTACAAGTTCTTGTTTTATGTGCTATTTTCCATTTTACTTTTGGTGTTTTATTCGTTTCTTTTAGATGCCAGAAATATTGGGATAGAGATGTCTGATTTCTATTTTGAATATTGTTGAAGGAGCTCTTGTGTTACCTCCATCTAATTTTAGAATTATTCTTCGTTGAGCCTATGTATATCCTATCAGTGTTAGGACTCTCAATGGACGAGATAGTGCATTGGTATACCACGGATTTTGTGAGATATTTATTTTCCAACGGGCAGTTTTTAGGATTTCTACAATGACATAATTTTTCGTTATTTTTATCTAATTTTAGTTTTTGATTCTCACTGGATGCCCCATACTTTCGGCCTTGTGCCACATCTAAGTTACGCTTGGAAAAATCACTATATAAAGAAATAGCAAACGTATATCAATCTAACATGCTTCACATTTATTAAATCTTCGTCATATTATATTAGGTTGGTGCAAAAATAATGTCGGTTTTTGACGTATTTTTAACGTCAAAAACGACATTATTTTTGCACAAACCTAATATAAATTTCTTCCTTTTCTAAATATTTTGCGCATGCATGTGTTTTGTCTTATTTTTTTTTTTTTTAAAATACTATTTCTGTAAATAAATTTACCTATGAAGCTCTCACACAAGATAATATATCCGTGAAACTCAGAAGAGGATTCAGATTAGTTGAATGTTTCATTTATTTATCACGATATAAATTCACTTAGACATCTGCCAAAGATTGAACATAAAGTTATCCATGAAACTCGGGTTTTGGAATCATATATAAGTAATTTATTTTTTTCATGATATATGTTTAAGTTTAATTTTATTTATACGACTTTTAATTTTTAACAGGAGAACAATGCATGAAATCCATGGCTGTCTAAGTTTTATTTTTAGTTTAAGATTAAAAAAAATCAGAACCACAAATTTTATTTCGTATTTTATAAGTTTAATGCACTTGCAAAATAAATAAATAAATAAAAAAGCCTGAAATGAACCGACATTTTTTTGACAGCAACTGTATTCTTTTTTTCTTTATTGAAGATCAAACAAAAAGTGATTAAAATTTTCAAGTTTGGGATTTATCTAAGAAAAGAAACATCTTATAGATTGTATTTTTAATTGACCGATTTTTTTAAGGCATTATTTTCAACATTTTTTTTGTCTTAATTCTGCCTCTATTTCGAGGAGAATTTTATAAATGCTGCATAAATTATCGCTAATGTCGGGTTCAGATCTTGCTAATGGATTATTTACGTCGAATTTACACCAGAATTCACTACGAGAGAAAAATCGAAAGCATATTTGACTCATTAAAGCGGGAAATTACATCGAATTTAAAAACTACATCCAGAGAATGCGATTCTCATAAGGATTGGTTTAGATTTAGCAACGAACCGGAAAACATGAGGCGTCCTTGAAACAGGGTGCGGGGAAAGAGATAGGCTTTCGGGAAATAGGTTTAAATAAGGGATGTTAATGGAGGATATTTTGAAATCTGTTAGCATATTCGACAGCGTAGGATTTAAAGTAGCCTAATAAAACAGGGACTTCTAAGGCACAGCAGCATAGACAGCCTTTAATTAGGTGGAGAGTTAGATTACACATTTACTAATGCATTTATTTGCAAACGGGAATAAATTGCTAGGGTATCATTCGAATATTTCGATGTTCCGTGGAAAACAGGGAAAGAAAAGTATTTAGATGAAAACGGAAAAAAATATGGTAAAAATAGCGAGATTCACCAAATATTGATACGTAAAAGGAAGGAAATATCTAATTGTTAACTGACAGAAATGATAAAGTCCTTCGTAGAAGAAATTAAATTCCTTAATTCTAAAATCAATCAGCAGGAAAACTAAGATAAAGAGAAAATAGAGATAAAAGCATTTGCAGATTGTAGCAGGAGAAAATATAGATTTTAGATTCGGCGATGGTATTGTGTGAGTCAGAATACGATAAGGGAGATATTTTTAGAGATCCAGGATATATATATATATATATATATATATAATCTGAGTATAGAAAAGGAGAGGAAATATTCCAGAAGGGTATATCGCGTATGTCAAAAGACTAAGAAGATCTTGATAGAATTTTAAGTATTGCATATGGAAAGAAAAATGGTAAAACCTGATTAAATATAAAAGGAGGAAATTTAGCCTGTGGGCAAAGAGATGAAGATGCAGCTGAAATAAATAAAGTCAGAAGGGGAATTATGTAAGCGAAACTGTGACAGAAACTAGCGAAGAAAAAATAGTTAGAAAGAAAGAAAAGAAAGCTAAAAAGCTAGAGAGAGCCAGAGAAACGAATTGGAGAGAGAGAATGAAGAACGCAAGAATAAAAAGAAAGTGAGAACAAATTATAAGGAGGGGATGAAGAACGAAAAGAAGTAACATAAAACAGGGAGAGAGAGGAGAAAGAAGAAACGAGCCAAAAAGAGAGAACAAAGAAAAACACAATAAATGAGAGTGAAGAGTGAAAGAAAGACAACAGAAAGAGGGAGCGTGAAGAAGGAAGGGAAGGAAAAAGAAAGAAAAAAAATAAAGGAGAAAAGTCGGAAAAGAAAGAAAAAACGTAAAAATTAAAAAAAGAGGGAGAAACAGAAGCCACATTAAGAGAGAAAAATGAATGAATGAAAAAGTAAAATAACGGGAGGGAAATGAGAGAGGGATAAAAACGGAAAAGAAACAGAACAGTGAGAGAGAGAGAGAGAGAGCTAGCAACTCAAACATATGAGAAAGAGAGAGATGAAAATGAATGAGAGAGAGATGAAAATGAAAGAGAGAGAGAGAGATATGAAAATGAAAGAGAGAGAGAGAGAGGAAAATGAAAGAGAGAGAGAGAGATGAAAATGAAAGAGAGAGATGAAAATGAAAGAGAGAGATGAAAATGAAAGAGAGAGATGAAAATGAAAGAGAGAGATGAAAATGAAAGAGATGAAAATGAAAGAGAGAGAGAGAGAGATGAAAATGAAAGAGAGAGAGAGAGAGATGAAAATGAAAGAGAGAGAGAGAGAGATGAAAATGAAAGAGAGAGAGAGAGAGATGAAAATGAAAGAGAGAGAGAGAGAGATGAAAATGAAAGAGAGAGAGAGAGATGAAAATGAAAGAGAGAGAGATGAAAATGAAAGAGAGAGAGATGAAAATGAAAGAGAGAGAGAGATGAAAATGAAAGAGAGAGAGAGATGAAAATGAAAGAGAGAGAGAGATGAAAATGAAAGAGAGAGAGAGAAATGAAAATGAAAGAGAGAGAGAGAAATGAAAATGAAAGAGAGAGAGAGAAATGAAAATGAAAGAGAGAGAGAGAGATGAAAATGAAAGAGAGAGAGAGATGAAAATGAAAGAGAGAGAGAGAGATGAAAATGAAAGAGAGTGAGATGAAAATGAAAGAGAGAGAGAGAGAGAGAGAGAGATGAAAATGATAGAGAGAGAGAGATGAAAATGATAGAGAGAGATGAAAATGATAAAGAGAGAGAGATGAAAATGATAAAGAGAGAGAGAGAGAGATGAAAATGATAGAGAGAGAGAGAGAGAGATGAAAATGATAGAGAGAGAGAGATGAAAATGATAGAGAGAGAGAGATGAAAATGAAAGAGAGAGAGAGAGGAAAATGAAAGAGAGAGAGAGAGGAAAATGAAAGAGAGAGAGATGAAAATGAAAGAGAGAGAGAGAGATGAAAATGAAAGAGAGAGAGAGAGATGAAAATGAAAGAGAGAGAGAGAGAGATGAAAATGAAAGAGAGAGAGAGAGAGATGAAAATGAAAGAGAGAGATGAAAATGAAAGAGAGAGATGAAAATGAAAGAGAGAGATGAAAATGAAAGAGAGAGATGAAAATGAAAGAGAGAGATGAAAATGAAAGAGAGAGATGAAAATGAAAGAGAGAGATGAAAATGAAAGAGATGAAAATGAAAGAGAGAGATGAAAATGAGAGAGATGAAAATGAAAGAGAGAGAGAGAGATGAAAATGAAAGAGAGAGAGAGAGATGAAAATGAAAGAGAGAGAGAGAGATGAAAATGAAAGAGAGAGAGATGAAAATGAAAGAGAGAGAGATGAAAATGAAAGAGAGTGAGATGAAAATGAGAGAGAGAGAGATGAAAATGATAGAGAGAGAGAGATGAAAATGATAGAGAGAGAGAGATGAAAATGATAAAGAGAGAGAGATGAAAATGATAGAGAGAGAGAGATGAAAATGATAGAGAGAGAGAGATGAAAATGATAGAGAGAGAGAGATGAAAATGATAGAGAGAGAGAGAGAGATGAAAATGATAGAGAGAGAGAGAGAGGTGAAAATGATAGAGAGAGAGATGAAAATGATAGAGAGAGAGAGATGAAAATGATAGAGAGAGAGAGATGAAAATGATAGAGAGAGAGAGAGAGATGAAAATGAAAGAGAGAGAGAGAGATGAAAATGAAAGAGAGAGAGAGATGAAAATGAAAGAGAGAGAGAGAGAGAGATGAAAATGAAAGAGAGAGAAAGAGAGAGATGAAAATGAAAGAGAGAGAAAGAGAGAGATGAAAATGAAAGAGAGAGAGAGATGAAAATGAAAAAGAAGAGAGATAACTGGTGAAGTAACAAAGCAACCACAGAAATAAAAGATAGATGAAAAGGAGCATTAAAATAGAAAGTGGGGAGAGATGTTAGCATTAAGAAAAGTGAAAGGAGAGAACGAGGGTAAATTAGCCAAAGAGGGGAAGAAGAGAGAGAGAGACACACACACACACATAAACACAAATAAGAATAGAAGGTTAAGATTTATAAGAATTAAATATAATAATCTCTTAATGAAGGATTAGTTCAGGATGCAGCGAAATCAGGCCTAATTAGATGGAAAATAGAAACAGAATAAAGAGCGGCGAGAAATAACAAAAGAATGAAACGTGCCAGGGAAGAAGACAATTGTGAATCCAGCAGGTTTAAATGAAAACAAACACGTGTGCGCATGTGCAGATTGAACTCTGCTGCCAGGAGCCATGTTTTATTTAAATTTTTTATTGCTTATATTAAATGATGAGAAAAAGGATGAGAGTGACGTCAGAAAGACAAATACTTTGATATGCCTGTGCAACTATGCTATCACTTGCAAGCACTTGTGACATTGTATCCATGTATGTGGGTTCCCCCACCCAAAAAAAACAAAACGTACGCATACAGGTAAACTCGAGATGGTAAGCAAAAGATCAGATAATTTGAACAAATTGATTATCTGTTAAATTAGGTAGCATTTTCCCAGTGTTTCGCCAGATATTTCCGATCTCTCTCTCAAAATGTGAAAAATAATTTTACTTGTAACGCATTTCGCTTTCGTAAGTTAGGCTTTTAAAGTTCCAAATAAAAGACAAACCCGTGTGCGGTGTTCAAAACAGTATTAATATAATTATAAAAATTATATTAAAAAACACACATTTTTCTTTCATTTTGACCTGAACCCGCCTACATAACGAATACGAAACGCATTCCCTATTTACATTATTCGGACTATTTTCCTCATCTTTGTCGCCATATTTATTACAACGTTTCGGCTGTTGTACGCTCCGGCCTTCTTCAGGTGGTTGGAATATCGAACTGAAACCATTATTTTGCTCACTGGGGTAAAATGTACTAGTTCTATGTGCCATGTTTAATGGAAGTCAGTTATCAGTTATCTCCTGTTAATTTCCATCTGAAAGTTCTCCACTGCTTTAACCGGGTATTGAACTCACATTCTTTTGAGTCCTGTCACTAAAACGCATTGTCAGTTTAAAGCTTTTACACATTTGTTTGGATTCTATGTCCTATTTAGGTGCAAGAAATCAACATAATATCACTTGTTAATGCACTTAATTTAATAGTAAATAAAACAAAACGTTATGCATTACAAATGCTAGACAGACTGAATTTCAGCAAATTAGTATCGGTCAGGTTTTGAATTTGAATAAACGAAAGAATGAATTCCTGTATTTATACGCAACCGTGTGGCATATAAATATATTTTATCTTCAAATGAGCCTAGAAATATATCATTAACAACCAAAATAAGGACATGTGCAAATGTATACACCAAGAAACTAGACAATTATATCTCAAAAGAAATAACCGACAAAAAAAAATTCTATTTAATTTTTTTTATTATATTTTCTAATTTTTGAATAAGTTGTGTACTTTATCAAAATTTGTGTAAACTCTCCAATCTTCGTGTGTGTTGGTATTTTATTGTCGCGTTCAAGTACGTTTGACAATCTTAGTCATTTACAAGTACCAATGACGTGTCTCTATAGTAAGGCAGAATTTTTTACATCCTGGTATCTTTGGAAATCTGGAATAAATAAATATATATATATATATATATATATATATAAACTGAGAGATTTCAAAGAAAAATGTGTATAATCAAATGCGTACGTCATTTTATTCAACTTTGATGTTAGAAAAATAAAATCATACATATAATTTTTTAAAAGCCCCCAATTAGACAGACATACGAGTGCATGTGTGTACACTTACACATTTTTGCCAATAGGAAAAATGCAGCTATCGTAACATACAATACATGAAATGCATACAAAAACTTAAACGATGACTGTATGGAATCTTCCACATTTGCCTGTCACCCCCTACGGGAAGATGCACTCTTCCCCAGATAAACCTTTAACCAATCATCACTTTACTTTTCCAAACTCAATCCCCCATTGGTTAAAAGGACACTAAAATGTAGCAAAGTTGAGACAAACCTTTTTCCCGCGCAGGTTTCTCGAGTCTATTTGGAAAGTCGAAATCGAAAAAGAATCGCTCGACTTAATTCAAGTTAGTCAGACACTGAGTTTCGAGAGATACCAGCAAACCCCACGCGTGCCAACACACTGACTCAATAACCACTACCAACCTCTCAATAACTCAACACAACTCGCACAACTATTGCCGCATGAAGAAACTTAACTTACAATTTACTAAAAAGTGACATTATCACTACAAAACAGTAATTGTACATTCAATCAACTTTAGCCTATCAGTTAAAACAACTCTTCATAACTTAAACCAACACTAGCAGTTGTCACACACATACACACTATCACTTGAACTTACACAATTGACAATTTTCCTTGCAGATATCAAACTATTTTAATTTCACAAACAAAAACTATCAACCTTTACTCACTAAATTTCTGCTTGGACAATTTTTGTAACCTCATCTCACTTGCCACATTTAACAAGCAACTTATTATCACTTTGTGTATGTCAAATATATATATATATATATATATATATATATATATATATATATATAAATTCACGTTATTGTTGAAATCTCTAATGACTGTTTTCAATAATTTCTTAAAGTTGAATTGTCTTTTTCTTTTTGTTTGATTTATTTGTTGTGGATAAATGCATTACGATCACGCACATTCTTGGCCTTCACAAAAAAGTCACCTTCTGATACATCTTACTCAGCATAGATTCCGCAACAACTGTATTCGGTCTGTACGTAGATATATTTGCACATTCGTCTAACAGAAGCAATTCCGTTTCTCTTGGCATAAATCATATATATATATATATATATATATGGAAATCATTCTTCAAAATATTTCGAGACAACTTCAAAAAAATAAAAAAATTGGTCAGTCAATCGTCATAATGGAAAATGGCCAACATTTCAAGAATTACTGCGTCCTAGCTGAGGAGTGATGTGTTAGTAGCGATATGGGAGTGTTTATAGAACTGGTGGGAGGAGATGTCAAGGCCAGGAAGACATGATGGACCCAGTAGGTGGAGTGATGTGGGAAGAGAAGAAAGCCAGATATTAGAGGAGGAAGAAGAGATTGAAATGTAAGGAGTAAAAAAAAAAAAAAAAAAAATGTTGCAAACCAGAATACAACAGTTGAATTAGAGAAAATTAAGAAAGGCGCGAAAATAGGAAATACTTTGCGAAAAAAACAAAACAAAAACGAAGCAAGACAGAGAGAGAGAGAAAGCAAAGAGAGACGGAGAGAGAGAGAAAGCAAAGAGAGAGGGAGAAAGCAAAGAGCGAGAGAGAGAGAGAGAGAGAGGGAGAAAGCAAAGAACAAAAGCGAGAGAGGGAGAAAGCAAAGAACAAAAGCGAGAGAGGGAGAAAGCAAAGAACAAAAGCGAGAGAGGGAGAAAGCAAAGAACAAAAGCGAGAGAGGGAGAAAGCAAAGAACAAAAGCGAGAGAGGGAGAAAGCAAAGAACAAAAGCGAGAGAGGGAGAAAGCAAAGAACAAAAGCGAGAGAGGGAGAAAGCAAAGAACAAAAGCGAGAGAGGGAGAAAGCAAAGAACAAAAGCGAGAGAGGGAGAAAGCAAAGAACAAAAGCGAGAGAGGGAGAAAGCAAAGAACAAAAGCGAGAGAGGGAGAAAGCAAAGAACAAAAGCGAGAGAGAGAGAGAGAGCAAAGAACAAAAGCGAGAGAGAGAGAGAGAGCAAAGAACAAAAGCGAGAGAGAGAGAGAGAGCAAAGAACAAAAGCGAGAGAGAGAGAGAGCAAGCAAAGAACAAAAGCGAGAGAGAGAGAGCAAGCAAAGAACAAAAGCGAGAGAGAGAGAGAAAGCAAAGAACAAAAGCGAGAGAGAGAGAGAAAGCAAAGAACAAAAGCGAGAGAGAGAGAGTGCAAAGAAAAAATAGAGAGAGAACACACATTAGAAAGAGAGAGAACACACATTAGAAAGAGAGAGAACACACATTAGAAAGAGAGAGAACACACATTAGAAAGAGAGAGAACACACATTAGAAAGAGAGAGAGAACACACATTAGAAAGAGAGAGAGAACACACATTAGAAAGAGAGAGAGAACAGATTAGAAAGAGAGAGAGAACAGATTAGAAAGAGAGAGAGAACAGATTAGAAAGGCACACAGAGAGAGAACAGATTAGAAAGGCACACAGAGAGAGAACAGATTAGAAAGACACACACAGAGAGAACAGATTAGAAAGACACACACAGAGAGAACAGATTAGAAAGACAGAGAAAAGAGAGAGTTCATATGTGTGAAGAGACAGAGGAACAAAAGGGAAATCAAGAAAAAAAGCAAAAAATGATTTAAACGCATGAAATAAAGCAAACAAGACAAAACTGATTTTTTGGGAAGACGGAATCTAAACGAAGACTTCGAAAAGAAAAAAATAAGAAAAAAGAATTGAATTTAAATAGAAATTTTAATCATCATTAGTCGTGGGATTGGCAGAAAAGGTAAATGAAAAAAAAAAAAAAATCAGAAACAAAAGCGGGGGAAAAAGCACCAGAGAAAAATAGAGACGATTTATGAAATAATAACGAAGCCTGAATGAAAACTGTATACAGTATACGGGAATAAAAGTAGTGTGAGGAAATGTACGAAAATTAGCGAAGGTTAAAAAATTAAGGAAAACTACAATGGGAATAGTGTGTGAGAATGGAAGCTAAAAGTATCCAAAGTCAAAGCGAAGTTTGTAAAGACGACAGTCAAGCCAAGTTGGAGCAAAGAGACAAGAAAAAAAAAAAAAAAAAAGAATAGAAAAATGAACGATGGGGGTTTGAAAGAAAATGAAAATGTATATAAAAAAATCTGAAATTAAAACTGAAGGAGAGAGGATTTGGTAGGAAAGTTGTTTAGAGAAAAAAAAGCACGAGAGAAGAACGGATGGAAGTGAGGCACAGGTTTGGGTAAAACGTTTCCAAAAGATTAGAGAGAAATAAAGAACGTTTTGTAGACCCCACCTCCCCGTACAAAACGATCTTTTTTTTTCTCTCTGATGTTTGGAAACATTTTACCCAAACCAGAGCCTCACTTTCATAAGTCCTTCTCTCGTGCAGGAGATTCACAAAGCAAGTAATGGCAGAATATCGGCGCAACTTAAAAAGAAATTGCTGGGGTCGATGGAATTTCAAGAAATAATTAAAGGCGTCAAAATGCAATGACAAAAAGTGAGTGTAAAGAGAGCGGCTACTTTGAATTATGGAGTAGCAACAAAGTGTTTCGTCGGGAGGACGAAAATTAAGAGATTTATTATGAATATGTAAAACAAAGAATAAAGGTTTAGTCGCAAAAGGCAATATACGAGAATAAATGAAAATTAAAAAGAAAGAAATCTTAAAAACGGCAAAATGAAGATGAAACGTCAAAAATAAAGTCAAAAGGTAAAAGATGAGAGAAAGTCGAGATAAAGAATAAAAAAGCAAAAGAATAGAAAAGACTAAATAAGTGTGTGTGTGTGTGTGTGCAAGAAAGACGAGACCAATGAAAGGAAAAGAAAAAAGGGAAAAGAAAGAAAGAAAGACGAGATCGAAGAAAGAAAGAAAGAAAGACGAGATCGAAGAAAGAAAGAAAGAAAGACGAGATCGAAGAAAGAAAGAAAGAAAGACGAGATCGAAGAAAGAAAGAAAGAAAGACGAGATCGAAGAAAGAAAGAAAGAAAGACGAGATCGAAGAAAGAAAGAAAGAAAGACGAGATCGAAGAAAGAAAGAAAGAAAGACGAGATCGAAGAAAGAAAGAAAGAAAGACGAGATCGAAGAAAGAAAGAAAGACGAGATCGAAGAAAGAAAGAAAGACGAGATCGAAGAAAGAAAGAAAGACGAGATCGAAGAAAGAAAGAAAGACGAGATCGAAGAAAGAAAGAAAGACGAGATCGAAGAAAGAAAGAAAGACAAGATCGAAGAAAGAAAGAAAGACAAGATCGAAGAAAGAAAGGAAAAAAGGAAAAGAATAAACGGGAAAGGACAGCTTTAGAAAGAAAATAACAAAAACTAAAGAAGGAATGAAGATGTAAAGAGCACTGATCGGATTTTATTGGGTAGAAGGGGAAAGATAAATAAATATTGGATGGCGAGAGGTTTGGCTTTGAAAAGTGGAACAAGGAAACATGCGCACGCGCATATAAACTAGAGATAGAGGGAGAAATGAATCGGGTCGAGAGAATGACATTTGTCCTTCGATGGTGGTAAGGCCGACATTACTTGTATGAGGCGAATGAGTAAGAGGAGGAAATGAAGTGAAGGTCGATCAGAGAAAATGAAAATAAGGCGCGGGTTTAGTGAGAGAAAATAATTGAATCCCTTGGGATTATATGTAAAGAGATTTATTTTTCAGGACTAAGTTAGGAAAAGTAAAATCTCGTGGGTGGAGGGAGGATAATAGAATGGACATAAAGAAAGAAACAATATAA
>OZ010572.1:129950558-130093058 GCA_963932145.1 Acanthosepion lycidas
ACAAGAAGAAAAAAAAAACAAGAAAAAACAAAACAAAACAAAAAAAAAAACGAAAAAAAAAAGAAAAAAAGAAACATCAACATACTAATAATATCAGTAACAGTAATGAAATGTCCGGCAGAATGAACACTAATGTGTTTTTAATGGTCGAAGAAAAAGAGAAAAGATAATCTTTCCTCTGAGAACAGTCGCTCAAAAAGACCCCGAAGGTTTATTCCCATCCGACCCTCCGGAAATAAAGGATTCAAAAGTTGTCAGTTTCGCAGTTAATATGAACAGACCAGACTGGTTGTTATTCCATTCGAGAAACATTATGTATTTACCTGGCTCTAATGACGACTTGGACTCAAAATGGTGTAACTGAAAACCAGAGAGATACATGACGCATATGAGATTGTCTAATCCCCTGAGTATTGATAAGCAAATATTACCAAAGTGTCTTGATCTTTTTAGGATAAAATAAAGCCTCAGTGCATAAAGAAGGTGTATTTAGTGTACCGACTAAAAATTCACAACCAGCTAGTGAAGAATTATTTATATCGAGGCCTGCTGTTATCGTTGTGTATTGCCTGCTTCCCTGTGGTCGGTGTGCCAGTCGCAATAAAGTAGGGTTTTGAATTGAAGGTACAATAAAAATTTGTATGATTCATCATCTTCGGCAAGCTTCTCTTTGCCGAGCATATCGGTCTCATTTCTGTTTGTTCAGCACTCACTGAGCGAACCAGTGGTTTATATTGCAACATGTGTTACAGTTCATAAAAAGCATATGCCTCGCAAGTGCTACGTACAGCTTTTGAAAACAAAGTTGCCATTCTTTTATATCTGTTGCTAACCACGGCTACAGAGTTCAGTGTTCCCTGCCATTTAGCCCAAAGATGGAACAGAAGAGATGGATTCATAACTTTACAGTAAAAAAGTGAACGAGGTTTTGAT
The DNA here is from genome assembly GCA_963932145.1 of Acanthosepion lycidas. Taxonomy (NCBI): domain Eukaryota; kingdom Metazoa; phylum Mollusca; class Cephalopoda; order Sepiida; family Sepiidae; genus Acanthosepion; species Acanthosepion lycidas. Next base: position 129,951,492 of record OZ010572.1, read on the forward strand.
CCGAGTTATTCTTGAACATATGATCCGGGAGCTTCAAGTGTTTCAGGGGCGAGAAAAGCTGGATTTCAACAAAACAGAATCTTCATTTGGAATGAAAGGCGGCAAAAGCTGATAACAGAGAAGTTTGAAGCCAAATGGAAACACGAGACTATTATTAAAAAATGATTGCAGGTTCCATATAAAGTGAGAACAGAATTTTGGGAAGAAAAACCATCATTTTGCCGTAAGAAGTGAATTCAGGTCAATGTAATGAGAACGTCACTAATTCAGATTCTTTGGTGGGGGATAATAATAGGAATGGATAATCAAATGCAAGAGTGTCAGTTGAGGAAAAAGACGGAGGTTAAACAAAATTAAATTATAAATGGCTGAGTGTATTGAGCATTCACGGGTTCGAATCTTCAGACGGGCACACGGCATAAACGTATAAAAATTTAATTTCAAAACTTGATGTTTTAAAAATATTTACATAACAAAAAGAAATGTATCACGATATATAGGGTTTGACAGAAAATATCGTCAACATAGAGGAACCTGAAAATGTGTATGGGATTCCAATTTAATGACCCCATAATTACGACCAGTTATAAAATCTCATCAAATAAGAATTAAAAACCGTTGTTATTGTATGTTGCGCGATCGACTGTTTTATTTTTTTCATAATTAATCATGATCAAAATAAAGAAAATGAATAAATAAGATGAAAAATAAACATGTAATTGTTCTGCATTTATAATTCACAAACCGAAGCAATGTACAAAATATAGATCAAATTTTCGAATTTATTTCTGAAATTTACTTTTCTGTACACGACTGTACTATATATTTAAAAAAAATCACAAATTAGAATTTTTACAAAATGGCGCCAAAGTGACATTAAAATCTGTATTAAACTGGTTGAAACAAACGCATAACGCGTGTAGGGTATGCCTGAAATAATAATCAAACAGGTTGTTGGAACGGAGCCCTGTTGGATATTGAAGAGTGGAGATATATATATATATATATATATATATATATATATATATACACTCGCGTATCATGCGACTTTTGAAGCTAATACGCGAGATATAAAAATCATTGTTGAACAAACAATATATCCATTTATTGTAGTCAAATTTGCTTAAAAAAAAAAAAAAAAAAAATAGATTTTCAGGTGTTATATGATAAGCAAGTATCTCTCTCTCTCTCTCTCTCTATATATATATATATATATATATAAAACACACGGTGCGATGGATAAATTGTCAAAAAGTAACAGAAACATATCATTTTTAACAGATGTTTTTACTAAAAATACACAAAAATATCTTGAAATAGTAAAGGGTAAATTTATCCAATAAAATCGCCTTTGGCTTCAACCACGCCCCCCCCCTCCCAGACGATTTCGGAACCTCCTGCAACTTTTCTAGGTGGTCTCTTTGTTTAAGCCTGTGCCATAATCCTTGCTTTCAGTTCATCTTTGGGGTTGTAAGGTGTTTTGTTGCTCTCTGGTTCAACTGTGCCCTACACATAATAGTCAACGTAGTAGCAGTCTGGGAGTTAGATGGCCAAATGTAAGGGCTGATGTGGTCGCAGAAATTGTTTGACAGCCATAACCGAGTTCTCTTGTTTGTATGACATAGGGTCTTCCAGCAGCCGCCCTCTTGCCCCAGGGCAGCACTTTTTTTCTCAAGTCACATGATATAGGCCTCCGTGTTGAGTGACGCCCTGTGGGCAGATGAATAGAGGCATAATGTCGTTATTACTACTGATCACTCTAAACATCATGATCTTGACTGGATATATCATCCAACTCTTTTCGAACCCTCCAAACACTGAAATATTCGTATCGGTGCTTCTGGCCTGAATGCCAAGCAGTACAGCATACTGTTTCCAAATTTATGGCGGTGTGAACTGCGTCCTGGTGTTTTGTTTTTAATTTTAATTTTTTTACAGACTGTACCTTATAATGCTGTGCAGTCGACAAAAAACTCAAACAACACGCATGCGTGAAATTAAAATATAAAATGGCGATAATTTGCTCATCGCACCCTGTATATGAATGAAAGTATCAAATATGGAAACCAGTTGTCAATTAAGGTTTTGGTATTTAAATAATACCACCACTAGTTCGATCCTCATCGAGTCCTCCCGACTTGTGGTCGTTTTTTTATACTAATGTTCACCAAATAACCACTTAAGGTAGACGGTTGTTGTGAAGCGAAGTTCGTGAGGTTATGTAGGAATGAGAACAGTTAACCCTAAACTTGAAGCGGTCAAGAGTGTTTCGCGAAGCAGCAGTCCTTGTCCGGGGGAATTTGACTTCTTACTAGTGGAATACAATGTAGGTGCGGATGATTCACCTATGTGTAGGTGGCATGGCGGGTCTCAGTTGCAAATGCCAAGGCTGGTGAAAGACAGTTATTAGGTTGGTGCAAAAATAATGTCGGTTTTTGACGTTAAAAATACGTCAAAAACCGACATTATTTTTGCACCAACCTAATATATGCCATGTGTGATACACGCTTAGGTGACTATGTATCTTTCGATACATGACTGACGAGGCACATTTTTTCTCGTAGAAGGTTACCATTTCTTTCTGTAGTAGACCAGTTGCCATCCAAGACTATAAAGCCCGGTCTGTCATGCTATTTACCCATAGCTGGAAGGGAGAAGAAGATTAGCACGGAAGTGAATGTAATGAATTCGACTGGAAATTGAACTCGGCTCTCCGATTCCTCAATCCGAGCCGCTATCCATTACTCCACCGTAAACACAATATTAGCTTATTACTAAGTAAATAACCGAATTACTTCCTTCGGTAGATGTTTTCAGAAATACTTTCTAATACCAATGCTTTAATCACCTGAGTAAATAGCTTAAGCTTAAATACTCCTGATATAAATAACATTATGAGATAATGATGCAGATCAAATCTTTTACCAATTCGGCGTTCCTATTTCTTGCAGAGTTCTTAAAAACTAGTTCAGGTTTAGCTATTCGTCCACAAAATGATATCAGAAGTTTTTCTACTCTTCGAGGAAATAGTTCTAAAGCGAAATCCAGCCGTGTCTTTTAATCTTTATTCGATAAGCGGAAAGCAGGAATGTCAAGGGTCCGTTGTACAAAAATGTTACCTTCAAAAACTGAAGAATTTCTTTAAAATTTTTTTAAAAAAGTTCTTGAAAGACTAGCAGAACGCTAAGCTTGCCACAAGGTCACATTTTTGAAGTACTCATTAAGGAACAAGCTCACTAAAAACATCTGGATATAGAATCATGATTAAACTTCTACAGATGGTCCAATACTTTCCAGTTCATTACAAGATCTCTCACTCTGTTAAATGTTCATTCAGTCCAACAATGGAGATGTCACCCATTTCATATACAGGGTGATTGACAAGCAAGTCAACATTTTATGTATGATGGACTCTTCCGTCTTGCAAAAATTAGTTTCATGGGAGAGTCTATCGTATATAAAATAGGGAGTTACTTTTCAGTCACCCTGTATATATACAGAATTGAGTTTTATAATCATGATAATGCAGTTTCAATTATTTCCTATCACTAAGACTTTTCTAAAATATATTAGGTTGGTGCAAAAATAATGTCGTTTTCTCACATATGTTACTATGTGAGAAAACGACATTATTTTTGCACCAACCTAATAAAACTCTTCTTTGTTATACCCTAGCAATGATACCTGAAGGAGCGTGGGATAAGCAGTATTCTCTTGAATCCTTTAAGTCGAAGAGAAGTTGCGGGTAAAATTCTGTTTGTTTTCACTTTACTTATGTACAAAGATTATATTGAATCAGTTGTTAGATCTGCTGCTAAGAAAGTTGATTCACGGTGTCAGGCGAGACAATTTCCTCACTAGAACCTATTTTAACCATTTATAAGTCTACCATTCGCTCAGACATTGAATATTGCCGTTACACATTGCTCCTGTTACGTCTTTAGAGATTGTTAATACAAAAAAAAAAAAAAATCTGTAATGTTATTGGTCCTGAGCTCGGCTTTAGACAGTTTCACACCACTGTAATGAGACATCCTTGTGTCTTTTCTATAAATATGTTCATGGTAACATTTCTGTTGAGATTTCCTCTTTTCTACCTGAAAAGAACGAATTTAAGTGCAGCATTAGGTTGTCAAGTAAGTCTCATTTTACTGATGAAATTGATAGATTTCGCCGTAAATTCTATGCTAACAATTTATTCTCTTGCTTGTAGAACTATTTTCCAACTCGTTTGCTTTAAAGTCGACTTTGATCTTCAAAAGTTTCAAAGCAGTTCCAACCGTTATCTTTTAATCTTAATTCATGTTCTTTTTATTCTGCTCTAAGGTTTTTGCTTCTTTTTCTCAGATTCTATTTAAACCATTAAAATGATATTTTAAATCTTAGATGATAAAAAAAAGGGACAAAAACTGGCGGCTTATGCTTAGAATCAGATACAGTCATTTTGAATTCCTACAGTAAACAAGGGTTTCAAGGATATAATAAAGGAAAGAGAGACAGAGGGGAAACAGTACCTCACCTAATGAGCTTTTGTAAATTATTTTACCAGAAACAAGGACTGAGATGGATAGCAAAAAGACAAATCTTACTAACAATGGAAAATAGGAAGTTATGGAGGGCAATGATTTCCCAGGACCTGAAGAGACACGGTATATACGAGATACTTCTTGAAGCATTCTAAGCGCCATGGCATTTAGTTTTCTTTATACCAAGTTGTTACCATTTCCATTCCTTTTCTCTTAGAGAAGTATATGTGTAAACATAGCACTGTCTGGTTAGTTCTTCCAACTGACGCAACCTAATGAATGCTGGAGTTGCCAATTAATCATTTAGACCGGAATCATGAATGAAGGATACCTGTATTGTTAGAAAAGGTTTAAAATCCTTGAGTTATGTTTCAGTGGATATCCTCAATTGAGGATTTTAAATATCCAATGAAACATCAATTAATGATGCCCGCCATTTTATTGTTAATTATTGCAATTTTGTAAGGCAAGTTAGTAAAGCATTTTATCTCATGTTTTTGGTCTGTAATATTCGCATGCAATCAAGCTGGCCCACAAAGCTCAAACTGAAAAATATAAATTTGGGAGAATAGCAGAAAAGAAACCCCAGATTTCACATGTGTAATGGTTAACAAGTTTGTCTCGCTAGAACAATTACGACTGAATAGCGAGTTCGATCCTCACTGTGTGCCCCATACTTTCGATATTGTGCCACATCTAAGCTACGCTTAGAAAATCATTTGGCATCTCAAGGCGGTGTGATGGTTAGCAAGCTTGTCTCTCTAGAACAATTATGCCCCCTATTTTTGACTTTGTGCCACATCTAAGCTATGCTTGGAAAATCAATTTAGTTACAATTGCTGTATTTTCGAGCAATAAATTTCTAGTTTAGATTTCACATTAACCTTCGCTACGTCGTTTGAAATAATTTAAAATCACCCAAGTCGGATTTAAAATCATCTAATGTCGGGTTTAAAATCACCCAAGTCGGATTTAAAATCATCTAATGTCGGATTTACACCGACTTCATTAAGTAGTCCCCGTTTATGTTAAAAGAGAAACGTCAGTGACTGATATTTTGTATACTATACAACTGATGTTTTAAGCATTGCGTAATGGATTTTCGTATAAAGAAAAAGCAAAGATCTGCACTTTTCCTGAATACGGAGGAGAAGCAGATGCATTAACCAACTGCGACATAAGTTTATGGTGAGATTTTAAGATAAGAAGAATGATTTCATACACCATAATTCTTTTAAATCTGTATTGTACATCCGTATGTTAAAAAAACTGAAAATGTTCCGTTCAAATTTTCAATAAGTAGCAGTCAGCTTTGCGAATTGGAAGGACGTATTTTCGTTGCATGATAAAACCAAACTTCAAATTTCTGCTTGTCTTTTCAAATCTCTTACGAATGAACACTTTTACTCCATTTTCATACTTTTTTTTTTTTTTTTACAAACAAAAATTCAAGTCATCATCGAACTGGAAACTTATTTAACCATTTTTTTTTGTAAATGGAACGGATGGTTCCTCGTGAATGTAGAATAAATGTTTTTTGTACGTGCCGTATACCTTCAGGATGTGGACGGTCATGATTCTCCACAACTTCCTGTTCATTATAACTATTAGTAAGGTTTGTCTTTTTGCTATCTCTCCTAATCCCCTGTCAACCATTTCTACAAGCACGTGAAGTAAGTTATTGGCTACTTTCTTCTGACCTTCTTGCCTACAATATGTTATGTGAGGGTCATATTTTCCAAGCCTTCTTTCTTCATTATGTGTCCTCGAAATTTCAACTGTCTTTCTGATTCTACGTCGAAGTGCCGTTTTTGCTTAAAATTTACTTAAAACTTTGTCGTAGCTCCCATGTTCATTCAATATTATTCTCATCATCCTTCTGCAAAAACACATTTCTGTTTCCTCAAGTTTCTTCTTCATTTGTGAGGAGATGATTTTAAATGATTCGGCTTTCTAAAAGAAAAATAATTTTGCTACATTTTAACATTTTTATTTATTTTTTTTAATTCTGTCAGCATTGGTTTCCGTTTCAGTTTTTGCTGAAAAATATCTGAGCTGAATTAACAGTTAAGAGAAGCAATCAGGAAAATAAAATGCTGAAGAATTATAAACTCCATGTAGATTCCTCGGAATATGTTGTGGGGACAGAAAGAGTTTATCGACGAGAGATAATTTACACGACGTTCCTCTGATAGCTCTCTGTTGGAGTTAATAAAAATTGGAGATGGAATAAAATAAAGAAGATAAGAGACAAAAATAAAATGGAAAAAAAGTAAACGGATTCAGTTTTCGGCTGTTTCGCTTGATGTAGAGGAATGTGGAATTTTCTGCAATATGAACAGAAAGATTCAGCGTAGAGGAATCAACTGATTCGCGTAAGAAATCTGCGAATTGCGGTCGAGAGCAACACTTGGGTAATGTTAAAGGAACAGAGAACAAGAGGTCTAAAAGGCTAAAATGACACCAGATAAGTGAAGTAGTAGGTAGATGAAGGTGGATTAGTACGGCGGAGTTGGAGATCGAATCGACAACACGGTTGGAGGCTGCTTGGAGGATTATTTTTATTTTTTTTTTCCTAATAAAGAGGAATTTAATGGAAGTTGTAACATCGAGGAAGAGAGACGAATAAATAGATTTTACATCAATGGAAGAAAATTACGCGTAATGGAGAGAGAGAGAGAGAGAGTACATGTTCACACAAGAGTTTGAGAAAGACATTGATAGTTCAGAATAAGCAAATCGAAATCAAGACGAGAAACTGGGACCAGGAAAGAAAAGTGGGATCAAAGATATCAATAAAGTGGAATTTTTTGTGTATATTTATAGAAATACAGAGAGGGGGACTGGAAAGTAAATGTATGAAGAGTGAGATACATGAACAGGTGGGTGGGGGAGAGAGAGAGAGAGAGGGAAAGGTCGAGAAGTAAAAAGCTAGAGGGAGACACACGGACGGGAAGAGAGAGAGAGAGAAATACACAGACGGACTGGGAGGGAGAAAGAGACGGACGGGAAGGGAGAGAGAGAGACGGAATGGGAAGGGAGAGTGTGTCGAAGTGGAGGGGGGAGAATGACAGAGAGTCGAACTAGGAGAGACATTGACAGACTCGAATAATTTCCTATAGTGTGTTCATTGACTACGCATTTTTACTAGTAAAAACGCTGTCGCCACTCATGAAAAGCACAGGTCATTGCTTGTGTTCATATTCATTGCTTGGTCTCCGTAAACATTGAGCAAAGGTCGATGAATGTTAATAGGTACAAGTTTTTTTGTTTTTTTTTCTGCGTGGAAGAATTCATCAACACTTGCTTTGTATGCACTTGCATGTCAGACGCCATTTTGTCAGACTGCCGTTCAGTTGCTATCTGCAACAAGGCAACACACATGTTATTATCGAGAAGACTCAAGCTCTAATGCTGGCCCACAATTATCAGCCATTGACATTCATGGCCAAGATTGAAGGAAATACTTTTTGAGTGACACGTGTGTGTGTGTGTGTGTGTCTGTGTGTGTGCGCCTTTAAGGAAGCGATTGATTGCAGTGTAAGTCTGGTTGGGTTAGAATAAGATAAAAATTGATAAAATTGTTTACTGTAAACATCTTGTTAGGTCAGTCGCTGTGTCAGGTACTAATTCAGAATCCTGTTTTGTGGTTTCATATCCTAGTAAGCCAGATTTTGTGCGTGTTTAGAAATAGACAATAATGACATTTTTTTATGACTTATCAACTATTTACAGATTATTTAAAACTAGAAATATTTTTAGAATGTATGATTTTTTGGAGATAAGGATCCACTGTCAGAAGTATTACTAATTAACCCATATATGGAGGGAGTAAGAGGTGAATTCAAACCTTTTTCCACAGGTGTGTTTACGTTGAAGACAATATAAAGAACCTGACTGAAAGTGAAAGTCGACTCCAATTTCGAGTGTTCATCTATTACACCATCCGCAGCTTACAGCATCTGGTATTTGCAAGCGGTTACACGTCTAGATACTGGTTTTGTCCAACGTTAAGTTAGGTGATAGTACGGGAACCGGCGTTTCAACAGGATATCGCCGAAAAACTGGACAGATATACAACGAACGGATTAAGAGAATTAAATTATTGTAAAGAGAATGAAAATTTATATTTCTTTCACTCGTTGTCGATAGCCACTTTCATAACTTTCAAATTTCTTTTTAAACCCGTAATTAAACGGAATAATATTTAAATTTAAAAGTAGTGCATTGTTTTTTTATTTTTCAATTATTGAAATTAAAACTTATTGATAGTATTTTTGAAGCGATTCTCTCAATCAGATATAACGACTGAATTTTTGTTGATTCTTTGAATATTACAGCTGTAGTCATCTACTAAGCTTTTTCGCAGAAGTTCCGAAAAAGAAGTTATTTTCTCGAAATTCACTTATTTCAGATAAAGATCGCATGTTGGATGTTGTGACGAACACTAAATTAAAGCACTCGATGTAAAATAACAGAGCAAAAAATTAAACTCGACATTATATATTTGTCTTTAATCTCTGAGCAACATATGTGCAGTGGGCGACAGAAATACGTCCAATATAATACAGTATAACCCGGATATAAGAGAGTTGTCGGGACCGGAGAAGAAGTCTCTTATATCCAGGTTTGGTCTATTATATATACGTTAACACAGGTTCTAATTTGGGACCAGAGAAAATCTCTCTTATATCTGGGTTACACTGTACTAAGATATGAATGGCAATATTGTCATCATCTGCCTGATTTCTTATCATTAGGTAGGAAGTTATATATATTGTTTATTATAAACAGAGCAATTAATTAAATATGTGTGCGTGTGTGTGCGTATATATATATATATATATATATATATATGTATAAGAATAAAATATATTAAAATAATTGTCGGACTAATTCCATTTTGTAGTGTGTGACGTCATTTGTTTACGTTAAGATACGCTTCGAGCAGATATGGACGTTAGAGGGAAATCATGGAATGTTTGTAATTTAAAAGCAGCAAAATGGACCTTGCTAACCAGACGCACTTTCGTAGGTATACTGATATAGCACGTCAGGCTATATGACGGTTCCGTGTAGGATACAGGTTCGATTCCTGTGGGAGGACGCATATTTTCTGAGATTTCTAGGTTGTTCAGTAAATGCTCAGTTTATATATACAGTTTATTATAAACAGAGCATTTACTTAAATATTTGTGTATATATAAATAACGTATAACAATTGTGTGTGTGTATATATATATATGTGTGTGTGTGTGTGTGTGTGTGTGTGTACGAGTGGATAAAGACAAACTTAGTTGACGCGTTTAATCCTCTGATGGATTAGGCAAATGATAGGATTTTCGGCTGCCTAAACAAATATTTATGAGCGTCTCTTAAATGTAAAAAATTTGAAAAACTAATAATATTTTTGTTCTTGTATATACATACTTCTTACAAAATAAAATCCTTATATTTGCCTTGATAAAGTCCCTCTGATGACAAGATGCCTCAGCTAAGTTAAGTTTTCCTTTTGTCCTTTTTTATTGTCCTTTTACAAATATACAATCAGAAATTTATGAGAGGGAAAGAAAAAAAAGCTGTGTGTCTGAAATAAAAAAAAATACCATTTTGTCGCAAAATATATTATTTCAGATAGATATTAATATGCCCAGATGAAATAATTTTACCCGATCTTGTCAAAAAACTAAGTAATAATAATAATAATAATAAATAAATAAATAAATATATAATATATATATATATTCAACATCATCACTTGATAAGACACCAGAAGTGTTGAAACAAAATGGCTATTTTTGTAGTGATTTGTAACATATGTTATAATTTTCGAATAAATCATTGTATATATATACTCATACAAGTATATGATCGGTGTATACGGAATAAATTCCAATAACCAACAATTACTATTCTTAAAAGTGTGCTCAATACATAGAGCAGATATAATTATTTATTTAAAAATTATAACATAAATATGTTAGAAAAGTGATTTTATAGCATATTTATGTTATAATTTTTAGATAAAAATATATATATATATATATATATATATATATATATATATATATATATATATATGCGCCATTGGTTCCTTCTCTTAAAGGTGATTCCAGATAATGGAATTAAGGGTTGCGAGGAATTTAATAAAATTCTGTAGACCATCTTAATCTGTGTATGTATATCTCACACAAGTGCGTTTTCATACTATTTCTACTTTATTTATGCAATTTTTGTGCATGCTGGTAGTGGGTAAGAAAACGAAGGAATATTTCTCGATTCCCAAAGGACGCGAAAAAGAATCCAAAATAAAAGAGTAGCAAAAATAGAGAAATCCTTTCATATAATCCGTATAATTAAAAAAAAAAAAAAAATACAGGAAAGAGCCCTGAAAGAGTAAGAGTGAATCGATGAGGCGACTGACATCTTGATCTGCTCAGCAGGTTGCATTACTACGCCAGGATGAGGACAGGCTATTTCAGCAGGCGCCTCGCTGTGATGTCGGTAAGGGCACAAAGCGAACCCTGAGTAAATGAGGCAGAAATTGAGAAGGCTGACTCAGCCAACATGGCCGACAAAAACAGCAGTAGCAGCCAGCTAGCAACATGTTCTGAAGCTCGCTTGTTGATTGGCGGGAAGAGAGGCTAACATTGAGGAGGGATAAAAACAGATACAATAAGGTAGCAACAAAGAAGGTATAGAGATTAATTTATTGTAGGATCGATCTGGGCTCCTAGCAAATATTTTTTTTTTCTTTTTTATCGCCGATTGATAATGTAAGGTTTATGAAGATTTATATAGAACTTATTTCCCACTCTGATTTAATTTTGATGGGTTTCCATATTTGCGAGTTGACTTGTAAAAACGCAAAAAGTGTGACGCACTCGGTGAGGAACAAACTCACTCAATGCTTCACTTCGCGATATGGAACTTTTACATGACGTGGTTTGGCATATTTTATTGTGGGTTTTGTGGCATAAATAGTTCAGACTCAAAGTGGGTAAGTAAATGTTAAAATAGAAAAAAAATCTTCCGACCAATTATGATATATATATATATATATATATATATATAGATAGATAGATATCATAATTGGTCGGAAGGTTTTTAAGCTAGCTCATACGGAGGGCACTTGATTGGGCCTTCATCACAATGGAAAAGAAGGGAAGAGTAGATGTGATAGGTAACAAACTACAACGATAATTCTTCTGCCGCCACTTAATTTAAAGGAAATTTGATGTACGTAGGTCCTTACGTTCCGTACAAATAATTATTTTTATTTCATAGGTAACTTTCACTGGATTTCGCAGTTAATCTCGATTATTCCCAAATGTATTTACAAGTTATAAAAATTGTTATAAAAAAACATTGCCAAAAACAATCGCAGTAATGAAAACCAGAATTTCAGAATTGGGGTTCCGGATCAGACTCTGAATGTTTTTTTAATTTGCTCACGGAGTCCGCCTGATTCCCAAATAGTATGATATGTTGGGTTACGGCCTCTAAGAGTAAAGTTGAAAAAGTGTGACACATTGACATTCGAATTTATTATATAGATATATTGTATAGAGAGTATACAACAAAATATTTGCCACATAATTGTTAAGTCTTAACATTATGTTGGAGGTATATGTGATGGTTATTTCTGCCGCGCTTATGATACTGATTTCATTTTATTTAAAAGAAGCCGATGGTTAGTACCGAATATTATTTAGAAATCTATCTGTAGCAGATATTTTGAAGAAAGTTTCCTATTAATCTCGCGAGGTCTGAATAAATTTAGTATTACTATATCTATACAGGTTGTTCCTTTCCTGAAGTGTGTATAATTTTTTTTTTGGGGGGGTGGGGGGGAGGACTGTGTATATATATATATATATCCAAACCTAACTATCAGGTTATAACTGTGACTGCACATTAAATAAAGAAACATTTTCACTATTTGCTCGAAAAATAACGTTCGCTAACAGGAAGCCAGATCCTGTCACACACACAGCCAGCCAGATCCTGTCACACACACACACACACAGGCAGCCAAATCCTGTCACAATCGAAAGAGCTATGGGCGTGTGATGGTTATACAATGTTATATATCAAGAAATTGTTACATATCACACACACAAACACACACATATATATATATTTATTATGTAACAGTGCGAGATCGTCTCGCAATCGAAATCGATCTTCCCGATTGGCCCACCAATGCGGCCTTGTACCAAATTAAATTAATAATTAATTACGGGGGTCTTAATTTAATACAGTAATGGAAATGGAATTTTTTTTTTTGCCATTACGTGTGTCAGTACAAAAATAGATTGCATCACTTTCTAAAAAAAATCGATTTTAACTTTCTGGTGATCAAACGTTATTTTGTAAATCATATTATGCCGTGGTTTTGTCTTTGTATTTTTTTCATCAGATTATAAATTATATTTCACTAATACTTTTTTTCCCCCTAATTGACCTGAATTCTGATTTCCATCTATATACTGTTTGTAGAGTGGTGGCATTTAACGCTGTGGATACATCGGACAAAAGGCAGAAAAATAAATATCTTTTGCTAGGGTATATTTTAGTTTATAGATTGTGTTTATTTTAAACCGGATTTATTACATTTATTAATTTCTCAAATAACGTTTGAAGTGATCCAGAAAATTTGGATTAAAATATATTGTATATATAATTCATTAATTCTTTTATTACATTTCGGATACAAAACTGAGAAGATATGTTTGCCGGTGGTGGGGAACTTGAATGCGTCTGACCTTTAAAAGACAAAATAGAACCTTGCTTTACTGTGACACTCCTCGTAGCCAAAGGGAAAATGGAGATGCGGTTTCGTATGCTGTCGGAGGGCATATTTTCTTATAATATCTCTATCTAAAAAAGGCAGAATATGTGTGTGTGTGTGTGTGTGTGTGTAACGAATGCACGGCCGCAATTTTCGACGGATTTGCACCAAAATTTACATGCACGTGCTCCAAGTTAGCGGGAAGGCCTAGACCGATTTTGCATTTCCCAACTCCCATCGATAGTAGAAATAATCGATTTTTTCATGCTTCTACGGCAGTTTTCATGTAGTTTGCGGCCATTTTCTACTGGCCAGAGTGAGAGCCTATAGCTGGCTGCCACGAATAGGCAGGAAGATTCTATTGGCCAGCGTGAGAGCCAACAGCTGACTGACACGAATGTTAACAAGCAAAAAAAATCGATAGCTGCATTCGTCACAGGTGGGAAAAATTTCAATCTACATGGCACTTTACTCCAATTGGCTCATTCGCTTCCTTAAACTCAACGTTGATTCTGATTCCGCAGAACTGGGTTGGATGTGAAAAAGTATTTGTTGTTAAAATTCTTTTTTCATTCGGTTTTTCCAGTTACGAGTCCTTTTTTAAAGCTGATCGTTTTGTGTTCATTTTGTTTAGTTCTTTTTTCATAATAGATTTAATGTTTAGTATAGAGCTTAGAAAAAATTCGCAGTGTGAGATAAGCCAGAAGTAAGACATGTAGCAACATCAACACGGCAATATATGTGTGTGGGGGGTACATTGTAGATATGTTTTCTTTCTTTATTTTCAAACACAAGCCATGTCGCTTAAAGGATCAAAAGGCAAATTGTCGATGATTAAACTGTCCATTTAAAAATTCTTAGATTTGTTTTCCTCACTGCATCAAATAATAAATAAATAAAAAAAGTTGAGTAGCAAATCCCATCAATTCCCGAAAGTGTTAATAAAGAGCGGAGATAAGAAACCTATTTTCTTAAAAAGGAAAAAAAAAAAACAGTTTTAAAAGAAAGATTTTACATTTCAATCGACAGTAACGCTAAATGTTCAGTCAATGAATCCCGAATATTTCCTTACCAGGAAATGGCTAACCTCACCATGACGAGCTTGTAAGTTATATAGACTTTCAATTATATGTGTTACTAACAGGCAGTATTTAAATGAAGTAACATGTTTAAGTAAAAATATTCAGTGAAAGCATGTATTCCTATATTCTTTGTAAAGTGTCCCTTCAGAACTTCGGCGATCATGGCTCTCCACAATTTCCAGTCATTTGTAGCTCTTAAAAATTTGTCATCTTTATTGTCTTCTAAAACTTGTTCCGCCATCCACTTACTAAAACTCGAAACGACGAGAAGAAAGGAAAGAGAGAGAGAGAGAGCATGTGAAATAACAGAGAGAGAGAGAGCGAGACCAAGAGAAAGAGAGAGAGCGAGACCAAGAGAAAGAGAGAGAGCGAGACCAAGAGAAAGAGAGAGAGCGAGACCAAGAGAAAGAGAGAGAGCGAGACCAAGAGAAAGAGAGAGAGCGAGACCAAGAGAAAGAGAGAGAGAGAGAGACCAAGAGAAAGAGAGAGAGAGAGAGAGAGCGAGAGCAAGCAAGAATTGAGAGTGAGAGAGAGCAAGCAAGAATTGAGAGTGAGAGAGAGCAAGCAAGAATTGAGAGTGAGAGAGAGCAAGCAAGAATTGAGAGTGAGAGAGAGCAAGCAAGAATTGAGAGAGAGAGAAAGCAAGAATTGAGAGAGTGAGAGTGTGAAAGAATAAATCAAAATGGACTTTTGTTCAGATTATTTGGTGTGAATCGAGCAGAGACAAAATGTTCAGTATTCTTTCATAAGTTTTTTTATGAATACCTGATTGCTAGAAAGTGCGAGATTTCATTTCTTATTTATATCGACGAAAACTAGATTATTCTGACACATGGTCCCAGGTGATCGTTACTAATTCATCTTTTTAAATGATTTCAAGTTTTATTCACGTCTCCTGAAGAGGACAATATTTGAATAAAACATACGGAGTTACGTGGAGGTACTGGCTGGCGTAATGGTTATCGGCACGAAAAATAGAACTGGAATAAACAAGTTCGAAATTCAGCTAAGGTCCCTTATATTCACTTCACGCTGATGATCCTAAAGAAGGTAAGAATTCATTTTTCCCTGTACATCCTAACTGCCACGAGGTGTATTAAGCAAAAGATTTAGTTGCTGATATATCACAATAGGGGGTAACGGAGAGGGGGGACTGTGAAAATCATTTTTTCATGACCGCATCTAATAAAGCCGTTACACTTATTGCCAAATCGAAGACAGAATGTTTTTTACGCAAGAGTCGAATGATGTCTGTTTTAACTAATAGCTTTATCAGGTCAGTTTAATTAAATTTTTACATACAGGCTCACCTGAGTAATTAACTGGACAAAAGAAAAAAAAAAGCAAATAAAATCTATATAAATAAATGTCAGCGTGACACGCTTTCAACTTTATTCCTCGAGGCCGTACACCATTTTGGATTCAGGCAGACTCCGAAGCAAATTAAAAACATTCCAGACAGGATCTGAACCCGAGAATAGTCGCAGACTTAGGGATTCAAAATCCCGAACAAGCCGAAGGTCCAATGAAGAGCACTCCCCAGGAGTCAGCTTAAATACCCCCCAGATAAGGCAGCTTTGAAGTTAGTATGAAATAAATGCCGTGTCCGTTCAGAACATAACATATGCTTTTCCACTGGTTCTTTGTGATCTGTGAATAGCCATTACTTTCTTGGAAATATAATGAAGTAGTTTTCTTTTGCCTTCTCCAGAGTTTTGAATTCAGAGTAACTCTTCTCCTCGTTTGTCTGCGAGTCCAGTTTACCTTGCTACTTTTCAGGAGAAGGAGAAGAGATAGAATCATGTTTTTCCCCAAGATAAATAATGCCAAATTCAATGGGAATGTCTAGACAGGAATTTGAACTCTGATCGCCGATAACCATTTCGCTACCAGCACATTATCTGATTATCGGTTTCTCCTCACCTACATTTAGCTATTTTAATGCACTTAATTTTATTCCATTTTTCTCCGATAACTTAAGATCGGCATATTTTCCGATTAAATAAAAGAAATAAAAAACAAAAAAAAAAAAAAAAAAAGAATTAAAATGGTCATATTTAATAAAAGGAAAAAATACTAAAACTGACTTATCGTTGTCGAAAATTCAAAATTTTTTAAATTATTCAAGCTTATTAAAATATCTATATTTTAAAAGTTCCCCTAGTTTCATACGGTATATATTAGGCGTCACAACAAATTTGGCTAAGATTTAATAATCGGTCAGTTTTCACTTTCAAAGCAGACAAACTCGTTATTGCATTTTCTACAATTTTTATCCGGTCGCCGTAAATGATCAATTAAAAAAATAATACACCTTCATTTGGAACGTATCCTTGTTAACTGAGAAATTATATAAAATTGAATCTCGAGGAAGCGACTGAGAAAATTTAACATGTTGTTCAAACGTGAATCCTTAAAAAAAAAAAAAAAAAAAAAAAAAAAAAAAAAAAAAAAAAATGAAATTTTATTCTCAATTCGACGCTGTCATATATAAGCTAATGCCACTTTTATCAACAAATCGATGTTGGTAAAATGTTCAGGTTGTTTTTATAAAAAAATATGAATTTCAGCTTTATACTTGAAGAAATATTTATTATTTGGTTATACGAGATTTTATGGAACTTGAAGTTTGTTTTTATATTGTATCTATCGGTAATATTCGATCTATTGGAATTTTAAAAAATTATGTCACAGGTCATAAGAAAAAGATAGCCTCGAACGAGAGAAAGTAGATAGAAAAGCTGGTATTACCAAGCATTTTAGAGGAGACTGCGCAAAGATGGTCTCCATTCGTAGAATCAATGCATCAATCGTACGGATTTAGAAAAACTTATCTAATGAAAATTTTTGTGTAATTCTGTGGTGGGGGAAAACATTTTTTTTTTTAACAGAAGTAGGTTTTGAGTAATAAAATATTCGTCATCAACAGAAGAAAAAGGCAGTCAGCCTGGTTCAACTGTAACACCTGGGAGAGTTTTCAATAAATGGGCGTAGCAAAATTGTAAATGTTAAAGGGTACTATATATATATATATATATATATATATATATATATATATATATATATATGAGGTAACCCCCCACCAAAAAAAAACAATTGAGCAATGTATGAACATCTTGTAGGAAAATATCAAACTGTTTGCCGAGAAACTTGGTCTTGACCAAGAGATCTACATACGCCCCATCATCGAAACTACAGTTCCCCCCGCCTAATCTATATAATAGGATGGTTAATGAAATTTGAGGAATAAAAAGCTAACAAAATGATAACAATATTGACAATAAGATTGATACTTATTATATGGCTACATTAGCTTTCAAGTTGGAATTTTCGGACACGGCTGTGTACTTTTCAACGAGACGAGGAATAAACAAAGAGATACACGCTCTTCTGAGCAATGATGTTGGTTAGAGAACTCTGCGGAAATTCTGAGAGTAAACTTAAATCCCTGAATGAGTGATTTTATTTTGAAAATATTTCAGCTCCGATCTGCGTCTTCCTTGTCAGTTGTTGAATGCAGGCGCTTAAATCACGCATCTCAAGTCATCAATGCTATAGAAACGTTGGCTGAAGTAAATCCGACTTTCAAGTTTTACTTTCTGTGCTTCAGTTTAGTCAAAAGGCTAATATATAATATCAATCTTATTGCCAGTATTATTTTGTTGGCTTTTTATTCCTTAAATTTTATTAAACAGCTTGTAAAAATCTACATGTTTTCGTTTTAATCATATATAATTTTTAAACAATTACATTGGCTCGTATTACCAAAATAGTTGATAATTGATTAGCTTAGAAGAAATTTAGCTAATCTCATAAAAATTATTACAAACATTTAAAACGTTAAAAATTTAACAAATGTAAAAGAGACATGTAATTTTAACAAATGTAAAAGAGACATGTAATTTTAACAAATGTAAAAGAGACATGTAATTTTAACAAATGTAAAAGAGACATGTAATTTTAACAAATGTAAAAGAGACATGTAATTTTAACAAATGTAAAAGAGACATGTAATTTTAACAAATGTAAAAGAGACATGTAATTTTAACAAATGTAAAAGAGACATGTAATTTTAACAAATGTAAAAGAGACATGTAATTTTAACAAATGTAAAAGAGACATGTAATTTTAACAAATGTAAAAGAGACATGTAATTTTAACAAATGTAAAAGAGACATGTAATTTTACCAAATGTAAAAGAGACATGTAATTTTAACAAATGTAAAAGAGACATGTAATTTTAACAAATGTAAAAGAGACATGTAATTTTAACAAATGTAAAAGAGACATGTAATTTTACCAAATGTAAAAGAGACATGTAATTTTAACAAATGTAAAAGAGACATGTAATTTTACATGGAAACAAGAATCTACCAAAAAGAATTTACTAATTTTCCAAGCATAGCTCAGATGTAGTACAAGGCCGAAAGTATGGGGCACGAATGAGGATCGAACTCACTACATAGTTGTAATTATTGTAGCAAGACAAACTTGGCAACAATTACACCACCTCGAGGTGCCCATCTACCAAAAAAGAATATAAACGATATACGCTTACAAATCGGTAAAAAAAAAAAAAAATTCTAAGATTTAAACAATATAGGAAGATAAAAAAAAGGGACTTTGAAAACACTGAATGCACTTTTGGGACACCAGAGACTCAAATTTCAACTGGAATGTTCAGCTTTAATAAAAATAACTAATTTTTCATTGAAAATTAGGAAATCTAGGAATTCCCTATAATTATTCTACGACCGGATTTTTTGTTTATTATTTGTTCTTTAAAATTATGACAAAAATATTAGATATTTATTTCTCAAGGTTTTACTTAAACGAAAAAAAGACGCGGAGTTGAAATTTGTTAAGGACTAATTTCTGTAACAGATAAAGTTTAAAATCAAGTTTCAGTCGGATTTTCTGCTATAAAGATTTCTAATTTACATGCGAACTGTTGTCCTCATTTTTGTTGTTGTATATATATATATATGTGTGTAGATATATATATATATATATATAAGAGGTGTAGAGAGAGAGAGAGAGAGAGAGAGAGAGAGAGATAAGAGGTGTAGAGAGAGAGAGAGAGATAAGAGGTGTAGAGAGAGAGAGAGAGAGATAAGAGGTGTAGAGAGAGAGAGAGAGATAAGAGGTGTAGAGAGAGAGAGAGAGATAAGAGGTGTAGAGAGAGAGAGAGATAAGAGGTGTAGAGAGAGAGAGAGATAAGAGGTGTAGAGAGAGAGAGAGATAAGAGGTGTAGAGAGAGAGAGAGATAAGAGGTGTAGAGAGAGAGAGATAAGAGGTGTAGAGAGAGATAAGAGGTGTAGAGAGAGATAAGAGGTGTAGAGAGAGATAAGAGGTGTAGAGAGAGATAAGAGGTGTAGAGAGAGAGATAAACGGTGTAGAGAGAGATATAAGCGGTGTAGCGAGAGAGATAAGAGGTGTAGCGAGAGAGGACAGAAGGGGGACAGAAGGGGAGAGGTATATAGAAAGGAGAGGGAGAGAAAAAGGGTGACAGAGAGAGAGAGGAAAAGAGTGAAAGAGAGCGCTAAAGATACCATTATGAAATAATTCTTAGACCTGGTATATCGTGTGTCTGTTTGTATGTATGTATGCATGTATATATAACATTTTACTAAGTTTATCTGAGTTTTGTCACAAGGTCAAAATTAGAGGCTACCCGTTGAGGATCAAACTCAATATTCGATAAGGCGGCTCAAACAAACTAATTTGGTAACCAGGACATCGTCGAGAATAGCTTATGACCAAAATAAGGTAAAAATAAGAAAATCCGTCACTTTATTTAAAAACAATTAGTTGAAATGAAGTAAATAATTTACGCCTACAAGTAAAAGGTATGTAACAGTATATAACACATTTAAGCAACGATGGGTGTTAATACACAAAAATCAATAAACACACAATTGTAATAACCTATATCGATGAGATGATTCAAGGATCGGATTGAAAGGAAGGGACACCCAAAAGAAAAAAATTGTAACATTGGATCAAATATATTCAGTGAAAAAAAATAAATTATGCATAGTTTACTGTATAGTGAAGAATATTCTCGCATTTCAGATTTTTCTTTTTTCGTCTAGAGATCTGAACGACATGTGGATAGAATCATTTCTTTTTCTTTCCGTATCTGTTTCCTCTTACCACCACGATTCTTTACCGTTATAGAATATTCATATACACTGGAGAGGAGACCAATTTTGAACAGCCGGTTGCTGTCTATACCCAACTGATTATTTTTAATGGTGTTTATAATTTAAAGGCCACCATTTCAACACTTGAGTTCTGGCAAGTGTCTGTCAAGATCTGTTCATTTTACTTCGTGTCAAAACCAGAGCCGAAGGCTTGTTACTGTTGAAAAGTATTCGTGTTTCACGCGTAACGAAGAACAACTCAGAGAGCCGCCATCTTGCCTTCTTTCTCACTCGCCTTTCTACTATCAACTCGTTTGCTTACATCCTGTCTTATCAGGGTTTTTTTTTTCACAATCTATATGGCTTCACTAAACTGATACAAGTCTGGCATAAGGTAAACAGAATACCTGACTCCTTTCACCATGCTTTACGTTAACAAAAGTCAGATTAAACCCAAAATGGAGTCTGACTGCCATGTCTGGGATAGAGCTACTGAGTTCCATTTTTTTCCAGCCTTGATAGAGTTCAAAAGCAATGACGTTGTCTTGTATGGGATCACTTTTTTCTTTTAACTATTCATCCTCTTTCTGTACTGAATGTAGCGTTGGAAATATTTAGATAAGAATCAGTCTTTTGTTTCACCAGATCAGAAATTTACATTTATGATAAAGCCATTAAGACATAAGAGTTTACTAACAGTGAAAGGAAATGAGGAAACACACACACACACACATATATATATATATATAGATAGATAGATAGATAGATCCTGGCTTGAAGCAATCGGGTGTCTAAACAAACTGATGGGCTGTGATCCAGCGAAACAGGCTTGTATGTAGGTGACATATATATATATATATATATATATATATATATATACAAACAAATTGGGTGAAATAATAAAATTGTATAAAGTAATAAATAAATCGCCAAACTACGAAAGCACACAAAAACAAAATAATTATCAATAATAAATAATAAAGCAATTAATCATGAGAAAAGTTAATAAACAATAAACCGTTACGGATAACTGTATTCTGATCCACGATTATATCCAGTCAACAGCCTTCAGAATAATTTGAAACCTAACCGTTAGCGGCCATCCAATTAAAACTCAGGATAATACAACAGACATTACTACCCATAATACACCACTGACCAATATATATAGTCAAGCCAAAACATCACACATGGCCTGAATATTGCGTTGAAGCATAAAAGACTGTCACAGCTTGGTGTTGACTTCAGTGTCCACTTTTATATATATATATATATTATATATAGATATGACAATTTAGTCTGTATTAAATTTGATTTTCAACTGCACCTATGATTTTTGTACTAATTTATCGTTTTAATGTTAAATTTAAATGCTAACTAAAGTTAAATTTCGTCTAAGTCTTAATATATTAATGTCTGTAAGCTGAACAATGATCGTGCTTTATAAATGTAGAGGATGCTAAGGTGACATTTTCCCCCTCTCTATCGTCCCATCTTAACTGTGATTTTACTTATGGTTAACACTGTCATGGTGACAAAGCAAATCAGAGGACTCATGGCGTCTGTCTTCTTAAGCGTCTTACTTGATTGACGTCAGAGCCAAACGAGCAAGATTACTCCGGCATCAAGATGAAATAACCAAAAAAACGGTGATTGGCAGCCAGTGTTCAGCCACATTTTAAACTGTCTTTGCTTTCGACGCCGGCAGCAGTCATCAATCGAAACTTATGGAAAACTACAATGGAAAAGGAGGCAATGTTCGACTGATGTGAAATTTAAGATCATGGTGTCGACTTGCATGTCAAAATTGCATTGCAGTGTGCCGTGAGACGTTCTGTTCGTTGTTTAATAATGTGTGCAAGTCAAAAGTGACCATATCTTTTTAAAATTATTTTTATATTTATCACGTCGAAAGTTGCAAACTGGTCGACAGTCGATATAGACATTTAGATTAGAGTAATAGTCAGAAGATTTGAAATGAGGAGATCTCGTTAATATTTAGACTGAATATTCCATGTTTGAATAAAGTGAAGGGTACCGGCCACCGGGAACCAGAACAGAGACGGGGGCTGGCGCCAAACACAACAAGGACCGGGGTTGGCACCAATCACAACAGGGACCGGGGTTGGCACCGAATACAACAGAGACGGGGGCAGCTATGTTTTCTAATACGACTCTCACAAGTTCCACAGGTAATCAATGACTGACATATCAAGAAAATTCCGCTCTACAAACGACATCCGAGTGCCTGTTAGCCATCTTTTATTCCTGGAGGATGTGCTGGTGGTGTAATGGATAGCGGCTTGGAATAAGAGTTCGAAATTCAGTCTGGGATAGATATGAATTCATCTCCTCTTTCAAGATACGGATTAAACAGTAGGATTTGTATCTAGAAAAACACCGCTTTTCTCAAAATATTGAGAATGTACTGTTCCGTCACAAAAAATGAAATAAATTATTATCCTTAAAATATTAGGTTGGTGCAAAAATAATGTCGTTTTATCACATAGTAACATATGTGAGAAAACGACATTATTTTTGCACCAACCTATTTAGGCTTTACAATTCGTGTAAAAATCAATGAAAAAAAAAAAAAAAAAAAAAAAAAAGCTTGATCATTTATTTCTCGAACCGTTTCGAATTTTTACATTTGGTTTCAACATTTGGATTTTCCATTTTGTTTCCTATTGGAACCAGATTTTCGGAATCTAAAAATATGGAATGGGCAATGTGCAATTAGAAATGTAAAAACTGGTTAATATGTTTCAAACAAGAATTGGAATTTCTATTTGGCATTTCACGAAGTCTCGTCGTATTTTCATTTAACCTTTCAATAACCAATGTAATGTGTAAATGATTATGATTTATCGCCAAGATGACATTCGAAAGGGCAGTATAGATAATCAAGGTGAGATTATCCTAAGCCTGTAAAAAGAACTTTAATATATTAGGTTGGTGCAAAAATAATGACGTAATGTCGTTTTTTGACGTATTTTTTAACGTCAAAAAACGACATTGTTACGTCATTATTTTTGCACTAACCTAATATTTTACTCCTGAACTTCTCACCGAAAGCGTCAAACGTTACTGCAATTGCGCGCAACATTTTTTTTTTTTTGTTGAAAGTTGTTAATTAAATGAAATCACTCCCTGAACAAAGACTTTGATAAATTCACAGCCGAAATATAACATTTGCTTTTAAAATATTATTTCGAAAGCCATTTTCAAAATCGAAATCCTTGAAATGAGAAGTTCTGTGTCCTGAAACAATGGCTGAATCATTTCCGGCTATTGATTTGAAATCCAGCGCTCATTTTCGGGGATTAAATAAACGAAGTACAAATATTTCCTCTTGTTTTTTTGTTTTTTTTTTATTTTTTGTCTGTTTGTTTTATTTTTACACATTTGGAAGAGGCTTAATTAAGCAGATTACAATTTCTCGCAGATTTAATTTTCCTTGATGTAAACAAGTTTTCCTTGCAGTGCCAAGAAATCCCGAAGAGTCCGTTTCAAAATACAGATCGTCTTTCAAGCCCGACAAATAATTACATTGGCTCTAATGAAAATTTTAATCATCTCGTCTTAATAAATTTAGCAGAAATGTTAATAAAAACGTTAGTCACTAGGTTAAATTCTACACACGCATAAAGCTTTCGGTCAATTTGTAACGAATTTTTAAAAGTGTCTGACTTAAAAAGTCAACAATCATCAGAGATGGCACACAGTAAAATATGAGCATGATTTCTCGTCTTCAGCAGGTCTTCCTGTTTCTGATCATGGCTGTCTTCTCAGTCCTATTTGTGTTTCTTCAACACCAATGGAGGAAAGGTGTGGTTTATATTGCAACAATGCAAAGCGAACATCAGTTACAGTTCAATTAGGAACCTCGCACTACAAGGCTTCAGACTTTCTATCCTGTGTTATTCTGCACCTATACTGGTTGCTAAACATGGCTAGCGAGTATAGTTTACCCTGGTATTTAACTCATAGCTGGAGGGAGAGGTGAGGCGGTCTTACTTTTCTCCATAGGTATTTGCGCAAAAATGAATACGAATTACTCGGCTCACCAATTTCTCCTTCCGAGTCTCCAAACGCTACGCCACCTGTAATTAATTACAAGTTTAATCTCCTTTAAAATTGATGTAATGAATATGCATACACCTGGGTTCCCCCTCACAGTATGATTGGCTCGTGTCAGCCATAAATACAGACTGATATGGAGGTACATGGACTACGCCTATTGCCTACCACTACGACGAGGACCAGTCCATTACGGTTACCTGCTAGATTGTCCTACCCGGTTACAGTAGTCAACAACCACTTTGCTACTTCGAACAAATATATCCCTTTCCGGAACATATCAAAAATATAAGGCCGAAAAAAAATAATAGAACTAATAAAATATCTGATTTCATTTACCAACGGATTGGCACTTCCAAAGATATGTGCACCTGAGTGAAATTCTTTCTTGTTAAACAATATTTTTCGCTATAGAGAAATGCGTTTTAAATAGTGTTGAAATTGTAATATTTTGGTTTTCGGATATTCTTGCGTCATGAGACTCCCTCGTAATCATCTTGTGAAGATGAAATGCGAGTCTCCTTTACAGATCTCTTTACCATGATTTTATTTACATCCGATGACAAGTACATTTGCAATTATAACGTTTTTTTGCAAAAGGACAGCATAGACATGATTCTATTTTTCTTTTTACCGAAAACATTGTTCTGAGGACTTCCGATGGTCGGAAATACAAAATGCAAAATCATTATCGACGGCATAAATTCTACATAAATTTGATTTGGATATATGACAACGAATATGCAAAACGTAAATATACATATTAGAAAACTGAAGCGACAAACTTTGTTGATCAAATGCAATTAAATAGGTTCATATATATATATATATATATATATATATATATATATATATATATATATCTGTGTGTGTGTGGACATGCATATATACAAGTAGGCACAGAGGTCAAAACCAAGCGGCGACAGTTTCATTCTGGAACGTTGAAGCACGAAACAGACTGTCGCCGCTTTGTGTTGACCCCCCTCCCCAGTTTATATACGCTCTCTGTCTTATATTGAAAGGTTATTCTTTCAATATTGCAGATCCTAAATCTCTCATTATATATGATTACATATGTATTTTTAATACAAATAAAATTTGTCACTTAGCTGATGTTAAATTTAGTTCCTAGATTCTAGAGCTTCGGAGAGAAACCCTCCTGAAATTGTTTAATCTACTCTTCAGGAGGTTTTAAATACTACAGCAAAAAAAAAAAAAAAAAAAAAAAAAAAAAAAATAATAATAATAATAATAATAATAATAATAATAATAATACTGTGATTTTGATCAACTGAAAAGATTTCCAGGAGTAAAGGCAATAGCAGTAACAAAGAGTGCAAAGCTAAAAATGATGTCAGACATTGGAAGCCTGAAAGGACATTTAAGGTAGTCAGTTTTTGCAATAAAGTACTCAATACATGCATATATATATATATATATATATATATATATATATATATGATAAACAATAAGTAGAAAACAGATCACAATCAAAAATTTTTCGCCTTCTTAAAGCTTCAAAGATCATGATAAAAAAAACAACAGACTCAGATTAATTGTATATTGTGATTCGCTTATTGGTTAGATACGTGTCACGAAATTATAGATAATATTCAAATAAGTGTACGAAACATTATGGACGCTAAAACGGGTAAATTTTAGTGAGACGCAGCAGGATGATTTGATTATCTATCCGCCTCCACCCCCCCATCTCAGGTAATTTGGGATTTTGTTGTGTAATAATATTTATTTTGCCCTGTTATAATAAGTACATTGAGCTCTTTTTGTGAATCAGTTTTAATATTTTATATTACTAGGATCCATTTGGATTATGCACCAATGGATTTATTACCTGTCATATATATATATATATATATATATATATATATATATATATATATATATATATATGTGCATATTTAAATAAAAACAGACCACTTTAAGGTTCATGTAATAAATTATTTCACCACAGCCCTTTTAAAGGACTGCGGATCATCAGACTTCCAAAGGTTGAAACAATATATATATATATATATATGTTATGAAGATACAATTTTGTCAAACGAAATAGATAAATCTAGATCTCAAATGTAAAAAAAGCAACTGATCTGTCTTAATTTTCATGATTTGTAATTACCAATAAGTTAATTCGAAAATTATCGACCATAGATAGCGAAAGGCAAGAGTAGGTTTCATTTAAAATTTTGAGGCAAGAAGTCCCAGTTGATCTCCTGCTATATTCAATATACGAGTTAACAAGAGAAATATATACCGAACGAGCGAAGAGGAAGATCCTATCAGAAGGAAGAATTGACGAGTTCTGAAAATTCTCCAGAAATGACACTCAATGTGACAAAAATGAAAACAAAGAAGACACGTGATTGACACCTGACAAAAGCCGTTGAGTAGACCCCGGATGAAGCTTTGTGATAAAAACAAGAAAAAAACAATCTGATCCAAACGAATCTTAGAAAAATAAACTTAATTTCGAAGTATTCGTCACAACGAAAACTTTTTTTTTTTTTTTTTTTTTTTTGAGAAAAAAAATTATTTACAGAATTCTTCGTAAGAATTTTCGAGAAAAGCACGGACGCATCTCTGGAAGATTTAAAGAAAGAAAAATCAAGCCAATCTCTTCTCGCACGTATAGACGACGAAGTTCTAATGATACGCTCGTAACATTCAAACATGACACTAATAGAAATTTTCTTACTCCTCCAGAAAGTCACGTTATTTCAAGAAGTCACTCTACACATACATGAGGGTCAAAGTACTAAAGTTTTTGTCTTGTAATGTTTATGCTTTGTAAACTTTGATTTTCTGTGAAATAATGTTAAGGAGCGGAGTCAGTCGATTGAAATTTAGTTCCAGTTTTTCTTCTATAGAACATTTTAGAAATCAAGAAGGATAGGCTTTGTTTTTTTAGCCACATTCTGGCATACACAAACACGAATATTTAAACAGGAAAAAAAAAAGAAAAAATAAACCATAAAAAGAATGGAAATGGCGAAAAAAAACAAAAAAACACCAAAAAACAGAACACCAAAGTTTAAAATTATTATAGTCAATAGTTAGCTCCTCCTGTTTCCTATGTAATATTGGTTTCATTTTGACCCTGTATCCGAACGAAAGCTAACCAACGTAGCGGAGGTCATATTCATTCGGATGTGCAAATAGGGGTTGCAATGGGAATTTGGATTTACACGAGGTCATCAATTGCATGTACACACGCTTTTAGAATAGTGCGATCTGGTTTGAATTCCGAGTTTCCTTCTAGATTGGTTGCCATCCAAGGGTATAGCACACAGTCTGTTCTATCTTACCTATAAGTGGGGAGAAAAATTCTTACCTTTCCCAAGAGTAATAGCACGCAAATGAATGTAATGAATTCTACTAGATTTCGAGCTCGGCTTTCAGATTCCACAATGCCTCAACACACGTTAACTTTAAGAAGAATGTCGTTCCGAATGCAATGTCTCCTATCTGAATATGTTGGCAATAGAGATAAAGAATTTCCATCAATAAGTTATAATTTATATTATCTGATTATCCATAGTGTGGCAAAACTGCATCTGACATACGAAATCTCTGAATTCTTCCATTTCTAGAAAATGCGCACAGGCGGTTCACATATTGAAATCTTGTATGAAATTGCTCAGAAAATCTACGTACCTTTGAATTTTTCATTCAAATTTTTTGAATACATCGTATTCTGCTAAAAAATAAGCCTGTTTAGTTTTTAATTTGCGTAGACTATGTACTTATTCAGATATTTACATCTCAAATGATATCAATTTATTTTGTGTGTGTGGCATATATATATATATATATATATATATATATATATATATATATATATATATATATACACACACACAAACACACTTTTGTGAGTCTAACATTCTTTTCCATCACGAAAAGAATCGACTTCAGGTAGGGGTCTCTTCCTGGTGATGGAATAGAAATGTCACAGCTTTATCCTTAAAATATCCATATTACAGGAACTCTAAAATTGTGATCAGCTCTCTAGATTAATAAGTTTTTCAAAGATGATTTGCTTACATATACATGTACATATTAAAAATTTGTGAGAGGATTTGCACCACCTGTAATGCAGATTTGGTCGTGAGACAAAAAGAGGAAAGTTGACTGTTCAGGGGCGAAAGGATTTGGACGACCATCAAGAACGGAAGTGATCGTTGAGTAGGTTCGGGAAACCTTTTTTTTTTGAACCTCCAGAAAAACCATAATTCTGGAGACCCTTATCCTCCAACCGCAGTTTGGCGTGTCAGAAGGAAACGCTTGTCAATGACCCTCTACAAACTGCAGCTTGTTCAAGCATTAAAGAAAGATGACAGACAAGGTGTACATCCTATCTTTTCCTACAAGCCCAGAGGAACTCAAACAGAGAATTATTTCCGTGCTGGAAATCGTTAGCCAAGATATGCTGCAGCGTGTTTGGCAGGAGCTGGACTAACGTCTTGACGTGTGGGGTGAAAATTAGTAATACCTTTGAATTTCTCATTTGAATTTTGATGAATAAATGCTATTTTGCTCAACAGTAAACATGTTTAGTTTTATTTGCCTAGACCTGGGGTCACTAACTACAGCCACGGGCCGGATCCTGCCCGCTGCTGCACTGTGCAACAAATGAGCTAAAATATAATTATTTATATGGAATTATCAATAGATTGTAGTTAAACTTACTATGTAGGAAAGAAATGAAAATAAATATAAGTACAACGCCAAAATTTAGCCAGTTTGATTTTTGCATCTGACAGTAAAATATACGAGTTCGGAAAATTAGATTGCAAACATTTTCAAAAATGAATTATTGTAAAGCCAGCACATCGAACGAGGTTGACTGATGAATATCTGAAAGCAATTCTTTTGGTTGGATGCAGCAATTCCAAAGCAAATATTAATTATATCTTAAAAAGGTAAACGCCAGTTTCACAACTTTTTTTGCAGCTTAGTTTGTGAGATTCGGATATGTGCGCACTGGGTGTGATATAACTATTTTATTGCTAATGTCGCCGCCTTTGATAACTTTTTGGTAAATAAATATGTTTGTAGTCTTTTTTGTGTGTGTACTCAGTGTAATATATTGAACAAAATGGTTAGCCAGTCCGAGTTCATCATTCTGTCATTCCTCTTTAATATATTTCTTGTAACCCCTGGCCTAGATTATAATTACTCAGATCTTTACATCTAAAAAGATATCAAATTTTTTGAAACACCCTGTATTACGAATTTAATCCATTCTCAGTTGCCTACGACTTAATAAATTGGCTGACGGCCACACCACGTTGAAACACTGGTTCACACACGATCACTAAAGTTAAGCAATGTCGAGCCTGGTCAGTAGCTATATAGAAGGCCGTTTGGGAATACATGGTGCTGTAAGCTTTAATATGAGGATGGTATCATTGATAATAGCTCGGAATATGTTAATCGGTAAGAAGCATTCTAATTCCAGTTGTGTACGTTATATTCACTAACGGGTAAATACCCTTGGAAAAAATAGGAATCCAACTCTTCTCCCCAAGACTATGGGTTAATTAGTTATTTAGTAAGTCTTATCAATTAAATCATTATTTCAAAAAAAAAAAAAAATCTTACAATGTAAAAATATTTTCTGGCTTTAAATAACCTGCAAAATGTTGATAAGCCGTAGAAAATTAATGAGTGAATGAATCAATCAATCTTAATGAAATCATTAAACTGTCTAATCCCCGCTACGGATGAGCGGATTAAATCAGCGAAACTTGTAATAAGATTTAGCTTTTAAAAGTTATTTGGCCGAAGACCACAAGTAATGAAAACGAAGTAGCGAACACACTACTCTGTAATAATAGTGTGCAAGACAAGTTTGTTAGTCAATACAGCCGAACGAGGAGCCTCTGTGATTTCAATTCTGTAACGAAACCAAATAGACCAAGTTGCTTTTCCAATATTAAACTTCGGTCATAATAACCCTTGCTCTCTTCGACCATTTCCGAATGACAAACAACCGAAACTTCGGGAATTAAAAGGTCATCTAATTTGATTGGTCGATTCAATTATATCTGCTCCTAATGAAGCTGCCGATTTTAATCGAGTGGCCCCCAATTTTCGAGGCAAATGAGATTGGGATACCAAGCGAAACCAATCTTTGCGTGCACTTCCGGTGACCTGATAATCAGATTAAGTTCTTGACTGAACTCACTGAAGGCAAAATTCTTTCTTCTCATATGAATCAAGTTGATTAAAAAAAAAAAAAAAAAAAGAAAGAAAAGATTATCTACTTTATCAACTAATCTCATTTTAATACGATATGCCGAATTGTATTAATATCAATAGGTTATGTCGGACAAGAAAAGTTCAATATATTCATCAATGTAGAAAATAAATTTGTCCTAAAAATTGACGAAATCATAGTTACGAATGGTACCAATGTTTGAATCCAGAAAAAAAAAGACAAAATATTGAATGCTAACGGTGGAGTAATGAGTAGCGATGGATTCGGTTCCTCGGATTGAAGAATCGGAGAGCCGAATTCAAATTCCAGTCGAATCAATTACATTCACTTACGGGCTAATACCTTTGGGAAAAGGAATAAATCCTCTTCTCTCATCTATGGGTAAATAGCAGGACAAACAGACTTCTATAGTCTTGGGTGGCAACTGGTCAACCACAAAAAGAAATGGCAAAATCTGTTCGTCAGTCATGTATCGAAAGATACATAATCGCCTAAGCGTGTATCACGCATGGCATTTAGTATAGAATTTATAATATGTCAGATTTTATTACTCACGTCTGCTTCCACAACTAAACTTTTCAGGCTATCAGCAAGATATATGAGCAAGATCTTTTATTTTTAATTTTCATAATGATGTTTACCTTGTAAAAGGCCCGAAAACGACTACGGGTAGAGGATTACAGATTATGATGTACAGCTCGAGACAATTTTCTTTCTCTTTATTAGTCACGTCTGTTGAAATATATCTATTCCCGCCCCCTCATACGAGGTAATTCTGGGTTGTGTAATACTATATATATATATATATATATATATATATATATATATATATATATATATATAGCCTAAGAGAAACAATTTATTGTAAAGTTATTGATTGAGGAACGCCGTGTTGTAAAATGTGAAAAGGTTAAAAATGGGATAAGAGAAAAAAATATTCAGTAATTAAAATATTGCCAAGAAATGTTAGCTTTAAGAATGTAACGAAAAGAGATTTGAGAAAAACTAAGCAAAGAATAAAGAAGAAACATGGGGGGGGGTGTATAAACAAGAATCATTTGAACAATGTAAACGCTATGATGTAAACAGAGAGAAAAAAAAACAGAGAATATTTAGATGAACACCTGACACACAAGGTAAGCCCCACAATAAGAAATACACAGATTAGGCGAAGAGGACAGGAAAAATGATTTAGCGAAAGTATTTTATCGTGATGAATTTAGAGCTACATTGAATTGACGTGATATTTCTTCTAAAAGGTTGTATTCAGTCTTTTTTTTTAAAAAATATAAAATAGCGACATTTTGCGTCTTATATGCATAAATTCAGCACGAGATTGTAATGAATAGCAATCGGCCGAGTACTTGTTAGTAGAATAGTTGCCAGCTTCTCCTCTTTTGTGATTCGCCATACAATCTATACAAAGACATGCGAAATTTATGACAGGCAGTGATATATATATATATATATATATATATATATTCGTCTGAAATTTAATTTATTTTTTTAAATCTAATTATTAGTTATGTTTCATCTTAACACAATCTATAATTATTTCTATTAATTTTAATATTTTTCACTGGAAAGATATTTTATGATTACAATACCCTTAGAGTTTTTCTCTTACTCCTATATATTTTTTCTACAGTGTTAGTGTCGTTTGTTACTCTACTTTTATATATTATATTGTCGGTTAGCCATTTATTATGTAAAGGGCATAAGTATTTTTTTTATTATTAGTATTATTACATACGACTTCAATTAAGTATTTTTTTCATGTTGATTAGTATTTTTGCTTATTTTCCATGCAGCTATAACTTTATTAATAGAACTAAGAAACGATTTTTGATAATCGACTGTTCTGAGGGAAAGGATTGTCGTTTAAAGTGAAAAATATATTATTTGTTTAATATTTGCTTTATTTTATTTTTATGGGAGAAGAATATTATACATTGAGCGAATGTAGATTGAAAACCAGTGATTCACAATGTGAGCAATAACGCTCCCTCGGATACGCTGAGAAAATTTAAGGAGGCTGTAAATTTTCAAGAAGGTTATGGTGACGCTATAATTTTCCCCAGAGCGGAACGAAGATTTAACTCTTTAAACTTTGACTGGAACAAGTCATAATATTTTAGGCGCACATTTGTTTTATATTTTTGCTTATATATTTACATTTTTCGATCTATTTTAAACAGCTGCATTCTCAATACAAAACCCAGTGGAAAAAACCCGGCAGGTTATATAGTCTGAACTATGGACCGCTGCTTGGCTGTTCTCACTACAGCTTGCCTTCCAGTTGATGCAAAAATCAAAACTTAAACACGTGATATTAACTGTTGCATAAATCGACTCCAATGTGATAAGACGTAAGAGGTCACTGTCGGACTTGCACTATTTACTCCAGTCTTAATAGGGTGTCATCAGTACATAAAATTGTGACCTGATGACATCTGGAATGTCATTGATGAATATAACAGCGTAGGCCCAAGGACAGAGCCCTGGTAGAACACCGACATTAATGCGAAAGGATCTAGAAGAGTGGCCATTCAATACCATTTAGTACCAGATTTAAGTTAAATATCAAAATAAAACTTAGCAACATCATGACCCTTCAGTTTGTGAAGAAGATCAATATGCCAAAATTTGTCAAACGCTTTCGCGATATCTACATCCACCGTCCAATCCTTGCCGTTCTTTTCTAAAGATTGATAGACAAATTCAGCAATAAACAAAAATTCACAAGGACCCCCCCTGTACAAGGCGCAAGAGCTACTTGATGTAGAAGGCTACGGAATAAGAGGCACAACACCAAAAAAGGTGGAAATACCAATGCAAGGGGTCACTGGAAGTGAAAGAAAAGACTTTAAAGGAACCAACAACTAAACCGGGAACAAGGGATAAACCTCTACTCCGGTTCAAAAGAACCAGAGACGTGAAATAATATTAGGTTGGTGCAAAAATAATTTCGTTTTCTAACATATGTTACTATCTTAGAAAACGAAATTATTTTTGCACCAACCTAATAATTAGTGAATAAAATTTCAGAGTTCAGGCGGAGACGTTAGAATAAAAGTGTTGAAATTGACTTCAGAAGGAACCAGAAATTAAAAAAATAATTTTGAACTATCGAGTTACAAAAAAAAAATTCTAATTTTCAAAAATAAAAATATACAAAAACAGTTGAACAAAAAAATATGAGTAAAACTCCTTGAAATTACTGGACAGTAGTTGACTACGCGAGTTGACTAAATTATGAAAATTTGACTTTGCACTTGCTAAATATGTCGGAAAATAATTTATGCGTGTAGGTATAGGTTTGGTTGATTCGCTTTTCTACGGCTGATTAACTAGGTTATTTAAAACTATCAAATATTTTTAGAGATTCTAAGAGTTGTTTATTTTTATATAGATAATGATAGTAATACAAGTCTTACTAATTAACCTATAACTAGTGCAGCCACACCAGTGTCAGTCGATATCTTGTTAAAAAGAGTTTACAGAAAGTGTGTCGACAGTTATCTGGAAGTTAACTTCACAAGAACCATGTTAAATGATACTGAAAATAAGAGGTCACTGAGTGAAGTCAGACCCAGAGGACTTGATAGATTCATTTTTTTTTTTTATATGAAAGGTGACAGGAGAACGTTTTACCCTTATAAGACAATAGTCATTAGCTAACGAAAAAGAGAGAAATTCACAGATATAGGAACAGACGAGCGCTCGCTGATACGCAAAACGGAAGATACACCCGCCCACACGTCCTTAATTACCGTCTATTTTCCTTAGCTCTCCCTCGCTCGACTATAGCGGGAGGTTACAACCAAAATAAAATTTACCTACTGCTATTAGATTGGTGCAAAAATAATGATGTAATAATGTCGTTTTTTGACGCATTTTTTAACGTCAAAAAACGACATTATTACGTCATTATTTTTGCACCAACCTAATATAATTTAGCCGAAGAGTTATGTTTTTTTTTTTAAAGCCACAGGCGTTTAACTTGACGAAGCTGCAGCCAGAGAACGAAACTAGGCCTTTTCTGAGCTACCACGCTACAATAGGAGTGGGAATGATTCATAGCTTTCCCAAGAGTATTTGCGCTGAAGATAATACAACTGGAACTCAGATCTCTGATTAAAAATTCCGAGCCGTTATCCATTACACCATCCGCACATCCAAGCTTACAGCGCTTGGTATTCCCAAGAGGCCAAACTCGAAATTGCTTAACTTTGTTAATCGTACGAAAGCCGATCTTTCAACAGAATATGGTCGTAAGCACGTAGCCAAAGGAGATGCCTAGATATAGAGATAAATTGTCTGTTGATCACTGGTATATAAGTGGACATTGGGGAGTCAACAGCCAGCGGCGAGTCGATTTCTTACTTAAAAGCAATCGTTAGGCCATCGTTTAAGCATGAAACAGACGCTCTATTACTGATATCGAGCACTAGCTCATAAATATAGCATACCGTAAATATATATTTATCATATATCAGATGATAATGTTCCGGAGAAATTTACCATTACCTTCAAGATCTATTCTCTATATTCATATATGATGCAGTTTTGAAAACGAACACCAGTCAACAATGCATAATTTCTTATAGTTTGTTGCCATATTTATTCCTAAGTTAAGAGGCGTTGCACAATCTTCCTTTATTTTATAGCAACACCTTACAGCACTTTCTTTTTGTCGAAACTTTAAAACATTCACCGACGACATTTTCATAGCATCAAAGTATCGAGCGCTATACACACACATAAAAGTAAAAACGATGGCAACTTTCGCAATACACTGTTCTGTTTGCAGATGAATAAAAGTAAAAACGATGGCAACTTTCGCAATACACTGTTCTGTTTGCAGATGAACACGGGTTGAAAGAGGAAGCGAACAGATGGGAAGTGAATGAAATAAAGAGAAGGTGCGTGACACATCAAGCTAAAGAAGTCGCGAGAGGAGAGAAAGAGATAGAGAAAGAAAAAAAAAAAAAAAAAAGGAGTGACTTCAGCGAAAGACATAGATAAGTTAGATGACAAGGTCACCGACCGAACAATATAGCAACCCATTGATAAAAAGCATACATGAACATCAGAATGACTCTTTATTTTTTATTTTTTTTTGGCACACTCGTTTGTCTTTGAATAACCTTTCAAAAAAAAAAAAAAAAAAAAGTGTCTAAGTGCGCCTACTGCTACGCGCTGCTGTCAACGAGTCCATTCGCACCGGGAACTTCAATATTATGGCCCCAACTCAGCATACACAAGACAGTTACCGGGAAAGGGGTGGGGAATATTGTGCTATTTTCAACAAACGAATTTTTCGAATTTACTCGAGAGTTCGATTCACACATGTCCCATTACAGTTATTTTTTTATCTGAATTTTTGGATGAAAAAGTTATTATTTTTATTACTTTTATTTTTTAAACATTTCACTCCAAGCAAAGCAGGAATACCACTAGCATGCAAGGAGTTACAGAGAGTGGAAGCAAAAAAAAAGGGGGGTTGAAGAAAGGATAAAGAAAGGGACGTAGATCAAAGCAACAGAAGTCGATTGACGTTACATTTACATTTTTGAAGATTATAGTTTTCAGGGAATCAAGAGGAAGGGAGTTCCACTGTCGGGAAGTGCGAGAGAAGAAACTGCTGGAATAGAAGGGGCAGTTACTTTTAACCGTTTCGACAGTGAAAGGGTGAGAACGAGATGCTAAATTAATAGCACGCTTAAATTAATGCAGGTGGGACACCACTTAAAGTAATTCGTCAGAGCAGTTGCCATCCAAATATTCGTTGAAAAGACAGAGGGAAGATACATCACATCTGTTAGAAAATGACATGAGTCGAGATGCCAAGTTAGGACCTATCACATTGCATATCTGTATTTGGATTTTGCCGAGCATCTCGAGATGGACAGCAAGAGCAAAAGACCATATATGGCAACAGTATTCAATGAATGGACGAATGGTAGATTTGATAATTTATATTCGGACTTTTGTTCTCATCTTTGTTGTCTTTATCACGTTTCGGTCGTTGTTCTCTCCCGCCTTCCTCAGGTGTATGTTTATCTGGGAAACCTATAAAGAATTGTGATCTGAATCACTTATTCAATCTACAGGGGTAGACCGTTTACGTTCCGCTGCTGATTCTAGCCATACGATATCCCCAGACATGAGCAGTGGAACGAAACCACACCTAAAATTTGAACACCTGGCTAACAAATCAGTTTATTTGAATCGTTTCAGGCCGATAACTTTCAGCACCCCACCTCGATATGCGTACAGAGATTACCGTAAAATTATGATAATTAAAACTGCCTGGCATTCTCTGAGGGATCAAATTTCAATGGACGTTCAACTCAATCGGTCTTGTCTAAGACTAGTTTTAATAGTGGTTGATATTTTCAAAGCTTTTAATACAAAATTATGCTGATCAATCTAAATTTCAAAAACCATTTTTAGTGAAGATTAAGCTATTTCTCTTGGCAAAATGCCATACGTCAAGACGTTTACAGCATCCCTTTGTTCACAAGTCTGTCAAATTTTGTTGGAATACACACCAGTAATTTGCCGCTCCAATTGTAAAAAAAAAAAAATCCAATAACCCAATATTAATCGATATAATAAATGCGAATATCAGTGTGCTACACTTTTTCAACTTTAGTCCTTGAGGTCGTAGCCAAACAGTGCATTTTACAATCAGGCCGAGTTCGTGAGCCAATTAAAAACACTTTGGGGCGGATCCAGACCGGCAATACTGAAATTATGGATTCCCAAATTTTCATTACTGCGATTGTTTTCCGCGATTTTTATGTGATATTTTGCTACAATTTTTTTCTAAGATAACAATATTTATAACTTGGAAATAAATTTGGGAATAATTGAAATTAATTGCGAAATCAAGTGAAAGTCACCCATGGAATAAAAATAATTGTTTGTACGGAAAGTAAGGACCTACGTACATCAAACTATCTTTAAATTAAGTGGTGGCAGAAGAATGATCATTGAACTTTTAAACGGTAAGCTTAAACATTGTTACAAAACTTAAATGCAGCGATCAATTTTGACTATACTGTAGTTTATTGTTGCCTATCGCATCTACTCCTCCCTAGCTATTGTGATGGAGGGCCCAATCAAGAGCCCGCCACAGGAACTAGTTTAAATGCCGCCAGATAGGGCTATATACTAGCTTAAAAAACAGCCCTGTCTTTTAAGCTAGTATATAGCACACACGCCCATCCCAAACCATAATCTGATCACAATTTGAACAATATTCATTTATTAAAGAAAACCTCTTTAATATTACTTATTATTTAATATTACAGACTATGTATTATGATACTTTGTCCCTCAGGTGTTTTGACCGACTTCTCAGCCACCTAATGAATATTGATGAATGTTTTCAAATTTAAAGGCCTTGTTAAACCAATCACAACCTTGCTCTTGTACATAAAACACGTGCAACAAAATAAATCCTAGACTTGTCTTGAAAGTCACTCAGAGAACGAAACTCACCGGCTAAAAATAGTTTTTACTCTTGTCTTTTTATTCATGTTTCAATAAAGGTGGGTACCTCGCGGCCGTGTAATGGTTAGCAAACTTGTCTCGCTAGAACAATTACGACTGAGTAGGGAGTTCGATCCTCACTGGGTGACCCCTACTTTCGTTTTGTGCCACATTTAAGCTAAGCTTGGAAAATAACTGTATTTGGGGCACCTCGGGGCGGAGTAATGGTTAGGAAGCTTGTCTCGCCAGAAGAATTACGACCGAGTAGCGAGTTCGATCCTCAATATGTCCCCTTTACTTTCGGCCTTGTGCCACATTTAAGGTGCGCTTGGAAAATTACCATGTTTCAATAAAGGAGCACATGTTAAAACAACTTTAAACTGTACAGTCATCTTTTTTTTAAACTGACATGATTTTACACCCGACATGAGAACGGAAGTTCATTTCAAACCTTGAACTGTCAACAATATAAATTCTATAATGAATATTTCATGGCTTTCTATAGTCATCTCTTAAAAACGATAAACTATGGTCGAAATTAAATGAAACCTAAATTTGGCAATTTTCTGACTTGACAACAAACGATTTAGGAGAACGGAACATAGTCCTTGCATATTCCATTTAATTCTTTTTAGAAAAGGATTGCTGTCGAAATACACGACACATACATACGTAAATATTTAATACTAGCAAATTAATATACATAAAATTTTACAATTTCTGCTAATCTAATGCTCAGTGTCAGTGGTAATTATTGATTATAAAGATTGATTGTTACATTAAGTTTTAGATATAAAATCCAATAAGACGATTTGGTTTTTTGAATTGTTGAAAAAGGTTTTCGAAATCGACAGTCGTTAGTGTAAAATTTACATTTGATTGTGTATATAAATGTGCATTTATACAGGATTCCCGAGACAAAACCAGTAAATATTAAGTTTGCTATATGTTGAAAAAAAATAAAAAAAATTACTGTATATTTTACTATTAGGTTGGTGCAAAAATAATGACGTAATAATGTCGTTTTTTGACGTATTTTTTATGTCAAAAAACGACATTATTACGTCATTATTTTTGTAACAACCTAATATATGAATAAAAAAAAATTACCTTTTTTTGTTCCAGAATTCCTTAGTTTTCAATGCGATGTTATTGTTCTAAGAAAGAATATCCAACTTAGGAATTGAAAAAAATTGAGGAAATTTTGCCAGGGTTCTTTAGTTTGAACACCACATTTGTTTTAAGCTACCAAATTTCTATCCATTGCTTTCGTTTCAAATAACTGTAACAAAAATTTCAAAAATTAAATAATCTGTACCAAATTTCCTGTTTTTGTGAGTCACCCCGTATAATAGATTTCCTGTAATCAATTAAATCATTCATGTTCAGAGTTTCGATGTGCGACTGACAAATTACGAAACAAAGTCAGCCTTATACAAGAACTGAACATATTTAATTCTATCGTTTTATAGATAGACAAGAAGAGACGGGAAAAAAGGATTCGAAGTACACAAATTAAATTACCTTATCAGATCCGACAGTCAGAAAATGTTTGTTTATGTATATAAAAAAAAGAAGAAAGACTTTCTCTTTCAAGAGATGCTGAGCTAAAATACAACGTAAAAAATGACTTATATAACAAGGTAATTTATTGCCCCTCTTGACCTAAAAAATTGCAAGGCATTTTTCCTTGCGGTTGTCTTATTTTAAATTGAAGCCGCTTACCAACAGACGTTGGTGAAACGCATCGTTTATAAATTTTCCATTTTGTCTCCT
This sequence comes from Acanthosepion lycidas, assembly GCA_963932145.1. Lineage (NCBI taxonomy): Eukaryota > Metazoa > Mollusca > Cephalopoda > Sepiida > Sepiidae > Acanthosepion > Acanthosepion lycidas. Next base: position 129,991,640 of record OZ010572.1, read on the forward strand.
CTCCACTTTTGTTTCGGTTACTATTAGGTTGGTGCAAAAATAATGTCGTTTTCTCACATATGTGAGAAAACGACATTATTTTTGCACCAACCTAATATTATAGCTCCTACGCGCACACGTGTAGTGTATCAATGTTATTTCGAAAGTAATATTCTTGTCAAGAATGTGGTGAAAACGTATGAAAATTGCGGCCATTATCAACTATAATGTCTCACGTAAACATTGGCCAGAAAATCCTGTTCAGTTCGGAAGCGGAAAGGAAACAACATTTTATGGAGCAACACTAAAATTTATTCTTCAAAATAAAGTCACTCATTCTCGAGGATCTTCTGTCAGTGATCAACCAGCATCCGAATCTGTCCCAGATACCCGTCCGCTGGCTTGGAATCAAACAACTGTAAACAAACGCCCTTCACTTCATCAAAAGTTTTGAATCGCTGGTCGCGGAGGAAGTGTGTCATTCAGCGGCATGCAGGGCTCCTTGGAAATTCTACTGGACAGATCAAGAGTGGTTTTCTTTCCGCTTCCTAAGTGAGTTCGGACTTTCTGGCCAACCTCGTGATTTTTAAATTGTCCTACTCTCAGATCACCGGAAACATATTACTGAAAACTATTCAAAAAAATTAAATAAATAAAAATAAAAAAGTTCTCGTCATCGACAGACATGATAATCCAAATGTTCTAAATCCAGTGAAAATGGTTGCCCTTTGATTCATTTTGTTGAGCGACACATTATATTGTCATACAACAGAACCACTCTTTTGGCTAATGGCGCACACTTCTGTTTTAATATACTATTTATACTCTCGATTTATTAATGTCTGCAGTAATATTTTCTCCAGGAGCCAATTTTGGATGATACAAATATTCCATTAGAAGACCTCTCATGGATGTTCTGGTGTCGGTTTTCCGCCCACTATTTTAGTCGTGGGTGTATTTTCCATCCGTAAGAATCGAGAAATTAAAAGTAAGATTTTAATTCATACTTGACAGACTGTTGCAAATGGTACACTGCAAACTATTCTCTGATAAGAGGTTACGCGAAACGGAAATAACTTGTTTAGTCACTGCCGCCATTTTACTCGATATGTTCATGTGTAGTTGAACACGATGCACTGCGCTTTTTTCGCTCGATTTCTACTCCTTTGATAATGATTTTCAACAACTCATTATTCAAAATGGTGGTTCTTTAAGAATGAGGCTTTCGTTCAGAAAATTCTAAACTGCCAGCTGTATACAATCGTTTTCTGAGATCAAGCGTTAAAAATGGCTTCGCACGAACAAACACTAGATCTTAGGGAGAACAAACCTTCTTCCAACCTTGGCATTACAAAATCACTAATAACTGAACTAAATGACAGAAACTATATCACATGGGGACTTTCAAGAGCGGCAACAACTAAAATTAGTAGCACATGGAACTATGGTAAAATACGGGCATAAAATAAAAGGTTAGGAAGGAAAGTCCCATCACTACTGGAAGGAGATAACAGTGGACTAGAGAAGCTTCTGTAGCTGAAAAAAATGTTTCCAGAGAAGCCAGAGAAAGATTTTATGAATTACATCCGAAAGTATCACTTACTGTTCGGTCAATGAATGTCGAATGTTTTATTATACGCAAATGGCTATATATTACCGTCGTTATTGTTTACGCACAAACATTCTAAATGTTCTTCATTGCCCTATTGCTGTTTTTCTGAAATTCCAAAATAGATACAGCGATGAAAAAGGCACTCTCCATCTTCTAGGGAGTTAAACCTTACCTGTAAATGATACACTGCTTCAGACAATAGGTTTTGGGATTTACTTATATTTCCCAGGGTGGAAGATGTGCCACAAAGTCAGCCTTAATGCTAGCTTCCACAAGTGTAAATGCGAATAGAGGAAAAGTGCATAATCTCTTTGAAGCATGGCCTGCAAAACCGTCAAGACAACTCACGTCCTTCCGCATTTAATGCAATGTCCCGGAATTGATATCTCCAGAGACTAGACACATCATTTTCCTTACTCTGTCATGTCGGAAGTAGAATGATGCTATTTATTAACAGCTCAAGAGGGTAAATCTTTAATAATTATGTGCAGTGTACGTGTATCCGTCTGTTTTTTGATCTTGGCAAATCATAAACAACAAAAAGTAACAGGTAATAACTACTGTAGTTACACATGATAAAAAAATTAAATAAATAACTCATTTAAAATTAAATTTAAATATCGAACAAAGTGAAAGGTTTAAAAAACATTTTCTTATTAAATGTTTAACTTTAATTCAGTTTTTCATCGCAACTGCAAGTGATATCGTTTAATTAAACCTTAAACAGGGCACGGTACGTTGCTCATATGATTTCCTTTTTTTTTTTTTTAGCACGTATACCGTGACGTATTCAAAATGTTACATAGTTCAGGTCCCCTATGCCTTAAGAGTGAATTTATGTGAAGGGATCATAAATAATAATTGCGCGCAAAATAAATCTACAGAGATTGGTTATGTATACAAAGAAAGTTTATGCCGAATTAAGGAGTCGAATAAAGATAAAATAATTTTATTATTTCTAAATTCTTATAACTTTCCCGTATATAGGACACTGAAGGTAAAAGTCCGCCCGAAGTGTTGAAACAAAATGGCTATTTTTGTAGTGATTTTATTTTTCTTTGTCTTCGGACAAAACAAGGGATTTCGAGTTATAATTTCTTCTTTGCACTTAGAGGGTAATGTCAGTGGGTATATCTCGGCACTTGTAGTAAATGTCGATAAACATTTCTAAACATCACCGATCATATGTTGTACTAGCTTCGATCATATGTGTACTGCAAGTGGAAATCCTCTCGGAGCTTGTTGCGCCATCTAGCGGATGTTTAATGATTTAACTGAAACTGCCTTCTATCTCAAAATTCAGTTCGGATCTCAAGGTTAAAAGAAAATCGGCCAAACTTCGTCTTGTATCTCAAAAAACTAATATGTTGGTACGCTCAAGGCATATATATATATATATATATATATATATTATATATATATATATATATATATATAGATGTGTGTGTGTGTGTGTATGTGTATTACACACATAGTATTTCAGATAAAACGAATTTGATCTCATGTTATTGAACCGCTGCCGAATTTCTTAAAATCCCGGAAAAAAAAGAACAAGCAGTTGCCTTTGTAAGACATACGAGCGAAAAGAAATATTAGTTATCCTCCTCCCGACGAAGTTAAAAAGGACATCGTTTACATTGCCTCAACCGAATTAATAGCATAAAAAAAGGATTTTCTCGACCGCAGAATTTGTTGAATTATGTCGATAATGTTTCCTCCCAACCGAAAAAGTTCAATTTTTCTCTTTAGCGTGAATAAGATTTTGGTTGTATTGTGTTTAATAAGTACCACTTGTAATATAACAGGTTTCATACACGCACAACTCTAATTCGTTTTATTATAGACGTACACCATCGGTCTTCTGGCACACATTGTCCCAGAACAGTGTTGTATTATCCGTCGTGTCGTAATAGTTCAATAATCCAACAGTAACCCACTAATTAGACATCTTTATATACATCTACAGCACCGCCAAATGTCAGAAGCTTATATTAAACTCGCACCAGACACAGCGCCCCCTGTGGCTGCTTGTTGAACTAATCTAACAATCGAGTGATATTCAGTTATTAGGTTGGTGCAAAAATATAGTAACATATGTGAGAAAACGACATTATTTTTGCACCAACCTAATACTTGCTCGTATTTTTTCCGGATAAAAGTTGCTGAAAAATCAGTGGTATACTTATAACTAATATTGGTGTTTGGAAGCATCAATTATTTTGAATCAACTAGTTGTATATTCCAGTTTGTTTTAATTTCATTTTAACCTAACTTCAATTATCAAGAAGTTTCATTGCTTAAGTAATTAAAAAAAAAAAAAAAAAAACATTGAAGATATTCCTGTCGCTTTGGAAGTAGGACGGTCTTACGAAAGTTTTAGCAAATCAAAGTATCCTTAAGCGAAGAACAACTTTCGAGTGTTTCCACAGACACAATTTTTTTTATTTAATAGATTTTTATTATTTAGAAACTTAATAATGTGCAATTTCTCATGGAGGCACAAAGGGCATGGGTCATCCCAAGTTTTACAAGTTCTAGTCCTGTTTATAATTTTCCATTTTACTTTAGGTGTCCTATTTATTTCCTTCAGATGCCAAAAATATTTAGATAGAGAAGTCTGGTTTCTTTTATTTATATTGTTGAAAGAGCACTTATGCTGCCTCCATCTGGCTTATAATTCATAATAAAAATCTATTAAACAATAGACATGAGTTAACGATTTTTTACCGACACCATCAAATTTATGCATTGAATAATTAGCTTAAAAGCAAACATACAATAAAATAACTTTTATAATCCATAGCCCAAATAAATAGTTTAAATACCCTAAAAAAAAAAAAAAAAAAAAAAAAGATAACCCTTTATGAAGTCGTCAAAAAACAAATGTTACAGCAGTTTTTATATACACAAAACCCTTTCATAAAGAAATAAAATTAAAAAAATAAACAAATCTCCATAGACACGTAAACCAGACTAGGCGAAAACATCTTCCGTTTTAAATTTAGACACACCCACCTTACCCTGACTTGACATCTATGAAAGTAACTCTATACTGATACAAATTATTAACGCCCAACACCCCTACCTATTTTAACAATTCGCCCTGGCTGTTACCATGGAAATTTTGATTTCAATTATGAATATGCTATTAAAACACGTAAATTTCAGAAATAAGTTATTCCAAAAAAAATTTCGCTTGAAGATGGAACAGAGCTTACTTTAATTCAATTTAATTCAAATAATTATATTGAAGTTTTCGGCTCTTGTTTTGAAACACGAGACCTCTTATGTAGCGTGTTGGAATCATATTTTTAAATAAATAATTATATTTATGCTCTACTTTTGTATCGAGCACTATTTTTTAAAAATAATAACAAAAATACTAAAGAACTTTGGATTATTTACCTAACCAGTTCGTTCCTATTTTCTATATATTTTCACACACACACACATTTTATATATATATCTATATATATATATATATATATATATATATATATATATATATATATATATTCCCAAGAAGATAGAATCTAGGCAGGACTCAATGTCCAGGACAGAGTAAGAATATAATATTAGTGTTTGAGCATTATATATATATATATATATATATATATATATATATATATATATAAATAAACTGCAAATTGCATCATCTGAAACAGTCAAATATATTCTGGTGTTTCAAGGATTTCACACCACCTACAACAGAGAACAAAACCCGACCATTAACAGTTTCACTTCCAGGGAGAGAGCGCAAAATAAAGATACTTGGTTGTTAGAAACGGCCAATTTTTATTTCCCTTACATATTAATGGTAACAGCTGCTTCGGTTTACGTCATTACGGATAGTTGTGGAATCTTGTATTCATGTAGGTTTTTACGTAAAAGCGATGTGCCGTAAAGCAAAATTTTAAATTGATATTAAAAATATGTCAGTTTCTTTACATTGGGAATTTGCGAAAAAGGTTACACGACTATCGTGACGTGCGTTTACGAGAAACGAAGTCACGGCTTCATGCTGAAAAGCCTTTATCAGTGCACTCAGTTCAATCCTCACTGGGTGGCACACAGCTTTAGGTTGTTCCATTCTTAGTTTAGTAAATGGATATATATGTGGATATAGATCTTACAGATCAATTTACTTTCGTTGTCAGTTTGATCCGCACTAAGTGTCACAGTAATGTGGCTTTAACCAGATTAATTCAAGAGTGGTACCAGACTAGCTCCTGAAAAACTCCATAACTGATCCCATTCAGTCATGAACACTGTGCCACCACATTACTTATTAGTTTATTATTTTTTTTGTCCAAAATGTCTGGTATTTTACGGAACGGTCATCATACTGAATCGACATTCGACCGGCGTTCAAATGCGTGTGTCAAGCGGAAAAACCCACAAAACGGTGTTCTACCAACAGAATCTTCGTCCAAAAGCTTTGCGCATTTCAAGGATTTCGGTAGCAGATTTGGTCACGTTTATGAAAGACTTGATGCAGGCAGGCTGCTCAAATTTGCCAGCAATCATAATGATCACAGAGACGTTCCTACAGAACTTTACAAAAGCTAGTATAATAAATGAATAATCGTAAATAGAAAGGGGCCCTATTAATCGACTGACTCAATCGGCAGGAAACCACTGATTCTTCGATGCGCGCACGAACGTTTATATATATATATATATATATATATATATATATGCACATTTCATTGAATATGACAGACAAGGTGCTTTGATATAGTTTTTTTTTTATATACAATTTTTCATGCGATCTAATAATTTTATTCTTTTCAGATGATAAATTATATACAAAATGACCGAATGTTCTTTTAATCCGAGCACTTTCGGCTATACATTTAGCCATTTTCAAGGATGAAATATTTTAACTGTCAAATAAGAAATAGTTCGTTGCATGTATTTATAATGTTTTCTTTTTACAAAACACGGACAAGATATTGTGTCCATGTTCATAGTTGATATTATTAAGTGCTTTTTTTTTTTTTGCTTTTATTAATAAGTCTTCCATGAACATGGACACATATTCGGTTTTATGCTTTTAACAGATATTAGGTTCCAAACAGAAAAGGCCTACTAAAAACTAGAAAGTTAAAACCTTATATCAAGTCTTAGAAGATTAGTACTAATTCTACACATATTTACACTATCTAAATTGTTCGTACTGTTTCTGTTCATCTTTATTGTCTTATTCACGAAGTTTCGGCCATTGTACGCTCCGGCACATGGTAGACAAAAGGGGTTCGATGAAGTAATCCAGTGACTTGACCCGAAGTGTTGTGACTTCAATTCAAAAACTTGGAGAGTTGAGTTACTAAAGAGAATTAACTAAAACTGAGAGATTCGGAAAAGGCACGGCACGTGGAACTAGAACAATCTACCGCAGTGGAGTAAATAAATTGAAGTTCGAAATTCCAACGTGTATCAGCTGAAGAACGCCGGAACATAAAACGGCCGAAACGTCGTGTATATGTCAAAGATGATGACAACAGTCCGAACAATGTAAATAGTTAAAATACCTCATTTCAGAAATATAGACAGAATTATAGACTTAAAACTAAACCAAACATTAGATTATACTCAAATTTCCTGAATGAAAGTTATAATCGTTAATCATATCAAAAAACTCCTGGTAATAAAATATAAATTTTTACCAGATAATTTCTAGGAATAATATCGAATAATTTGCTATTATGTACCTATTTTATAATATTTATAAAAAAAATAAAATCAGCTTGAGGCAAAAAAAAAAAAAAAAAAAAAAAAAAAAGGCTGATTCTCAAAAGGAACTGTGATTCGAGATTGAACAAGATTAGCGAAAATAAATACGCTAAATAATTAAAATAAAACGATAGTAGACATTATGTCTATACGACTAGATAACATCTGTTCTCTTATCGCTACTTCTCAAAGTCTATAATCTCCTTAATTACTTACTTTGGGAGAAGGATTGACAAAGGGAGAAAGTCGTCACATAAAAATTTAGAAAATCGATGAGTTACATTGAACACAACATCATATCTTCGAATGTTATTTTTAGAATTGGTTATTAGTAAAACAACCCATCAGACCAAATTGAGACGCTTACTGACGAACCACTATAAACAAACTTTCAAGTGGAAAGTATTTCCAGAAATGGTGATTTACAATTTTGTCTTTAATTCAGTATTTTTTTTTTTTTTTTTTTTTTTTTTTTTTTTATGAATACAATTTTCCTAAGTCGGAAGAGACTAAATACAGAGATTTCTTAATGACTTCGACTAGGATTGTTACTTCCGGTTGCTACTCGGTCACATTGACTAGTCGATACATTATTCTTTTATTTATACCCCACGCTCAAACGTCATAGAATGCACAAAAAGCGCACGAATATTTAATAGGAATTCTCTGGACAGTTTGAAAGCGTGTTAATTGAATATAGCATTTCTAATAACTATACAATATTTTACAGATAAATAATTCAATATATTAATAAAAATCATTCCTTGTAAAAATATTTAACACGACCACAAAGAAAACAGATAAAGTATAAACCCCAAACTACAATGCTGTGTAATTCTTTTTTTTTTTGTCATAAATAATAAAGAAATATCTTAAATGATAAAGGCATTTTAAATTGGCATCCACTCAATCGAGATATCACATCTTATAAAAATGTTTCTTTATAAAAAAAAAAAAAAAAAAAAGTTTTTATTTTTTCTGACACTAATCAAGAGAAAATCTAATAATCTCGCCGTTATAATCTCGCCGCTATAATCCGAGTTAGCTTGGTTTCAAAAATCTTAATTCATACGGAACTTAATGTTTCACTTCACATAAAATTTAAGTAATAAAAATTGACAAAAAAAATTCATTATTAGCATTGACAAATGCCTGTTTAGAAACCAATTATTTTATTCTTTGTTGAAGTAATCTATGGCTCTAGATGAAAAGAATTCTAATAACTTACTTTTTTTAAATCATTTCATCCCAAACAAGACGGTGATGCCACTAGCACGCAAGAGGTGAGTGAAAATACCGAGTATAATGAGGATTGAGGAAAGAACAAAAGATGAACTGGATTCAAGATGATAGAAGATGGCCGATTGATATTGCATTTAATTTTTTGAAGATTGTAATTACCAGGGAAGGAAGAAAACGGAAGGGAGTTCCACAGGTGCCAAGTGTGAGAAAAGAAACTGTTGAAGTAGAAGTAGTGGTTGCATTTAACTATTTCAACAGTAAACGGGTGGAAACTCGTTGCCAATCTAGTAGCACACTTAAATCCATATAGTCGGGGCACTAGGGAAGAAAGCTCGTTAGAACAGTTGGCATAAAAACATTTGTAGAAAAAACAGAGGGAAGCTACGTCGGTGAGAGGGTGACTGAAGTCGAGATGAAAATTCAGGATTCTTTAATTTTAAAGGTTTTGCTGCTTTCAACGTATTCTACTCATCTAATAGGAAATTATAACTTATGGGAGTCAAATTAGGAAGATGCTGTAAAGTATCCCAACCTAACGATTTGATCTTCTGAGCTTATTTTTTACTGAGTGTTGATTTTTATTGTCATTCAGAAGAAGCACAGGCAAAGTAGCTTTCGCTTGTTTGTATAAATTTTTGTCCATCACGCGTTCTTATCAATAAATTTCGCCTGTGATCGTCGTGTCCGAATCAAAGAATTCTAAATAGACAAAACCCATTCTTGGACTTGCGCCAGACGAACCTACTGTTTTATATATATATATATATATATATATATATATATATATATATATATATATATATATATATATATATATATATACGCACATACATACACACACTTTCATTTCTATATATGCAATACAAAGATTTTTGTGCACACACTATACACATTTAACCAGGTAGAAGCAAAATATATACGAAATTTGTCAGCATACAAAGTGTAACTAATATGATCTTTTGCAAATGACAATTTACTTCAGAATTTTAGAATTGAGAAATTAATTTTATAGAAACAAGCTGAATGTGTTAGGGATTTTCACTACATCATTATATATATATATATATATATATATATATATATATATACGATCAGTTTATTTTTCGTTTCACGCTTTAATGTAAAGGGAGGTAATTCTACTTAAAGTAGCAAATGCAGGAGTGCTTCCATACCTTCTTTCTTAGACTGCAGTATCATTTGTTCAGACCTTTTTGTGAGGCACTAAAATAACCTTGTCTAATTGTTTTGCCTCAACTTGGTTTGAGATGTGTTTTGTCGGCTTCTTTGTCGTTCCGTTGCTGATCTTTTGAAAAATCTTACCATTCCGAATTACAGTGATATTAAACACATTTTTTTTTAATTTGAAAAGATATTGGACAAAGTAGATTTACATACTGCCGAGTGTAAATAATGAATTATAGATACCATTGATCTTCTAAAAAAAAAAAAAAAAAAAAAAAAAAAAAAAATCAAATATATATATATATATATATATATATAAGGAATTAAATGGTTCATTAGCCTCTATTTTAGTTACGAATTCTGGATCTCTGCCTTATTGAATATCACTACATTATTTCTAGGCTTATTTCATTCTATTTCACTTTTAAAATCTTTCTAATATTTGCCGTTATTTTTACGGCAAGGGGACACTAGTATATATGTGCGTCTATTATTGCAAAAATCTGCACCTAAGGTATATCACAAATGAATATGAAATACTATTTCGAGGTTAAAACCATTTATAGAAGTTGCTTCATTTTTGGTTTGGTATTAAAACCGTCTCATGGAAATGCATGGTCAGAAATCTCGTGGAGCAATCGGGTCTAATCCTTCTGCAGAGACTAAAGTCCTCCGTGTTGGTACTGAATCAAATAACATTAATTTTTTTTCTCTTATTTATTCTCGAGTATGTGTTAATCATATGACCAGATGAATAGTTTTATTTATTTTTTTAAAGCCAAACTCGACTTCACAAGAAATCATTTACACTTGCAATATAAAAATAACGTAAGAAAACTTTTCGTCTTAACCAACGACGGTGCGAGCCTTCTGGAAAAAAAAAAAAAACTATTTTCTTCGACAAAAAATGACAGGTGAACATTAGTAAATAGTCTGAATTCTTCGAGAGAATATTAATGCATAGTTTTTCTTGCACTAACCTCCCGGGGTTTAATACCTCTCTCTCTCTCTCTATATATATATATATATATATATATATATATATATATATATATATATATATATATATATATATATATATATATATAAAGACTAGTTATTTTTGCCAGTGAATCTCTACTTTATTTTCCTAATCTCCTTTATACCGAGAGGAGATTCCTCTATGGCGAATCAAGCATATAATCCGCCATTAGATTTATACCAATATTTTCGTCTGTTCACGTAAAGCAAACAGTTTGTATTGTTCTTAAACGTACACAATCAGCCATATATGTAAATTGCTGTATGCTGGTATCATGATCAATAGAAGCATGAGACTGACAGCTATCATGCAGTGTTGATTTATATGACTACGCTGTATAAATCTCCATCTCTACACATATATACCCCGGCATTTTTATTATACGCCTATGTCTGAAGCTAACAGTTTTGTATACATTTCGTTTTTCGCTATCATATTAGCTATAGAAACAATGGCAGGAGAAAGGATACATAATTAATATCAGGAAGAGAGAGTTGACATTTCTAGCGCATAAAATGAGGAAATAAGACTCGGAAAATTAGATACTCACATGACTGATTGAAGGTAAGATCGCCAGAGGAAAGCAACGCACAATATATTTGACGAAATTGTGCGAATGGATGTCGGAACAGCATTTGGGAGAGATGACAAAAAATCAAAACTTATTAAGAGCGACAAAGGAAATTGTGGTGAGCCATGATCGCCAACGTCCTGAATTGATACAACACAGAGAAGAAATCTGCATCATTATCATAAGCTTTCGTGTATCATTGCGGAGCTTCCACGGTGAATTTGATATTCACTCATTACTTTCCTGAAAATAAAGCAAATTTATTACTTTCCCTGTAATGAATTCGTAAAAGTTTAGCAAGCGCTCAGAGTAAACTTATAAAGGCACAAAGATTTCACTCCTATACATCAACCTAATCACTTTTTTAAAAAATTATGTTTACGTACAAGTTTATAATTATGGGTCACATTAAGAGAAACCAAATTCCCGCCTGTGGAACTCCCTTCCATTTACTTGCTTCCATACTATCTGCAATCATCAGAAATTTAAATGCAATGTAAATCGCCATCTTCTGTTAACTTGAAGCCCGTTCATCTTTTATCCTTTACTCACATCACTATACCCAGTCTTTTCTATCACTTTCACTCACTGGAATCCCCTGTGTACTAGTGGCACTCCCGCCTTGTTTGGGATGAAATGATTTATAAAAGAAAATCATTTAAAAAGTAAAGATATTTCAATATATGGCAGATTGCGTAATGTACGTAATAAAAGCATTTCAATGATTGAGCGTCTGTTTTCTTTTAAGGATCGATACATTCCTGTAAGTAGTCTAGGTTGCTGGGCGATTGTTGTTCTTTCATCAATTGACCATCTCTAGACCGGTGTCCAACGAAGGCTAGAAATCTTAGTTCTTCTATTTAACCCATAGTTGGAGAGGGGAGGAAAATATGATACATTTACCAAGGCTTTTTCCAAAAGAGAAACTCATCAAAAACTGTAATGAAAGCAGTGATTGCACATACTGTATTTTTATGATGGATTCAGATTATGTGGAATTAGTAAATACTAAACATTTCAAATACTTCGGTGTATGGATCAGTTTTAACAAATCTAGTCTAGGAAATCGTACACAGAATATACAGTTCCAGGAGTAGTTTCACCAAACAACTCAAACTGTTACAAAATCAAAAAACTAACCTGAAAACCCGAGTTGTGTTAAATAGCTTTATCATATCGCAAATTTCATATGGAGGTAATACAGGGGGCTAAATCCGTTAAGAAATATCTAGATTGTCAGCTGTATGCAATGGCTTTCTAAGATCAATGGTTAAAAATGTCTTTGAGCGAGTGAAGACCATCTTTCTTTGAAACTAGAGGACTGACGCCAGGGAATGATAAACAATGAACTGCACCAGATAGCAGAAACCAAATCACCCGGGGAATTTCAACAGCTAAAATGGATATCACATGTAATTTCAAGACAAAATCACAATCAAGATGTTGGCGTTCCGCACTACTTCAAACAAAAGGTTAGGCAGGAACCCCCCATCAGTACCGGAAAGAGGTATAACATCTACTGCACTTGAGAAATATATTTTCCTGAAAAATTATTTTAAGATTTTATAAATATCAACTGAATGCGGTACAGGCTGCTCGGTCAATGAATACCAGATATTTCCATATAAGGAAACATCTAATATTAACATTACCATTTCTGTGAAAGCGAGTATAACGAATTCAAACTCGGCTCGTTGATTTCTCTTTCGGAGACGCCAACCACTACACCACTGACCACGCTAATTAAAGAAAGAACATAATTCTTTGAGAAAATATTTTGAAAGCTTAATAATAAAACATTGTCAATTATAAACACACGTCTAAAGCATATTACATCGTCAACCTTTATTGAATACATTCTGAAAGAATCTAACTCATGTCTAATGCAGACATTACGTATGTAAAATCCATTCCCCTACCAACACATATGTAGCACTAAAATTTTAAGTGAATGTTGTAGAATAAAAAAGGATAGAATGAAATAGATACAGGAATTGTAATCTATTTATGGACAAAAAAAAAAAAAAAAAATGAAAATAATCGAATTCGGTGAAGGGAAAAGTTTAATAAATACAAATAATGAAATCATTTCGTACGGTCCCTTTTAAAATCATGAAAATGGAACAATAGTCGTAAGGAGCGTCCAATACATACGTCAATTAAAAAAAATGTAACGTATGAAATAAATTAAAAATGTTTATATATATATATATATATATATATATATATATATATAAACACGGCGATTTTTCTCACGTCTTTCAGTAATGACATCAAAAGATTATTCAAGAGTATGAAAGGATCTTAACGAAAATAAGTAGATATAATATGTCTAAGCCGTAAACGTACATGCCTTAATGAAAAAAATACAGCCGAAATACATACACACACATTATATATATATATATATATATATATATATATATATATATATATATATATATACACACACACACACACTTAGCTATTGAAATTATTTTCATCACCCAAGGGAATTGAGCAATATCTTAAAAGCAAGAAACCCAAAATAGAAGATCATCGATTAGGAAAGTGGTATTTCTCAACGTATTTAAAGAAACTAATATATTTAAGCGCCGTGTACTTTTAGAAAGTGGCCGAATATGACTCTCCACAACTTCCGATCTTTTGTATCTCTTAGATTGTCTTTTGACCATCCATTCCACTACGTGTTCTTCCATCCATTTGCACAAGATAATTAAGTAGAATATCAGTATTGTTTAAAAGTTGGTGGTCGTGCACTTTCAACAACGCTTCTTGCCATTATCAAGAGCAGGTGGCGGCGGACATTGTGAATTTTGATCGCTTTTCCACCAGAAGAAGGCTAAGAAATTTATGAACGGAATATGTGAGCAACGAGCAAGGTTTTCGAGGAAAAAAATGGAAACTAAAAAACACTTACACGTATAATCAGAAAGAAAAAGCTTAAATTTCTGTGTCACAAGGAGGAAAGAAGGTTTAGCGAATTTATTACTCACATGACATAAGGGAAATGGGACAGAGAGGAAGCAGCAAGTAACCTACTAAGAGAAGCTGTGTAAATGAATGGCAAAACATGAACAGGAAGGGACCGATTCGTTTTCTACGGGTTATCAACCCTTTGCTGGTTATTTAAAACCAGAAAATATTTTTACATTGTAAGATTTTTTTGTGCGTAAGTGAATATAATGAATCTCACTGGAATTGAACCTTGGATGTCAGACTAAAAAATCTGAGCCATTATCCATTACACCACCAAACTTACAGTACCTACGAGAGAAAAAAAAATCCCGCACTTTTACATAAAGATATGTTATGGCAAAACTTGACTCATCCCCTAATAGTAAATCCGAAACGGTCACCCATTTCGGTACTGACCAGGTTGAACGTTGCTTAACTTCAGTAATCGTACGAGAACCGATATTTGAACGATGTGGATGTAAGACAGTAAGGTAAGTTAGAGCGAAAGAGCATTATTACGTTTCTTCCGCATATAGCTTCGAGTTAGATAAAGCAAACTAGATTTTGTAGCCTTTGTAGCAAGCAGTTGAAGAGAAAACTGACTCCCAATCCAGAGAGAAGACAATGAGAAACTTCTTCGTTATCATTCATAAGATAAACTCTTTGGAGAGTCAGGTTTCGACATGTCAAAAAGAAAAAAAGAAAAAAGAAAAACAATCCTAAAAAGACCGAAATTTCTATATTTATACATAATTTGGAAGTAGAACCGATCGATCGAAAATAAAAATATTTTATGATTATTTAATTATTGATTGCCAATAACAGTATTATATTGGAATGTCTTCAGAACGACATTTGTGGATTGATTGATTTTTACTTCAGAAATCTTGAACGCCGTGAAGCCTTTGTTTTTAAAAATCTTCATATAACAACCAGTTTCGAGATGGTGACGAGCAACTGTAGACATTACATTGCCGCAATGTTTCGCTAAAATTCGAAGACAGATTAAAAAAAAAAAAAAAATTAATCTGAAATGTGTATGCATCATTGAAGGCAAAACAATTTTTTTTATTTTTTCCTTTTCGCGCTGCATTCTAAAAAAAATGCGTCTCGCTTTCAAGAAAGATTAAAAAGATCATACCGAATTGTCAAATTTGAAAAACTCGTTTGGCATTTATAGAAAATGTTATAAATGTGATTGCATTTGAGTTTTATTCCCCCTTTGAATTAAAAGCAAATACCAGATTTATTTCTTACTAAGCACACTTCTTGTTTGCAAAATCTATAAACGTCTGTTGAGGCAGCGTGGATGTGCCGGTAGCGTTACTATCAGCAGGACGGAAAGTGAAATTTGATGGTTTGCTTCGTTCACTTGTAAGAAAAATTGCTATAACAAGCAAAATAATGATTAAAGAACCAAGAACATAAAAGTAAATGAAAAAAAAAAAAAATCTCATTTGCATTTGCCATCCAAATGGTCGCGAGCCCCAGTCAGAGAACGCTTGCACTAATCTTAAATATCTACAAGGTACGATGGTTGATTTTTTAAAAAATTTTGCGCATGCACGTTTTTTTCCATTTTATTTTGTTGACTGCACAGTATCGTTGGATACTCTCTGTGAGAAAAAGAGCATCATGATGCAATTCACTCCGCCAGAAATTTGAAAACGGCATGCTGTATTGCTTGACAATACGAACGTTTGAGCGTGTTAAGGTGTCAATCTGAGGACAGTGTAGAAGATTCAGAAGGAGTCTAATGGTGATTACGAAGTTACGGCAGCTCGAAAAACCCACTGAGCGTTCTTCCGAATTTGTTGGGGAGGGCCTCAGACTCAAAACGGAGGCTTACATCAATAACCTTGAAGAGATAGGGATGCCCTGAATCAAGAGGGTCGCTGCTGAAAGGGCTTATATCTGGCAATAGGACTCTGCACCATGCCACACAAGTAAGTAACTCTGTCATGTCTGTTAGACAATTTCTGCGACCTTACATATGGCCCTCTACCTCCCCAAGCTGCAAACATCTTGATTATCATGCGTGGAGACCAACAAAATTCCTTGTAACACCAAAGATAAACCGAAGGCAAATATTATAGCAGTACTCACCAAATTAAAAAAAAGGAGACCGTCCAGAAAAGTTGCAGAAGACTCCGAAGTCGTCTGGAGGCGGTGGTCGAAGTTAATGGCGATTTTATTGAATGAATTTACTCTTTAGTAAATCTTAGATGTGTCATTTCTTGCTAAAAAGAGATATCAGTGTTATTTTCATTTTTGCGGGTATCAGAAGACAATTCATCCATCGCAACCTGTATTCTGCACAAATGGATTCTTTCCGGCTACAAATTGAAAATTGCCTTGATCTGGAAATCGGAAGGCAAAGCAATAGTAAATTAAATATCAGGCTGGTTTGGTTGGTGAAGTAGTTGCGTACTTCCAGGTACCGTAAATTCCCATGTATAATAAGTCTTCAGTCATGATACGCACTCCTAAATTTGTGCTGAAAGTGTGGGAAATTGCTTCTACTCATGCATAAGACGCACCCCTTGTGTGGTAATCAACCCCTATAAATTGTACAGCTATAATTTCATTACAGCCAGCGTTTCCTACTCTTATTCAAGTTGTAATTGAAGATATTTATCAAAATTTCCGATCATCACGATTCTAAATCTAAAAAGATTCTAAAAAGTACCTATATTGTACTTACTGCGCAGACTCATTAACCTGTTTTTGTTCGATAAAATGTGCTATCTAACGGATCTGTGTGTAGTTTTTCCACAAAAAATGGTTTTTAACATAGAATAATAATATTATTCTAATTTAGTTTTATGATAATTCTTATTTTACATTTGTAAGTATTGTTAGGTACATATGATTGTATTTGACATCCTTACAATCATATGTACCTAACAATACTTACACAGATAATTTCAATTTAATCAAAAACATCAATTTCTGTATATAAAATCTCCGGTGAATGTTTTTAGTAGTAAAGTCATTTATCAGTATGAACTTTGTTTAGTACAAGAATACAAGTGTGAGTTTTCCACTGGTAATCAAACAAAATTGTAGTTTGAGTCTATGGAATGGAATCTTAACAAGGCACCGCCATCTTAAAAATTTCCTAAGCTTAAGTACTTCAAGTCCCTAAATGTAAAGCATCCATTAAAAGATGGAATTTCAATATAAATGGTCTGCGAGATGGATTGTTAACCACTACGCTATGAAGCATTTATTCGCCATAAATGATTTCAATTCAATTTCAGACATCAAATTTATATAAATCCCTTAACAGATCATATAAAATCTAAGTTTCATTAAAAAACAAAACAAAAAAAATTACACGGAGTAGGTATCTTAACTGGCAAACCAGATTAAAATATTTATTTCGTTATCTTTTTAATTTGTATTTTGCTTGTCTGCAGTTTGTTAAAACTGGATTACTGTTGTCCCGGCATGCACAAATATCAAATTAAGAGACATATAAAAAATAAAATAAAAAGGATGAAGATTAAATACAGTAGATACCTACATATTTCACATTTCTTTTATATACTTTAATATTAGCTTATATTTACTTCATCGGAAACCATACGTACACACACACAAACACACATACATATAAGAGAGAGAGAGAAAGAAAGAAAGAATATACATATATTACACATACTAACAAAAACACGCACAAAACAACAACAAAAAAAATATGGAAATAGACCTAAGAATACACAAGGGCCATTAAATGATAAGAATACAGATATCTTTCCTCACCCTATTCTCGGACCAATCTTAATTGTTTTATTAACCTTCACGCAGAAGAACTTTCTCACTGCCAGTTCAAGAAAGACATTCGTGTCACTAACACACACACACACAAAAAGAAAATGTTTATCATCACGAATATTTAACATCAGAAAAATGAATTCATTTTAATAATATGTGTAAATACCCACTCTTTGCCTGAAGAAGGTCACGAGACCCGAAACACGTGTTGCCAAATTATGGAAAATAAAATATAATATATATTTTAAAAATATCCGCATTACAACCAAAAACGTTTCTCTCTTTTTAATAATAATAATTTTATTTATATATATATATATATATATATATATATATATATATATATATATATATATATATATATATATATATATATATATATATATATAGATAAGTCAAGGCACGTCAGCGTAAATGACGGTTCCGTATAGGATGCAGGTTCGAATCCTGTCGAAGGACGAATATTTTCTATGTAAATTTCTCGGACATTCAGGCCGGTAAATGTTATTTAATACTGTTTATTATAAAAAGAGCATTTACTTACATACTTGTATCTATAAAAAGAGCGCTAAACATAAAAATGTCTTTAATAAATAAATTGTCGGACTTTGTCCATTTCGTAATATATATATATATATATATATATATATATATATATATAGCTACTTTAAACGTTTGTGTTACTGAAATGTGCAGTTTATTGTTATAATCCAACGTGCAAAACTTACTTGAAAGTACAGCTAACTTCCTACAAAGTAACTTTTTTTTCTTTATTGAAGCAGACGTTTAAAAAATGGCGTCAGAAAATGATAAAAGTCTTAAGGTGAGAAAGAACAAAAAAGAAAAAAATGTCTGCGTGGAGCTACGCAGAAAGAAACAATGACGAGAGAATAAGATGAACAGCAAGCAAAAGCAAATGATATAAAGATTTTGAGAATGCAGAGGAAGTCGCAAAGAATGATGGGAAGAAAATGTTTATGGGAATAGACAGGGAAGGAGAATGGAAGATACACGGAAATGTGCTGAAATGTTCTTCGATCGACCAGAAAAGGGAAAAAAAATATATATATTTGGTCATTTGTTCAGATATTGGGAAGGGGTTTGGTTCAGACACTTTTTACCAGCCTCTTGTATATAAGCAAATTGTAGGTAAAATGACCCGAAGGAAGTAAACATAAAACGAAGATACGATGAAAGAACAGCAAATATATCTGAAGATAAAACGAGTGAGAATAAAAATTGATGACAAAAGGAAAATAAAATAGAAAAAGAAAGAAAGAAAAGTAGGGGAGGAGATTGGACAAAGATGTAGAAAGAAAGAAAATTCAATAGAAGGAAACTCAGGAAGAGGAAGCAAAATGGTAAAGGAAATAAAAATCGGGAAAATAAATAGAGAGATGGAAAGAAAAAGAAAGAAAATAGAAAAGAATATTACATAGACATAACAGAAGGAGAGAAAATAAATGAAACGGGGAAAGAGAAAGAAAGCAAAAATGGGGAAGAGAGAAAGTGATGGCGAGAGAGTAATACATAAGATAGAAAAAACGCAAAGAAAATAATAAAAAGACTCAAGACGAAAGGGTGGAAGATATTAATAAAGTGAAAGATTATGCTCTCAAAAATAAATAAAATTCAAAAGAAAAATAACCTCAACAAAAACTGGAGACTGAAAACTTAAAATTACCTATAAAGAAAGGAAACCCAAAAGGCAGACAGTTTTGCCAAAAACGCACAAATTCTGTGAGGATGGATAGGGAAGATTTTTAATTTATAACCCTCTCTCAAGTGTTTTTAAGTTAAATTTAAAAGAAAAAAAAACAGCATTTTATTTAAGCATCATACCAATGGACTGCGGTAATTTTAACAGGTTCACAGACAATATGGTGCTTTCACCTTTGATCAACATATATGAAGCACATGATTTATATATATATATATATATATATATATATATATATATGAATAAAAATGACAATAGGAAAACTGGTAATTGCTGACGCGTTTTGTCCAATGTGGACTTTATCAAAGCAAAATACGAAAATGAAATTAATTGAACAAAGTAACTAATAAAAACAAAAAACAGAATGTACCTAGCAACTGGAATGTAGAGAAACGCTATTTTCATATTTTTAACTGAAAATAACAGCTAATATCCGCCAATTCATATAAAAACTAGAATTGGTTATATATATATATATATATATATATATATATATATATATATATACACACACACACGAGAGAGAGGGAGATAAAAGGTAAAGTTTCATCTTGTATGCACGCTGGTAGAAATAGGGACACTAATACGCTGAATTGAATGTCGACAGATAAATGCATAGTTATGCCATTTTAGTACATGCATTCGGTAATCTTTTCCCACAGCGTATTCCAATTTCAGACATACATTACTACTTCAGGCAGTCTAAAAGGCGTGGAGAATTTGCTGGTGATTAGTATATGTTAGATCTAACATGGTTTGCAATAGGAACCACTTAGCATTGTGCGAAATTTGGTGTTTACTGGTAGGCAAAAATACGTTGGTATGTCACCACCCCAACCGAAAAAAAATTAGGACCATTTAATGAGTTATATGTACCGACTTTATTTTCCAAAAAATCAAGAGTATAAACTGTTAGGAACGAGGTCTTTTTTTCCTAAAAATGAATGGTACCGTGAAATTTACTGCATTAATCAAAAAGCAAAATTTGACGAAAATGGCCCTTTTTATAGTTTGGATCTAGTTCGAATATGTCCCTGTTCAAGTGATGTTTAATGCATTCGTCTGTTCCCGAACCTAAACATTTAAAGCAATGATGAAGTGTTTTCTGGAAAACAGCCCCCCGTATGGTATTTTCATTTTCTTTTTTTTTTAACGTGCATGGTTCGTAGATTTAGTTTTCCTTGCTACTAACTTTGATAAGATTTCTTTCTGTACACTTTATCATTATTAACTAGAAACTTTTATTTCTTCTTTTTCTTGGAAATATTTCAGAAGATGATTATCTCTCATTCTTGGCATTATACTGACTGACTTCCTTTTTAATGTCTTCGTACTTTTTACTCTTTCATCGTTCATTGTTTTTCTCTTGAATCTTCAATCTTTTTCTTTCTACGTTTACTTGTGTATTAAACTTTCGGATTTTGTTAATTTTTTTTTATATCATTTTCACCTTCAGGCCTTCCAATTTTCTCCCTGGTTACCGCACAATCTCCCTTTCCTGTTGTGTATAAACGCTTTCTATTTTTTCCGCCATTTCTTTGTACCTTTAACTACATTTTTTTAATCTTTATATATTCTTTTCCCCCCTTCTGTTCACTATTTGTCTGTTCTTACTCATCATTGTTTCTTTCTGTATTCCTCCATGCAGACATTTTTCTTTGTTCTTTATCACCTCAAAACGTTTATCTTTTATCACTCACAAATAATCTCCTCCTGACGCCATTTTGTTTTTACAAATGTCTGCTTCAATGAATCAGAAAATGTTACCTGGTAGAAAGAAAAGGTGTGTTTACTTGAACGTCCATATTGTGCACATATGTTCAAGTCGTCCGTAGACGCCAAATTTCAATTTTTTAAATAAACTACATATTTAAAACTACAGAAATATATAATCTCACAAACAGACAAATATATATTTGTTTTTTATATAAACTGGACGAGTACAAAATGGCTATGTATCTACACTTAATGGAATGAGCTAAGAGAAGTGGCGATCAGAAAAAAAAAAAAAATGATGTGATATATATTGATTAGATCAAATCATTCCCGACATGCACAACGCAGCCAACTCCATTCTCAGCAATTCGTGTCATGCAAGTTATTCCTTATTTTTTTTATACACGAAAATAGTCTCCAATATGTGTCCTGACAAAAAACTGAGCTGACTTACTTGCCCATTAGGTTATAGGAGCCGTTTCCATCATTTTATCGTTGCAGAGTGAAATAATCATTAGTTCCAAATACCTGTCATTTGTATACGAAAACTACAAGTTTTCAAAATTATGAAATATAAAATGTAATATATCACGTAGCCAATCAGCAGATGGCATTCGCATTCAACTTAAATAATGTCGAACACATTTGTTTGCGAATTCAGCTATAGTTATCTTAAGATTGCTTGAACACTTATAATAAAAAAGATTACAATAATGTTTGGATAGAAACATTTAATGCTTCTATTTAAATGCTTTATTTAAAGTACTTAAATGTTTTTTTTATCTTGTGTTGAAAGTACTGTAGAAAGGTAATTTGATTAGACCATTATTTTTCTTTTAGTGACATGTGCTTCCCATTTTTGTAGCTGCTGCTGTTGTTGTTGTTGTTGTCGGAAATTGTGGCTTGTTTTATTTAATCACGTTATTTGCTACTATGACTTTGTAAGTAAAATATTCAGAATTATTGCTATGACAGTAAAGGTTCGTCCTTTATTTCATTACTAGGAACATTCCAGTATTCACATACCAATTGGCACTACCAAGCTCGGATTAGAGGTGTGTAATGCTTAAAATCAAAATGTCACCGACTGTATTGACTATAGAGAGATTCACTTTCCAAAATGTAACCAAATAATCAAGCGAGAGTTTTTGTTTAGTATATCCTTGGCAGGGCTGTGATTTTTCAGCATCCCTTGGTAGATTAAAAAATCTGTTGGAGAAAGTCATCAAGTGCTTTGCTGCATAACCATAATGGAATTCTCAAAGAAATAACTAAAATTCTTCTTCAGAATTGGAGGATTCTTTATTATCAAAAGATTCAAAAACGGTAGAATTTATTTTCATTTTGTTTTTTCTTTTAGCAAAAATGGAAGCGGTTGAGAAGCTATTTGATCGCTGACAGAAAATTCCCGAAATTAGTTTTGCTCAGAATAAAAACTGTCACTGAATCCAGGAATGAAATAAAAAATACGTAAAAAATACAAGAGAAGCAGTCATGTGGAAACGATGGCTGAAAGTGACGAACTGAGAAATACTTGAACGCATAGAGCGTATTGGAAACCAAAACAAAGAAAGCCAAACAAAATGAAGAGTTTCGCAAGACCGGAGATTGAGCCTCATCGAAAATAGACCATATTGATCTTGCTTAAAAGAAATATGCAAGGAAGAGATTCCTGCTTTTTTATAATTAAGTACTTTCAGACAAATTGGTTTGAGAACCAAATGCAATGTGTAAAACGACTTGAAATAGTTGTCAATACTAAAATTTCTTTTGAATAACAATAAAAAAAAATCCTCATTTGTCTGATCACCTGTCATATGAACATTCTGTTCATCTGCTAATAATAAACGTGAAATGATAATTTGATTGAAAATGCGCAGAATTCAGAAGGTTTTAATATATTTACTTGTCCTTGAAGAAGTACCGGATATCCGCTATATTTATTGTCAGTTATGACTGAAGAAAAATTGAGCATTTCTTACTCAAGTAAAAGAATAAAAATAATAAAAAAAATAAATGTTCCTCCGATTTCATTAAAGTCAGTGAAGAAACTTTGCTGGACTTATAAGTACCACCTCGTTTTTTGAAAGAAATGAAAGTTACTGGTGTCATATCCCCAAAGAAGCCTGGTAGATTGATGGATTCGTTTTCTACGGCTTACCAACACTTTCAGGTTATTTAAAGCCAGGAAATATTTTTACATTGTAAAATGTGTTTTTGTAAATAATGATTTAGTGATACAGGTTTTACTATTTAACACATAGCTGGGAGAGAAGATAACTTTGCCAAGGGTATTTACGCCTAAGTGAATATAACAAACCCAACTGAAATTCGAACTCTGCTCTCCGATTAACAATTCGGAGCTATTATCCATTTCAGCACCAAGCATCAAGCGGTCACCCATCTAAGTACTGACCAGGATCGACATTGTGATCTGGTGATCATACAGGAACTGGTGTTTCAACGTGATATGGTCCTAAGCTCAAAGAGACTCGGGGTACTACAGTTTTGCTTCTTGTGAGACACGAGGAAGTTTTAAGGAAAATGGGAGCAAGAAGAACGCTTGTGCTTAGAATCACCTGAAATTTACAGGTTCTTATGGAGGAGAGATGGCTTCGCGAATTCGATATTCATGTGACATATTAAAAAGTAAGGAGCAGAGAGAAATCATGAATAACCTACTTTGCTTACATTATGAGCTTGAGTAAATGAATAGCAGAATAGCGACTTCAGAGATGGGGAGGAGACGGGCGTCATAGCTACAGAGGAAAGGGAGTTGTGGAGAGCCGTGATCGCCACGGTACATAATAATAATGAAGATGACTAGTAAAAGTCGAGAATCCCTGGCTCATATGCATTTTTCCTCAGTCAACTGCTGTTGTATGCTCGTGATTATCTCTTTCCGAAACATCAGTTGATGACAGCGCTCTGGGAAAGGTATGTTCATGCTTTTTTTTTAAAGATTCGCAAAGTCTTCTGTTTCGATTTTTCTGCGACCCGAGTCGAAGTCGCCAAAGAGAATGACCTGGCAGGATTGCTTTCTTTGCATTACTTAAATATTCTAAGTGTCCTGCTGGTAACATATCGCACACAACGACCTGTCGCATGGTCGCATAATTTCATAGTTAAGAGTGCGAACAGACACCAAACAGGATTCATAAAGTCTGTAAAAGAGCAGATATGAAGGTTCTTGTAAGGTCAGCGGCCATCTAGTACACTGGGGTAGATTGGGTTCCATAGCTATGGATGCAGCTAGTGCAGTGGTGGCACTACATCGCTGAGCGGAAGTCAACGCCCAGGGCGGCCACGTATCCATGAACAAAGCGAGCCTTCAGGTTGGAAGTTATCTCCAAAATCCACTGAATAGAATTATAACAAAGTGATTTAGCTGTCCTAAGTAAGATAAACCTATGTTAATTTTACTCATTCTTCAAGATGACTGACTGGTCGAAATTCCGGAATAAATTCTGGTGCTTCTCCCAAGAGCAGAAATGACAAATATTTAATTTTTTTTCAATTTACTATTAAACCATTCCGGAAGAAATATCTTACTCGCATAATCTGAGTGAGCAATTCTTCAAGTGTAAAGAACAGCATCGTTTGCAGATATTGTATTCTATTTCAGTCGACGAAAAAAAAAAACGAATTAGTTTATATGAATGTCCACCGACCTCTTTCGTATGAACGATGAATAATGTTACTCTCATGCGGAAAAATCCAATTACTTCTGATAAAAAGTCCAAGGAGGTGCTGAAAAAATTCTTCACCCAATCCACTTCCCAAATGATCAGAAGTATATTTTAATCTTTTCTTGGTCCGAAATAGAGGTTTTAACGACCCCTCAATCTTACTAATCCCGACTTCGAATGAAAAATCTAAAAGAGAGAAAGTGATGCTCACAATGTGTTTTGCAATGCAGTAAATAGCGCTCAATATAATTTTTATAGTAATATTAACCCAACACACAACTAAAGAGCAACTCAAGGTAGAGGATTACCGTGTGGCGTAAGAAAAGGCAACAAATGCTGTTCATGAA
Source organism: Acanthosepion lycidas (assembly GCA_963932145.1). NCBI lineage: Eukaryota > Metazoa > Mollusca > Cephalopoda > Sepiida > Sepiidae > Acanthosepion > Acanthosepion lycidas. The sequence continues at coordinate 130,017,193 of OZ010572.1, forward strand.
GTTACGTAGGAAAGATAACGGTTACCCCTAGACTTGAAAGTATCAATATTGTAGAGTTCGGAAAAAAACCTTGTCAGGATTCTTTCCCAACAAAGCACCAGCTCTTAGGAAGAAGCTGCCCGAATGGAACTTCTTGCTAATGAGATACGAAGGAAATAGTGAGGATTCAAGGCGGGTCTCAACTACAAAGGTTAGGGCTGGTGGAAGCAAGGAATGTAGCACGTCAGAACACGTGCTATAGAATATCGAGAATCTTGATATTTTTTACCTGTGGGTAAGGGGTTGTAGGGCGGAAAATAATCCAGCATCCGCAAGGCCGCGTAAACGCTTTTGAACTATCAAGAAACGCAAGCACCGACGCTCGTGCGAAACATAACTAGCTCACCCACATTGAGAATATTAATAAAAAAAAACAAAAAAACGACAACCATCTAATACAAAGACAGAAAAAACAAAACAAAACAGGAAACAAATAGGAAAAAACAAAGAGGGGGAAACAAATAGAAAAAACCCGGAAAAAACAAAAAATAAACGGAAAGAAAAACAGAAAAAGAAAAACAGAAAAAAAACAAAACAAACAAAAACAGAAAAGAGAAATAACAGAAAACAAAAACAGAATAAAAAACATACTCGCAGGAACCAATACTAAATATAGAAGCAAGCGTAATGTTGGAGTTTTGTTTATAAGGGTAGGTAGAGCAAAAGGTATCGATGCCGAAAATGGAATCTGCAATCCAAATTTAATTCACGACAGTCTTGCAGTCACTTTCACACAATGATTCAGGTCTTTTTTTAAGGAACCTATATCTTCTTTCTCCAGCTATTGATTAAAGACAGAGTTAGAATGGGTCTTATAGCTTTTGTATAGAAGCCAATCCAGGAGGAAGAAAACTGTTGGAAGTAATGGGACGGCATTTCACTACAGTTTACATGGCAATCGACAAACAGAAATGGAATATGTTGAGAGCCATGATCGCCTACGTCTTGAAGAGAAATGACATTGCAAAAAATTGTCAAGTACATATGGCAGATAAAAATTGTTTTGAGCCGCTCACTGAATTGGGGGATAGCTTTTCTACTCAGTAAATTCTAACGCTTATACGGACTTGAAAACCGACCACACACTGTTTCATTAAAAATGACTGACAAAATACTGCGATTAATCTTTTTATTCATTTTTTTTTTTTTTTTTGCATTGGTAGAAGTCTTTTATTTTCTGGACAATGTGAGTAAAAACTGTTCAAACAGAGGATCATTATTTATAAAATTTACGGAAACCTACCAAACTGTCCGCAACCTCCGTGTTTGAAAATGCATTCCTATCACTATCGATACACATGCATAAAAATCTAAATGTTAAGTCGAAAATAAATAAAAAAAATCCCTGATAATTCCAAATAGAATAGCCGAAAGCGCTCGGATATATAGAATATTTGGACAGTTTTTACACATTATGCCCAGAAAAGGAAACACTAGTACGAATGTTAGAAGAAAACTGAAAAAAAAAGAAAAAAAAAAAAAAAAATTAATTAATCTTAGAACGTTGTCAGTCGTATTTAATGAAGTTTCTATAAAAGAAGGATTAGCGCCAAAATAGACAATATGTACACACGCATACATCTACCTAGGACTTATGGTAATGACTGAACTGTTAAACAAAATTTCGTCATAGTGAATTATCTTTTGAAGTAATTTTTAACACATCAGGAAATGCAACTTTGAGAATTTAACAGATTGAAGGCCAGAGAAGTAGGAAAAAAAAAAAAAAATAAAAATAAAAAAATAACAGCGAGTAGCCTCACCCCCTAACGAGTAAATAGATAACAGAACAGCGACCCCAGAGAGAGATGGTAAAGGATCAAGATTTACTCAGAGCAACAAAAACAAGGAATTGCACAACATAATTGCCTCGCTACTCTAATAACGGGTTGCTGACCAATGAAAAAGTCAAGTATCCAGCTTACAAGAAATTCTACTAATTATATGTTAAGCTGCAAATTTAGGACACTCGAGATCAAACTCACTGCCACAAACTTGTTAAATATTGCTCCACGGTTTGGTGGCTATCCTGAAAAATTTACTCAGATTAGTATAGTTTGGTACAAGGCAACAAGTTTGGAGTACTCGGTGAAGATCGAAATCAGTAAAGTAGTAATGACCTAGACTTGCTTACAACTATTTTCGACATGATGTTTTTAAATCCATTTAGTCAGTTACATGCCATGCGTGATACACGCGTATGTGTTCATGTATCTTTCGATATATGACTGACGAGGCAGAATTTTTTCCCGCAGTAGATTGCCATTTCTTTGTGTGGTAGACCAGTTGCCATCCAAGGCTACAGAACCCGGTCTATCCTGCTATTTACCTATAGCTGGCAGAAGAGGAGGATTCATACCTTTCCCCATTGTATTAGCACGTAATTGAATGTAATGGATTCGATTGGAATTCGAACTCAGCTCTCCGTTTTTAAATTACTGAGCCACACCATTGAGAATTGAACACGCCATGGTTGATAGGGACTAATCAATATTCTGGAAAGGTTCGCTATTCTTAAGTTATAAGCAAACCTCAATACGTTGAAAGAATATCAATAGATAGATACGGGTGACAAATCTACATTCTATCTCTTCCTAACTCCTCTCCCGACGAAGAGAGACGTAATATGACTAGTGTCTGCTGTCTAATATATAATGGGATCTTGAAGTTGTCAATGACACAAAAAATGCTTTTACGACAGATATCTTTAGTCGTTGCATCAAAACGAGAAATTAACGCTCCCAATATTCGGATCAGGAGGAATAGCTGACAAGTACTGGCGAGAAATAGAGCAAAATTCAGGTAAGTTAGGTTAATTACCTGTGTTTTTTTTTGTTTTTAAAAAAAAAAACAAAACAAAACATGAGTGTTTCGCATTACCAATGAAAATATGTTTACAGGAATTACACAACTGATTAGTATTTAAAGCAAAACAGTTGATCAAAAAGAAATCTTCAGATAACACTGTGGAAAGATTATAGGAAGAAGCCAATTGGCTTTCGACAGGTGAATTACCAATAACCTAATGAAAGATTTGCCCAAATATATTACTGACCAGAATAAAATCCTTAATTTGCCCAAACAGACTCATTTTGCTGCTTGATTCTGACTTTCTCAAGAGGTTTAAAGATCTCAGCGATCGCTGATTTATCGAAATGGTAATTTATAAATTATTGTTGAATTGGATGGAGACAAAGAACCGTTGACAAAATACTTTCAGTTTTGGATCTTCCCAATATGAAATTGGTGAAAGAGGTCTTTAGATAATATATATAATTACCCTGTTCTTATAGAAAGGAGCGAAATAATTCCTGAACAATAACAAACTTTTTACTGGTCTCTTTCGTATAAAAAAAAGTAAAGATATCCGCAGTGTAATTCAATAACAAAATCAAATCTATAGTAAAATAACCAGAATTCTGTTAGTAATACTTTTATTAACACTTGGTTACGAATAATGGCCGGAATGTTAATGCATTTATTTGGTAAAATAGATTTGCATTAAACACAGTTTGTTTCTGCGTATAAATACCCCCCAAATCACTTTAAAATTGTGTTGTCTTATACTACAAACCTAAAAAAACAAACAAAAAAAAAACCAAAAAAAAAAAAACCAAAAAAAAAAAACAAAACAAAAAAAAACCCAAAACAAAACAAAAAAAACCCAAAACAAAACAAAAAAAAAACCCAAAACAAAACAAAAAAAAAACCCAAAACAAAACAAAAAAAAAACCCAAAACAAAACAAAAAAAAAAACCCAAAACAAAACAAAAAAAAAAACCCAAAACAAAACAAAAAAAAAAACCCAAAACAAAACAAAAAAAAAAACCCAAAACAAAACAAAAAAAAAACCAAAACAAAACAAAAAAAAAACCAAAACAAAACAAAAAAAAACCAAAACAAAACAAAAAAAACCAAAACAAAACAAAAAAAACCAAAACAAAAAAAAAACCAAAACAAAAAAAAAACCAAAACAAAAAAAAAACCAAAACAAAAAAAAACCAAAACAAAAAAAAACCAAAACAAAAAAAAAACAAACAAAAAAAAACCGAAACCTTACATTCTGAGTGATGATTGTCGGTAGGATAGCCTCTGTCTCTGTTCGATAACCAATAATGTACATGAAAAGATTCACATTATCAAATATAAGTAATAAAATCATTTATACCTTATATATCACTGGTGTAACTTCATAATAAATTGCCTATTGGAATAATAATTCCATATCAATAAAATCAACTTTTATCCATGTAAGTTGTGAGCATGTAAACCTTGAGTTATGATTGCGTTCAAGCAATGACATTTATTAGCGTACTGTTATTAATCGTATTTTGTGATTGTCGATGAAGCATAAGTAAATGGTTATTAGTATACCAGGCTGTTTTAACATTTTAGATATAGGAAAAGAAGGGGAAGAAGAATCAGTATTCGCAAGAGATCACATGATGAAAGAAACTAAACAATGGTTTCCATTTTAGGGGACGTCTGTAAAAAAAAAAGATATAGAATTGGTTTTGTTATTTCGTTTATTTTGAATTTCTAAAGATACATTAAGTAACAGCATTTCCAATAAAATTATATTTTTTAAATCAATAAACAGTCGTCTTAAGCTACAGATATAGGATAAATCCATGAAAATTTGCTATTTTTTTGTTTTACCACGTTTTACCTAAAGTTTGCCTTATACGTGGTAATATACGGTATATACAAAACAGACATAAAAGGTTTGATTTGTCAGTAACGCATGTCTTGTTAACATTCCATTTCTTCCCGATTTCAAGTGTACAAGATGAAGACTGCACATACACAAACAATTTTAGGTAACAAAAAAACTAAAAAGATTGCAGAATTTGATGTCCAAGCATCCATTTTCCATATCTTTCCCATTCATATTTTTTCACACGGAGTATGACGAAAACTAGCAAGCCCCAATGGACATAGAGAGAAATAGAATGAAATCTTGCTAACATAACAGCCTTCCAAGACAGTCGACACCAAGTTATCATTTTAAATTTCTCCATCTACTGACAGAATTTGCCCTGTCATAATTAAAAAAAAAGTTTGATATTTGTTTAACTCTTATAAAACGTCTGTGTCTCTTCAGGACATGGGCGATTATGGCTCTTTCATGAGTTTGCTGTCAGTTTGTGATAATTGTTCATCCATTTTTTTTTGCACAAACTTGAAGAGCTTACTTGCTGTTTTCGTCTAATTCTCTTGTTTTCGGTCAATTTTGTAAACGTTAAATTCTCCAAGCCTTCTTTCCCATTGAATATTTCTAAGAATATGAACTACAAAGTTAATATTTCGCATGTTTCCTTCAGGGAACTATCACACATCCGACTAAATACCTCACAGGTTTCGTTCTGGTCCATAAACCACTCAGCCATATAGACCGGCGTGTATTGGAAAACGCTTTCAGTTTGACTATTCACTGATCCGTCATAACTGAACGAAGCTGCAGTTGATCATTGACTGAGTCATGAAAGCCTCACCTTCTTTTAACGGTAAAAGTACAAACGTTAATTCATAAAATTCAATCGACAAAGAGTGAATGCGTCATGTGTTCAAATTACAAGGCGACTACAAAACGCAGTCAACCGTTTTACTCTTGACCACTGGCCTAAAAACAATCGTATCGGGTCATAATGGAGGGAAAGAGCCGTATGACCTCCCTTTGAACACATTCTTCGATCTACCCCCTAATAAAATTAATTCTATCCTTGCATAAATGTTGCCTGGACTTCTGAGGGGAAACAGTTGCTTTCTTCTGTGCATTGTTCAGAAGACAGACATAAATTTTATTACTTTCGTTACGGCCTATATAATCTTCGGCATTCGTGAATTCTGTGTTGGGTTGTATTTTAATAAATTTCATTCAGAATCTTTTCAGACTTAGTCTTCTATACGAATAATTTCATTGATTCGAATTTTGATACCTACGTCTAAACAGGGAAATCCTTTTGGAAAAAAAAACAAAACAAAACAAAAAAAACATGAAATAAAGTAGGAATAAGATAACTGAAATTCCACTGATCCTAACCTGGCCCATTCAGAAAAAAAAAACAAAAAAAAAAACGATTTATTAAAGTAAAACTACATTGTGAAATTTAGAAATTAAAAAAAAAAAAAAAGGAAGCTTTGGAGATCCATCACTGTATAGTCCCGAGGTTACACAGCGTTTTATAAATATAAAAGCAAATAGATATTTTATCTATTTTGAGAAGATAAAATTAGTCGGTTGAAATAACAGTCGGACATGGTTTTAATTCTTAGTATCATAGCGATGATCGCACACTTTTTTAACCCTTGTTTTTCTAGTCTTTACTCAGCTCAGCTTAAAATGGTTGCGGACTAAAACAATGAGGCACCCAGTGAGAATCAAATTTATAGTAGCTATTTAACGAAGACATTCTTCTAACCCAAGCTCTGTGACTTATTTTCGGTGTCGCTCTCCACCCTATGTGTTACGTTTCAAGGAAAGCGTCGATAGAATCGAACTCTACATATCATAAGCCATGGCGCTTCGACAGCTGGAAAAAAAGAATTTCAAAAATACTTACGTGACTGCTACTCTTGGCCAGGTTTTTCCCATTAAAATCTATCAACTCTTGTATTTTCCTACTGCGATTCCTCTCCCGGTTTCATTAGAGAGGCAGGTTTTTACACCATCCTTTATTTTTACTATGCGTACATTTTATATATATATATATATATATATATATATATATATATATATATATATATAAAGACACACGAAGTTACTAGGAGAGGAAGAGAAGAAGACATTAGTAAAGAGAAAGGAAAATAAAAGAACAGGATCCAGAGAGACAAAAGAAGACGATTGATGTTGCATTTAAATGTTTGAAAATCGGTGATTTGAATGCAAGAAACCAGAAGAATGTTCCAGACGTGAGAACTGCGAGAAGCTATTAGCATAGAATTTACGGTTACATCTATCAATTTAAACAGTAAAACTTAGTAGCCAATCCAGTAGTACGCTTAAATACAGATGTGCTATGAAAATACAGGCTTCATCTTTCTAAGTGAACCTCTTTACATGTATCTAAATTCAAGGACCCTATATGGATGTAAGTATTTAAAGCCTTTATATAAAACCTTGTTAAAAGGTTATTTTAAAACTGCCAGTGTACTATCCTAAAAGTAATTGAGGGACTTCTAAATTCGCAAGCCATTTCTGGTAAGTTTCTTTAGTGATCCCTGAATGTATATTTCAAATTTAGTTATGTTAACATAGTTAAACTTTAATTATAAAGTTTATTGCTGGTCGGGGGAAGGGATCAGAAAGTTAAATAACACAACATTTTTAGACAATTTAAGTAAATGCGGTTTTGTTTTTTTTTTTATAATTAAGAAGTATTAATTTCATTGATCGGACTGAAATTTCGTAGAAAATATGCGTTCTCTGTATTCATTTGATCTGGCGCGCTATGCCATTTAACAACAGAAGCGTTTGGTATATCACATCAGATCAAGTGACGGTTTCCGTATAGGAATACAGGTTCGATTCCTATAAGAGAACGCATATTTTCAACGACATTTCTCGAACATTCACGCTAGTAAATGTAGTTAATAGTGTTTAATTACCCCCCCCCCACCCCCAAAAAAACAAACAAACAAATCATTTACGTAAATAAATTGTATCTATAAAAATAACGTATAAACAGAAAATATATTAAATAAATATCGGATTTAATCCATTTCACACACACACACCCACACACACATATATATAATTTCTTACACATGTAACCCTAAGTCCTATACTAACAGTTTCTTCTCTCGCTTTTGGCACACTCTTCTGGTCTCTTGTTTTCCAGTCAACTTTGATCTTAAAAATTTTACATACAATATCAATCGTTATCTGTCTCTTTAATTATTATATCTCCTTAATGTTTTTATTTTCTCATTCTTTTACACTCAGTAACCCCCTTGCGTCTTAGGGGCTTTATTGCCTTGGTCAGGGTGAAATAGTAAACCACAATGAAACGCACTATACTTCTTTTTCAGAAGTATCTTCTCCAGATTGTTCTACTCTCTCATTTCTGCACTATCCTCCAGTTCTTTGTTCATTCTCAGTTCCAAGACTTTTTTTTTTTTTTCAAGACTCCTCTAGGAATCAGCAAACCTTCAATTCATAATGGTTTCAACAACAAACAAAAAAAATGTCTCAGGCAAGAAGAACTTAAAAGCAAAAAAAAAAAAAAAAAAAAAAAAAAAAAACCCGCTAAAAACAACGATATAAAATTCAATAGAAGACAAAGCATATCAATAAAGCTGGCCACGATAGCTGGCTTGACTCATCGCAGCCTCGCAGGAAAGCAACTGTTGGACCCTAGTCAAAACATGAAACACCTTTTGACACGTCACACTTTAAGTTTGCACGCGCCTCGCAATACATTACAAAGAGCAGAAAGAGAGAGAGAGAAAAAAAAAAAAGATTCAGCTTTTGAAAGCCACGAATCGATGAACGAGTTGTTCCCAGGCGATTTCAAAAGACGACGGCGAGAACTACTACATCCTACAAAGGTTGGGCCGTTTAACGGTCAGTGTTCTCGATAATAAACAGTCAATAAACGTGCACAAGTTTACGCAGCTAATAAACATGTTAACTTCTCAAGGGTTGACATAAAAATAAAATTTAAGCAGTCACCACAAATTTAAATAATATTTTTTTAAAATGAGATACGATTTTGATTAAAACTGGATATGCTAAAAAATAAATTCGTTACAACAGCATTCTACTTTACTCACACGGAAAATCTACTCTATTTCAGTTTTAAATTATTTAATTACATATGTCTTAATAAGTGCTTAACAGAGTGGTTAAGCATTACCGTTCCCATCATGATTACCGAGTTTGAATTTTACCATAGAATTTTCAATGAGGTAGATTTTTGATAATATTGTTCTATGGGAGATGATTCTAGCGTGAAGCACCACTGCGAAGTTTAAGGAAAAACCTTATCATGAGTTCATCTAAACCTTGTGATCGAAAATTGTATAGACATCTGGTTATGCTAGCCTGAAGTTCCAATCCACAGTTATCGAGGGTTTCAGAGTACTGATCTCATTCAATTATTGATCAAATTGTAACAAAAGTTTTGTCCAGCATTGTTGCTGTATATACCACAGCTCTCTGAGTGCTGAAGAAACAAATGTGCCTGAATAGGTATCTGTAATAAATAATTATCCAACCATTCAACTAAGACTGACGAGGATATATATATATATATATATATATATATATATATATATATATATATACACACACACACACGTGTGCGTGTCATAAAAAACAGTAATATTAACTAGTACAAACCGGGTTCTGAAACTCCGTGCTGAGGAATAATTGTTTTTTTTTTTTTATTATTATTTGCTCTGCATATTCGATTTTCTGTGTCGTGCATTGATAACGTTATTTTAAAATATCCACTTCCTTTCGATTTAACTCTTAATGTTTGTGTGTGTATGTGTGCGCACATACATATATATATTATATATATATTATATATATATATATATATATATAAAATATACACACACGTGTGTGTGTCCGTGTCTTGTTCTGTATCTTTTATAAATCTGGAGTCAATTATTTCTTTTTAAACGTTTACGAATTAAATACGCTATTTGGCATCATAATCTGGAAGTATCCTGTTTGGACATACATTGAATTTATCTGTTTTATTTTGAATTAGTATTCGAGTCATAGCCAGAATAAAATCAAGAATAAATTTTCCTACGAGATATCACGTTAGCCGCTTCTAAAAATTAAAGAAAAAAACGTGTTTACGGATTTGGGATTATTATCAACTTCTGTCCCAGATGCCTCAAAATTTTGGAATACAATAAGAAGTCGACTATTGCTGACATATTTGGACTGGAGTTGCGCATCCTCACTTACCCGCCTTGACATAGTTAATGTATTTTTGGCGTGATTAATTATTTTCAACTCTACAAACCCTTTTCCAACAAAGGAAAGGGTTGCCGGCCTATCGCTACTTTATCCCTATTTTCATAACAAATATTTAGACGAGCCTCATTCCTTCGTTCCCTTCTGAGTTCAGACCTACACAGCTCCGCCCGCTATGCTATTAGTAGTCCATTGAAAAGATGGAAATTCCTTTCTAACAGCTTCATAAGAAGGGCTGCTTTGTGGAAATCAGACGACCGAGAAGTTGCTTCCCTTATCACTAATATCTTAGCTTTCAATCTATGCTTAACTGTTATTTATCTTACATATCCTCATAATCTGAACTTCTTCCATAGAAGCTCCTTCAGTAAACCTATACTTTGAGTGGCTCTTGGGCCTTCAATTCTTTTGGACACGCAATTAGATTTTATTAAGTATATTGTCTATTATAAACTTACACAACATCGAGGATGCATCTGACAAATCAAGGATTATAGCACTAACACTTGAAGACTATTGATGCAGTAATAGACAGATAGACGTTTACTATCGAGGACGCTTCCATCGTTTTCAACGTAACAGGTTTCAAAAGCTCAGTTATTATTTGAACCGAACAGCCTGACTGTCTACACATACAATTTTATTATATTGGGGAAAGAATCCACCACACTTTCTTGGAAGAACCGAATACATAAATAATGTACAATATGGCACAAGGTGCCCAAACGCCCCCCTCTCTTAGATTTTGAATTCAGAGTTGTCCTCTTAGAATGCTTGCCAGTGAAATCTATAGGATTTAGTCTGCCCGATTTACCTATAGCTGGCGGGAGAAAAAAGACGGATTCATACCTTTCCTAAGAGTGTTAGCATATAAGTGAATGCAGCAAACTGTTACCCGACCCATGCCTCCAAAGTTACTTATATATAATAGCTGACCACTCGGATTCGAGGATACCCGTCTACTAGGGCGGCTAGCCAATCCCTAATGCAGACGTTCGCTCAGGCACATTTGTGTTTGTTTAGAACCCACAGATCACACCTGTAATTTATATTGCAACTATGCTGAGCAGAACTTAGTTACGGTTTCTGGAAGAGATCGTTTTATCTAGCGTGACCAACAATTTGAACAAGGCTAGCAAACTCAAGCCGTCGGCCACGATGACTTGTAGCTTTGTTCTAGTACAGCCATTAACGGTCCTCAAGATTCCCGTGTACCCAATTTCCGTTACAAGGCTTCGGTCATCCCGTGGTATGGTTTTCAGGCACTTTATGTGCCGCACGCTGGGATTGACTTATATCCATTCCGATAATATCAGGAAATCTCTTTCCTGACAAATCGACTATGGTGAGATTCGAATCCGGTTCTCATGGTCAGAAATTTTATATATATATATATATATATATATATATATATATATATATATATATATATATATATATATATATATATAATAAACAGGCAACTTTAAGGGTTCATAATTTTAGATCTCTATTTTCATGCAAAAATATGAAGTGACCAGTATTTTTGTATGAAAATAAATATCTGAAGAACTGGGACCAAAATCCCGATCTTAAGGAAATAAATTATAATCCCATGGATCCTTAAAGTTGTCCGTTTCTTAATACAATTAATATTTGCTCAGTTTTTATATTGAGCTCTCTGGATTACATCCTCCTTGGAATTATCCAAAAGGATTACCAAATAACTTCATTATATATATATATATATATATATATATATATATATATATATAAAAACGGTTATGAACATTGAAAATATAAATGAACGGAGTTTCAATTTCCCGTTATGTCCGAGTATAATCCCGTCGATGTAATGCCGTTGAAAAAGGCAGACATTCTCTATTCAATTCTCTTTTGTCAGCATATCAGGTTACCGACATGTCACAATAGATGAAATTGCGGAAGTAGCTGGGACTACTAATATACTATTAACAATAATAATTTTAACAATGCCACTTTCAACACTTACGTTAGTGATGATGACGCTGTCATCACCACTTTTAATGATAATGCATTGAGTTAAATGTAGTTTAAGTCATGAGAAGAGGGACAGAGTAAAAAGGGGTACATAACCTCTCGAATGAGTTTGTGTAAATGGATGGCAGAGCAGGTTTTAGGAGATTGCAAAAAGATAAAATTTACTAAGAGCTACAAATAACAGGAAATTATGTGGAGACATGATCGCCAACGTCCTGTAAAGTCACGGAACATAGAAGTCATCTTTAACGGATGTTCATTGTTATGACCTTTTGAGAAACTGAAGTTGACTTTCTATACAGATTCAATTTCTTCCCTGAAAAAATCTACTTTTCTATTTGCGAGATAAGAAAAATTCTCAAATTCCTACATGTCATTATAAATGCATGATGTAATGTTTTTGCTTTTCGGCTATCTCTGCATCAGTTGGTTCAAGACTGACTATGTCTGCATAATACGTGACTGTATTTTGCTGACATTCAAATGTATTAGACACCATATTCATTAACACAATGTAAACTGCTTTTTGGGTTTGGATCCTTGTGTATCCCTTTTAAAAATTGTTTTCTTTCTATAGGGAAACAACTGCCAAAATACAAAACCTAACAGGGTTTTAATGAATTTCGTTGATGAACTCGCATTTCAATTTCTTTTAATTGCACTCATTAAAAAAAGAAAAGTTGGAGGAATGCTGCGTATATACTTGTTACACAATTTGCATACCCACCTCTTTTCTGCATATAATATTTTAATAAAATATTTACAACATTCATAATTTCTAATATATAGTATCAGTGATGAAAATTTCCGACCGATCCACTTTATTTTTTTAAATCATTTCACCCAAAGCAAGACAATAAAGTCACTAAGACACAAAGGATTACTATGAGAGAATATGAGAAAGAAAAGACATAAAAAAAATAAAAAATAAAAACAAGAATTAAGGCAGAGGTTAGCGATTTAAATCGCATTCAAATTTTTTGAAGATCAAATTTGACCGGAAATCAAGAAGCCGGAAGAGTGTTCCACAAGCGAGAAGTGCGAGAGAAAAAACAATTCGCATATATATTGCGGTAATCTCTAAGCATTTCAAATGAAAAATGACGATTCTATAACGGCAATCTAGTACTGCGCTTTAATTCATAAAGCCTTGGTACCAAAAAGGAAAGCTATCTATCATTTTGAGACTCGTTTTCATCTGCAAGGAAATTACCCAGCATCCACTACCAGATATAACAGACGTCCAGCACTAATTTCTTTGTTACTAATGAAAGTTTCTGGAAAACGTTTCAGTATTCCAATGCACATTTAGATTTCTCTCATCTTTTATTACTATCGTTAAATTCCTCTACTTACTCAGTTTACGTGGCTTCAATTCGAAGTTCATATCTTTGGATGCCTCTCTCGCTGGAGATTATCTTATATTTAATGGTTAGTCTTTTTTTTTCTCGGTTTCTTTCGGGTTTACCCATGATGCTTTCGTTTTTATGTTTGCGAACTTTTCCCGTTCTAAGTAAGGAACACTATTTTTTTATGTACGGAAATAGCCTCGTTACATCGAGGCAGTCATATGGAGGCCATGATTAACAGTAAACACTTTCAGAAATATCTAAACTGCCAGTTTGCATACAATTGCATCCCAAGATTAATGATTAAAAATAGCCTCGAGCGAATGAAACCTGTAGGTCTTAGAGAGAGCCACTCTACTTTGAACGCCGTGGAGTGACGCTATAGGATCAAAAAGAACTGTACCAAATAAGAGAAACCACATCAGTTGAAAACTTTGATCATGAGCAACAACTAAAATAGATAGCACATGTATCTTGAGAAAACTATTTTCCTTAAAAAGACCTTTTGAAGATAAGTATTTAATAAATTTCAACTGACGGTAGCACAGGCTACTCGGTTAATGAATGTATCCTTATAAGGAAACCGGTAATATTACCATTCATGATGAGAACAGATGCTACACTTTGATCCCAACTCGATAGTCAGAGAATGAAGAGTAATGAGAGTAGCAATAGTTGATCGATGAATAAATGCTGGCCTGTTCCTTATAAGTCAACGGCTAATATTATGATTACATAACAGTTTAAGTGGTTAAGAATTAGTTTTGCAAACACATTTGACAATAAATCAAATGCAAGCCATTCATCATTTGCATAAAAATATTTGCTGCAAACTGTAACCACGCAGAAGGTGTTGATAACATTGAATATAAACAATATGCTAGCAGATTTATCGTTCATCTTGTTATTCAGAGAAATAATTCACAACGAAAATGCAATTCGATTCGCTGGGTTATTCTGAATCCGATTTAGTGAACAAATGCCAAAACAGAATGTGCAGGAGACTGATATGAAGTTTGTTGGATAGTGGTAATGAGATTTCATTTCAAAGAATTTTTTTCCCGGAGTGGCTTCCAACGAAAAAAATTCGTTATTGTTGTGTACCGTAGATTTCCTTTCTGGTTGCTAGGTAATGAATTGAATACAACATATTTGTCAACGTTTTTGTTCCAATAGACAGTAGAATTATAGATATTGTTGTGGCCTGTTTAGGGGCTAGAAAGAAAGACACGGAAGACGAAGGTAGATTGAAAAAGTATATTGAAGATATATACCAAACAATAGTGTTAGTAATAAGTAGATTAGCACTGCATCAACTACTCCACTTCACTCAGTTTGTATTTATGAGAGGAGGAAGAGTTCATTATACTGTAGGAGGGTTTGCCACAACAGGTTTTCACAGAGAGAAAAATGAAAGGAATTGGACATATATAAACATTTAAGGCTTTCATAAATTTCGTTCTCTTTTGTTCAAATCCATGAGCGATACTGAAATGTAAAATAATCAAAGTATTTTAATAATTAAACTTTTACCGCCTTTTCAATGTAAAATGCCCATTACGCCACGAAAGAAAATATTAAAGCTTTACCCAATATAAGACTAAATGGAGTAAAGGAGGAATAGAACGAAAGATAGTAAGCCTGTTAATGGCTTGCGTTTCAAGCGCTTTACGCGCCGTTTTTCTTTTCGCTCTAATTTTCTTTCTCCTTATCTTTCCTTCTCTACACATTTCCTATTTTTCATAATTCTATTGTGTAGAAATCAACAGTGCTGAACACTTCACACGCAGCACGCATTTACTACAAGCAGATTCCCCGATAGTAAATAATCCAGTTATTAATTTACTATTCCATTCAAATTCCTTTGATGACAATTAGTCAAGTGGAAAATGTGTAATGTCCACAATTTTCCTGAAGGGAAGCCAACCATTTTTAATGGTAGTGAATGAAGATTGCACTAATGCCAAACAGATACTTCTTCGAATATAACTAGAATTATTGTACACAGTGATTTTTTTCTGGTTTTCATGATATAGGAGTTAAACATAAAAGTTTTAATATTTCTATTTTGATGAGATGTGCAGAATACTGATTAGTGTATTGCTTAAAATAGAACGTGTATATATATATATATATATATAAAAAGAAAGAACAGTAAGATATATATAATCCGTTGTTTTTATAGATATTTTTATTTTTACAAAATAGTGCTCAATTTACAGAGCATTAATATTATAAATTGATTGATTTAAAATATTTTTTTTCGCTACACATTTCTAACAATGTTTAAAAAATGGAAGCTGAAAGCTTCGAATTTAATTTTGTAATTAAATTAAAGATTAGTTCCATTTCATCCTCAAGCGAATTTATATTTATATATATATATATATATTAGGCAAACTGATATTTGGGGAAAAATCCAATAAGAATGAAAAAATAGACTAAAAACATCGGTACTGCTTGAAAATGATCAACCAAAACCGCAATGTCTAGTTAAAAGTAAAACATCAACAGAGTTAACGAAGTTGATACGTAAAAGTGCTCAATTCACTAAATAGAGCCAAATTAGATCATCTAAGGAGCCAGAACCTATTTACCTAGGTTTCACCTACCGGATCATCAAGCTAATAACGATTCTGATATATAAAGAGATGTATCCAATTTGTTGGGACAAGTCAACACTGAAACGATAGGGAGGAAGATTGTCCTCCGCAAACTACTGGCAATTTTTGTGAGCGTCCAAGAGTTTCTAATTTCCATATAAAATCTTTTAAAAGACTTGCCATTTAGCTCCTGCCAATTTTTATAAAATATATCTTACTCTTGACAAGCCACAGTAATGTTCTTATGGATCAAACAGTTACAAGCTTAAAACCTATTTGTTCAATAGAAAACGTTTCTCACTTCTATCATATTGCATTAAAATTGAATCGACGGTTTACGGTTTTTAAATGATAGCAAGGGGATTGTATAGAGTTCTGTTTCCTTCAATTTCTTCTGTCGAGTATCAGCGACACCATCAGAACTGAAGATACGATATTCAAGCAACAAATTTTTCAGTCACATTGAACTGATAAAGTGCGATTGATCCAACCAGTCAGGCACAAATGGAAGGCAATTTTTGGAAGTCGTGTAGATTCCCCACACGGGAAAACATAATCGCCACTTAAAATAAGCTGGCAATTGGATATTAATGCACTTATTAGCTTAACATGTAGCAGCTTACTAAACCGTAGTAAGGAAGTTGTCACCGAGCGATGAAAAGTAGACATTAATATCAGACTGAAGGATAAGACCTCATCAATGATATTAATAACGATTGGGTGCAATTAAACACGGGCATAACCGTATATATATTGACAATTACCGGAATGTTTCGCTACATTGTTACTTCATTAAATGATTAATCTTAAGTACGTTGACCTGTTCAGAACGATGAATGGTATCAGTAGTTGCGAAATGTGTGATATGACGTGGCAGCTTAATTCAAGAACACACACACACTATATATATATATATATATATATATATATATATATATATATGGTGTATCAAAAATACTTTCACAAACCTTGGAAATGGATAGCTCAAATCAAAACAAGGACAAAAGTCCCTATCAGCAAATCCTTCATTTTTGTTATGTTTACGGTAAATGTTTTAAATGTACAATCAAGAATACTTCCACGAACTTTGGAAGCGGGTTACTCATACTCAAACAAGGTAATTACACACACACACACACACATATATATATATATATATATATTAACCTATCATAGTTTTACACAGATTCCACCACACGTATATACGTGCGTGCGAGGAAATATTATTCAGCGGAAAAATAGAGAAATGGGCTCATTGTCAACATGGCTACATTCAAGAGAGAAATGGATACACATCCCATCATTGAAATTCAACAATCAAATGCGTATATATGTAGACAACAACACACATACATACATATGTCAAGTCCCATACTGTCCACATATGTTTGTTAGCCACGGTTGCCGAGCTCGTGTCTATGTGTGCCTGCGTACCTCAATGGGTGTACGGGGATGCATGTATGTTTGCGTTTGCATGACCGCCATCATGAGGACTATTCTCCGCCCCACTTCCATAATAACACCAATAAACGCAACATATATAAAACCAAAATTTTAAAAAATTAATCAGTTTGTCTGACGATCGCAAAAGCGTGAAACTCAGGGATTGATGTGAGTTTGTGACAAAATGATTAATTTTATATACACACACACACACACACACACGTGTATATATTTATATATAAACAAAAGGCCACCATTGCTTGACAATTGGGACGAGACTATGGATTTTAATTTAAATTTTTATAATTAAATTTATAAATTTAGTTTCAATTGAAACATTGAAATTTTCTGTGTCGCTATGGAATCAAATTTTTAAAAAGAAAATAAATATAATATTCTGCTTTACTCTTTATATCAAACACTGTTTTCTAATTGCCTCAAAGTCCTTGATAAAATCCAAAGACGGATATGCAATGTAATTGGCCCTGATCCGGCATCTCGTCTGCAGTCGCTCTCTCACAGACGTGTCGCTCCCTTTGTATTTTTTTTTTTTACAAATACTTTCACGGTAACTGCTCCGATGAGCTGCTTTCGCTGGTTCCTAGACTTCATGAATTTAAGTGTTCAACTAGGCTGGCATCTTGCTCTCACCCTTTCACTGTCGAAACTGTTAAATGTAGCCGTCTCTTCTACTCCAATAGCTTCATGTCTCGCACTTCTCGCCTGTGGAACTCCCTTCCCATTTCTTCTTTTCCCGATAACTATAATCTCCAACTATTCAAATGTAATGTCAATCGACGTCTCTAGTCCTCTTCATCCTTTCCTCTATCACTCCTCTTGGTTCTCGCTACAACTCTCTGAAACCCTTTGCGTTATAGTGGCTTCCCGCCTTGCTTGGGGTTGAATGCTTAAGAAAAAAAAAAAAAAAAAAAGAAGAAAACTGCGAAGAACAAAGGATTATAAATCTTACTGTTCTTATTTAAATTTAATGTATATTAACAAAAAGATTAATATATATATTATATATATATATATATATATATATATATATATATATATATATATATATAAATTTTAGTGTGAAATAAACGAAACTGTCCCGGTCGTAATTCCATTATACGCGCCGATAACAAACGCTATCAACACATACTTTTTTTCTTTTTTTCTTTTGAATATTATTTACTGAATTAAAATGGCCTCTTTCATGAATGACTTGTATAATGCCATGTCAGCAGATAAAATTATTTTCTATAAGGATTGTACGATATTTTACATCGTCATTTGTGACCGAGTTTTAGGATTTATTCGCATCAAAATGTCGTCAAAGAGAATCGATTCTTTGAAGACGAAAACGAAAAGAAAACGAAACATTTTTATACTTTCATCCTACATTTTAATACTCAAAGCAATCAATATTGTCGATCGGTTGAAGATATTAATACCAAAATCTAGCGTTACATTAAAGAAGCATTAACATGGACATTTGATGTATTGGATCAAAATGGAAGTTCAAGACTGCGTCATTTGCTTTCCTATTCTTACCATCTGCCAAGAGCAACAGAACCCAATATTTCAGCGGCAGTACCATCCATTCATTTTTCGAATATAAGCGAGGAAGCTTGAATTTAGATCGAGTAGAGAGATTCTGGGCCTTTTGCGCCTTATTCACTTTACATATAATTTTTGTTCTTTGTCTCACCAACATATATAACCGAGATCCCCTGAAAAGTGGACGGAGTGACTGCCGGGAATCCATCTACGAAATTCTATAGTTGAAGGGAACATCAATCAACTAAGCGACAAACCTTTTACTTGTATTAATTCCCTCTCTCGTATATATATATATATATATATATATATATATATATATATATATATATATATAGGTAGGGAGACCACTTGTCTTTCGTTAAGGTATTCAACGAAAGAATACCCCGATGTAACACCTGCGTTTCACGAGCAATCGTTGATTTAGGTTTGCTCTGGTCGTATTGTATTAAAATGTTCCCATAATGGATTTGACCGTGTAGTCCAACTTCACTATAAAAAAGCAAAAAAGCCATGCACGGGCCTTGTTTGATATTGTAATACCTTAGGAGGGAAACATCATGTTATTGGCAGAAACACCATTGCTCTGGAACCGTTTCAGATCATCTGCTGAATGCTGTTAAGTTGGTTCTAGAGATTATTATTGATTGTTGGTGCTAGACATTATTTCTCGCCCGAATCTGACTTACAAATTTAAAACTACCATTCGTCCATGCTTTGAAAATTACTGCCACATATGGTCAGGTGATGATACAATATATTAGGTTGGTGTAAAAATAATGACGTAATAATGTCGTTTTTGACGTATTTTTTAACGTCAAAAAACGACATTATTACGTCATTATTTTTGCACCAACCTAATATTTAGATGAACTTTCTTCTATAGTACTATGAATTAAAGCACAGTTCTAGATTAAATGGTTTAGATGTAACAGCAAATTCTATGCAAACCGTTTATTTTCTCAGATTACTTGCTGGTAGAAATCTTCAGGATTCTTGCTTTCTAGTAACGTTTAATCAAAGATTTAAATGCAATGTCAATAGTTATTTTTTATAATCTTTCAAACTCAGTAACACGCTTCATTTTATTGGGTTTGTTGCTTTGCTTGGGGTGAAATGATTAAAAAAAAAAACATATCACGTAAGGCTTGTAACAACATATGAGCTATTGGTTTGGCAAGAAGCCCTATTCGATTGAAACAACATTAAAAGGATATTCATTAGTGTCGTACAGTCATACGAGGGTGCAGATTACATACATATTATATATAGTACATACACGCACACACGATAGACACCCTTCGTCTTTGGCGCATGGGAATTCAAAAGTTCACCTCAAAGAATAGAACAGCTGGACTAACCGCACATATGATTTGATTATGCTGGTGAAGGCTTGGGGATAATCAACGAAAATATTTGGAAGAAATGAATACACAGAACTTGAACAAAGTGTGCTGGCACATCCGGTTTGGATTCAGTTGTCCTCCGCCAACGGGAGTTTTTTACCGATTACATTTTCAAAGAATAATTGTTCAAATCCCCAAAAGATATTTTAAAGTAAAATGTTATTAAAATTTTAAAAGTAGAAGCGACTCATGGGTCATTCATCGAATATTATATATATATATATATATATATATATATATATATAGAGAGAGAGAGAGAGAGAGAGAGTGCGATGGATAAAGTGTAGGTTAAATTAAGTAAAAATGAATGACACCGAGGGTCTCATTTTAACAGAGGTCATAGCTGAAACTATTCTCACGTTCCAAACGTTTTATGGATTGAGCTCGATCTTTTTTTTTCTAAATTGATCTCTTTAGCTCTGAGTTGAAATGATGATCCCTCTTTCTGTTGTGACCTTCTGATCCAGTTTTCCTCTCTACTGTTCCCTCTTTCGAAAACTTATTCACCGTTCTCTTGATGGTTCTTGACGGAACATTGAAGATAGAAGCCAAAGTATGAATGTTCGTACCATTACTGAAGACCTGAGTGATTTTTCTCTCATCATTGCTCATTTGGGAATACAGTGGGTCTGACACAAAACGATTTTAACCCGTTCTCTTTCTAGCTGAATAACTCAAAGGGTTTTTCAGTGAAGGACTCCAAGTGTAAGGTCTATTCTAGCAAAACCAGGAGTGAGGCAAAGACTACACTGGCATCCTATAACGCTAAAGCTCTTATTTCGGACGATGATTTGTCACACCCTATTGGCGATGGCCTGGTTTTAAATCAAAAATAGTTTTTGTTTAATCCTTTCAAAACGAGAAAGGCGATAAAATCGCGAAGACGCAGGGGATTTCAGGAAGTGAAATATAAGACTTTAGGGAGGAGGAGGAATGGGGAAAAGTCAATAAATGGAAAAGGATTTAGGAAAACGATTGACGTTGATTGTAAATTTTTGAATATTGTCGATGGCAGGGAAGCAAGAAATTGGAAGGGAGTTGCACCGGCGAGAATTACGAGAAAAAAATATTACAATAGTAAAAGGTGGTTGCATTCAACTAGTTCAGCAGTAAAATGGTGAGACCTAGTTGCCGATCTAGCATCAGCCTTGAATTCATGCAAACGGGCTCCAAGGAAAAACAGAATCAGAACAACTGCCATGAAAATATTAACAGAGATAGAGAGATGGAGAAATCTCTCTCTCTCTCTCTCTATATATATATATATATATATATATGAGATTATATATATATATATATATATATATATATATATATATATAAGAGAGAGAGAGATAGAGAGAGTGATATATAGAGAGAGTGATATATAGAGAGAGTGATAGATAGAGAGAGTGATAGATAGAGAGAGTGATAGATAGAGAGAGTGATAGAGAGATATAGAGAGGGAGAGATATAGAGAGGGAGAGATATAGAGAGGGAGAGATATAGAGAGGGAGACACAAAGAGACTGAGAGAGATACAAAGAGACAGAGAGATACAAAGAGACTGAGAGAGATACAAAGAGACTGAGAGAGATACAAAGAGACTGAGAGAGATACAAAGAGACTGAGAGAGATACAAAGAGACTGAGAGAGATACAAAGAGACTGAGAGAGATACAAAGAGACTGAGAGAGATACAAAGAGACTGAGAGAGAGACACGTCGGTGGTGAACTGAATTAGTGAAGCGACATCAGGATCTGTAACAATGCAGACCATTCAGTAGTTCCAATGGGTCTTGGATTAAATACTTTCATGCTTTTTGAAAAAAAAAAGAAAAAAAAAGCATTTTCCCGCGTTTATTAGCCGACCCATTCTTTGGTAGAAAGTTAAACAACGAGAAATTGAAATAAATATATATTCTCGAAAAGACCGGAAATCGTAACAACTTAAATGCTGAAGTGATTGATGTCACGTGTTTCATCTCAGAAGTCTTATTTCTTAGCGTAAAAACACGAAAAATTAATTAAAAGCAAACTCATTGAAATGAAGAAGTAACAGAGAAGAAAGAATACTCAACCAGTCAAAACATCTTTCTACGTTAAGAACACTTGATGATCATTCTAAGGCCTGGATCAGCGCAATGCCATTTCTCTCCTTGCAGACATGTAATTAAAAACAAACTTTTCGCGCCTCTGATCTGCAACGGAGTTAGGCAGAATTAACGATTGTCCATGGTTGTCTGATGACGTCAGAGGTTACCATAGGAAGGAAACAAGACACTTGAGGTTCTGAAAGTTTTCATTCGTCAATAGAAATGTTAGTTTAATGTCTTATATTGATGTCAGTTCCCCGCCATCATCTAATCTAGAAATAGGAGCACAGGTTGTCTTTACGCACAATATATTTACTTAAACGTTACTTTTAGTGGACACCAATATTTGAGTAAACGGTTTAATAAATAAACGGAGCGTCTACTCAAATATGAGTATCCACTAAAATAAAGTTTATGAAATAAAATCATTCGGATTAATAAATACAAAACTATCCATCACTTTCTGATTACATAACATACATACATACCATTAAATACGTACGTACGTACGTCCGTACAAAACATTACGTACGTACCATTACGTACATACCTAAAACATTGGCATGTGTAAGCCAAAACATTGATAAAATCTAGAATTGCTACTACAGGAAATAAAAGCAAGAAAGAATCAATAAAAAAAAAAATAACCGAATAAACGACATAAAATTCGAAAACGAAACAAACAGAAAAAAAAGGACAAACAGACAGACACCTATCAATGCCAAAATACACAATACTCAGTGTCTAAACCTAACTTGTCGCTAAAAATGCAGAGAAAGTTCAGATTGCCACTCGAGTTTCACGTTACCGCGATCGTCAGGCGACAAGAACGCACAATCTTCTGTCGATTTTGATGGACGAGATTTAGAACTGAACTGCCAGAATATCCATGCACATTATTTGATTACAGTGATGAAGGCTGATGTAGAACTAGCCAACCTTTTGCGATCAACTGATAGAAAAATGGTGCACAGTATACAATGCGCTTCTTGGGCTCGAATACAAATCCCCACCCCCACGAGACCGTTGGCTCCATTGCCTTGGTTGTTGGCAAAGTTTTCTGTTATTCACTCATAGTTGGTGGGGTGAAGAAATTGATTCATACCTTTCTAAAGGTATGTGAAGGTGGATGAAAGAAACTCCGTGCAGCTAACTATATATATATATATATATATATATATATATATATATATATATATATATATATATTATATATAAACACACACGAGAGAGAGAGAGTGATATAGAGAAAGAATTCTCGGTTCGGACAATTTCACAAAATTTGATGAAATGAACATCATTTTGGCAGACCTGTTTCTTGGTCGTACCGAGAAGTTTTTTTTTTTAATAGCTCGCCATATCTAACTTAATATATAACAAGCAAAAGTTGCCACGAACACTGTATTGGTCAAACTGGCCGAACACTGACAAAAGATGACAGTTCCAAATTAGGGATATGCACACAAGAAAGACTCCTTTTAGACAACAGAGAGGAAGGCGGAGACGAAATCTGTCGAAATTCAATATCTCCCCAAGTAACAAATGTGTCTACGAGACCACTGAACACAAATGCATTAATAAAGAAAAGATTAATCAGAAAATTTCAACAAAGACAGAACTCACTGCACAAACCAGAGTTACCTACCACAAAACAGATTGTATTTTCCTCAACCTAAGCAACAGAGATAAAAAAACAGTTGTCTCTCTTGTTTGTTTTTTGTTTCCCCCACACCCTAAAACTTAAGGGACAGGACGTGGTACCTCGATAAACATAATAAACTAGTAAACAGACTTTTTAAAAGCTACACACCGAATTGTGTGCAGAACTGTCTAACAGTTATTTTTTTTCATATTATATATATATATATATATATATATATATATGTGTGTGTGTGTGTGTGTACACACAGACAGACGTTTTTTGTGAGTACACATAATTGAGTTGCTATTCCTGTTTTACTTTCCTAAATTGATTTGTCCTACAAAAGAAAGTACCTCTGGTAGCAATAGACCCTGTATCCCCTTTTCCATAATTTATATATATATATATATATATATATATATATATATATATATATATATATATAAAAGAAAGAGGTTGTAGTGGTTGCAACGAGAGAAAAGTATGTATATTAAAAAGAAGAGAAGAGAGATGAAGCAAACGTTTTTGTTTGTAATGTGGATATTAGAAATATATATATATATATATATATATATATATATATTATGCTTTATTTTCCATAATTTTACTACTCGTGTTTCTGGTCTCGCGACTGTCTTCAGGTAAAAGCGGAGATTTCCACATATTATTAAAAATAATTGATTTTTTCTTATGTTTTTCAAATATTCTCGATAAGAGGCATTCTCTGTTTTTGTGTTAGTAATCCGAATGTCTTTCTTATATTCTAGATTGTTTGGTTCAATATATTGGTACGTGTTTAGAATACTATGAAGCTAACAAAAAATCAGGTGACAATACAAATCTCGTCCTCAATTGACCACCAGAAAAAAAAACTTTTCGCCTACAAATCGAAATGAAGCAACTGAAATGAAATGTAAAGCTGGCTATTTCTAGGCCCATCTCCTACCACTATAGTTTAACCAGCTACGAATAACAAAGTCTACAATTAATTTTCGCTTCTTTTCTTTTAAAAGGAATAAAATTCTAATTACTTTTTCCACAGAAATAAATCAGTTTTGGTTGGTGGATGTTTACGAGAGACAATAATCGAGTAGACTGTTTTTGACTTTCCATGAGACAACGAGATACAAATCTAAACTTCCACCATTTTCAGAATCTAATCAAAAAGATACATCAGTATTGAAGTCACGTCGGAGATCGCATCAGACATGGTTTATTGCGATCCTCCCTGGTAACGATTGGAATAAAGATATTGTAAATAGCGGTCATTCACTCACAAGAAGCTCCCCAAAAGATCCTATGAAGATAAACAGCTGAAAAAAAGTCAAATAAAAAAAGAGAACTCAGAAAGAAAATAGGCGAATTGCAACAGATGTCGAATTTGTAATCTTTACCAAGAGTTTCTTTTTCCATGTTGGAAAATAGTTTCTAATTTTAAAGTGTAATTATCATTCCAAGAGTTTTTTCAGATTATTAACTTAACATGGTCTCATATTGTGGTGAGTTTCTATTCGTTTTTTTCTGTCGCCTTCTTCAGGTATATGAACAGAAAATAAAATAAATTAGATCTAATATCCACACAGGCTCGGCACATGCGCTGTAATGGGAATCAATCTTAGTAGATTTCAGTCATGTTTTGTCTATTCGCTATTATTCTATTTACGTATGGATGTTTCACTTCAAGAAGGTTATAGAAAAGATTGTGCCATGCCCTTTGATAATAAAAACATTACAATGAATGAAATCAGTTGGCCAAACGACTTTTTGAATAAGGAAAAAAGGAAACAGTTGAAAATTTGTTGTAATGAAATGTCCCACACTAGCACATATTTGGACTGACTATATCAGTTGCTATATTTATAGTAAGCACAGGATATACCTGGCAGATTTCCTTCGGCAATTAGTTGGAGATTCGTCTCCAACTAAACTAGTCGAACTCTCTGCATTCGGGCACAGAGGAACCCAGACGGGGCTATACCGAACGACAGAGTCTCGTCTGAGGTGATAGACAGCTACCCGAAACCGTTTTTTACGGGGTCTACGGGGAATTTTTGCCCGAGTCTACGGGCTCGGATACCCCACGTTAAATTCGGCCTTATGCCACATCTGACCGCGTGGGGCGGTTGGTAAATATATTTGCTTCGGCAATTAGTTGGAGATTTGTCTTCAGCTAAGCTAGTCGAACTCTCTGCCTTCGGGCGGAGAAGAACCCAGACGAGGCTATGCCGATGGGCAGTCTCGTCTGTGGTGGTAGACAGCTACCCGATCCCGTGTGTACGGGATCTACAAGAAATTTTTGCCCGAGCCTACGGACTCGGAATTACCCCGCATTAAAAAACGGCCTTGTGCCACATCCTGCCTCGCAGGGAGGTAAGGCAAATAACCTTGCTTCGGCAATTGGTTGGAGATTCGTCTCCAGCTAAGCTAGTCAAACTCTCTGCCATCGGGCAGAGAGGAACCCAGACGAGGCTATGCCGAAGAGAAGAGTCTCTTCTGGGGTGGTAGACAGCTACCAGACTCCATTTTAACCCAGCATTAAAAACGGCCTTGTGTCACAAATTTACCTCGCAGTGGTGGGTAAGGTTAATAACCTTGATTCGGGAATTTAACTACTAACTGATTCCCTGCCTTTCAGTAGTGTATTCTCTTTTACAATAAACCTCTCTTTCTTTCATTTACGTCAGTGTTCCTTTCACTTGATTACTACCTTTGACTGTTTGTAACCTCTCTAATGAAACAACAAAAATGTATGTCTAAATTTCTGGCATGAGGAGTTATCATTATCGAGACAATAGCCTAGTAGATTAAAGTGTTGGTCCGGAAATTTAGTGATATTGCTTGTGAGTTCAATCTCTGGGTCGGGCAGTGTGTACTTGGACTCGGTGGAAACGGGCGAGCAATAACTTAATAGTATTAAAAATAAGAACTAGACGATATTACTAGACATTAACAGTGAAACGAGAACAGTATACTCCTGTAGATTAAATAAAGGTTTCAGCTCAGATCAATATACACTTGAGGAAGGCTGGAGAACACAACAGTCGAAACTTTATGACAATAACAAAGAGGATTGGAAAATTTTTTGCTCCACAAAAAGGAGTTGAAAAATTTTAGCTCCGTGTTCTGTTGCAGTAAACTTACCTATTTTATTATATACGGGAGAAAATTGAAAAAAAATCCCGGACTATAAATGATGCTCACAATGTAACGATTAACAGAAACACTTGAAACTTTCTCGCTCATTGG
Source organism: Acanthosepion lycidas (assembly GCA_963932145.1). Taxonomy (NCBI): domain Eukaryota; kingdom Metazoa; phylum Mollusca; class Cephalopoda; order Sepiida; family Sepiidae; genus Acanthosepion; species Acanthosepion lycidas. The sequence continues at coordinate 130,044,477 of OZ010572.1, forward strand.
TACTCGGACTACTGAGTCAATCTACCAAGAGACGTCGGGGTGTCATTGATTGAATTAATGAATGGGATGTTGGAACAATTCTTTAAGCTCGAACAGCAAAAAAAAAAAAAAAAAAAAAAAAGTTTGAGCGAGTGTTGTTTCAAGGCAAGAATTTCCTGGCGATCAATAACAAGAATTGTGGGGAAAGAACTTATCCATGAGGACAATTGTTGAAAAATCCTTTTCTTTTTAATTTACTATATATATATATATATATATATATATATATATATATGTATGTATGTATGTATGTATATAGTAAAGGTAATAAATCCGTTGGTATATAATCCAAGTGGATCCTAGCAATATCAAATATTAAAACTTATCCACAAAAAGAGCTCAATGTATTTATTATTACAGAGCAAATAATTAGTACACAATAAAATCCACAATTACCTCATATGGGGAATAGGCTAATTTTAACCGACGATATTCGTCAGTCTTATTCAACCCCGACCGATATATATCATTTATCACACACACACACACACATATATATAAGTAAATGTAATAAATCTGTTGGTATATAATCTAAGTGGATCCTAGTAATATAAAATATTAAAATTGATCCACAAAAACGGCTCAGTGTATCTATTATATAGCAGAAATTAATACACAATAAAATCCCAAATCACCTCATATGGGAAATAAGCTCATGAGGTGATATGGTATTTTATAATATATTTATGCTGACTCAGTTATAGAGTCTACCAGTCCTTCACGGAAACCTGCATCACGTTGTTTAATCATTTGTACCCTAGTTTTTGACATTCGATGAGACGTAAAAGAGGGGCTAGGATCGCTGTGTACGTCCCCCATGAGAATTATTTTGAATGGTATTGTATCCAGACATTTATTATTTACTGAAGAATTCGTGTACAGTTTTTAGGACTAATGCTTGTAGAATGATTACAAATGTGACTAATGCCCATTTTTTTTTTTTTCAAATTCATTTCATTTGCCTTGTCTGACAAGAAGCATGAATGAATCATCTTTCGGTACCAGCTATTTTCAGTTTGGTCCACAGTAGCACAACTTTAAATGCTAATAAAAAATGAACCCAGTATAATTATACAAAGTGCTTATTTAATTAGAAACAAAATTGACCTGTCCAAATGCAATAGTCTTTAGATTTCAAATTCATAGAGTATGTTATTTTTTCCATTAAAAAAAATAAACTCAGCAATAAAACTAATAAAACACTAAGTTGCTGAGAGCCAAAATTAATAGGTTAAAGCTTTGTTTTTTGTAATATTTAATGACAGGGAGGACTAGAATAAGAGTATCTTGTTTGAATTTTTCTTATATAAATTATCAAAGAGGAGCTGAAATTAGAGGATATGTTGGGGGTTACAGGTAGGCTACAATATACGTGTTGTCACGCTTTGAGCCTGGCTGAAAGCGTTGATAGCGTAATTATGAAAACCCGTGCCACCAAATGGTTTTATTGGTCAAATATATCTTCTATATGTCGTGTCCCTTCAAGATGTTGCTGACCATGCCGCTTTACATTTTTATGTCCTTTTGTAACTCTTGCTCAGATATATCCAATGAGGAATGATTGATTTTTTTTCCAGAAGCAGTCTGAGGAGTTGAAACACGACAAAATTGATGTATCTAGTTTCAAGTTTTAAAATTGTTCTTGTTTCTTTCTTATCGAGTGTGTATATATATATATATATATATATATATATATATATATATATATAAATTATGGTTTATATACATCGTTATTTCCTATAACTATATGCAATATAGTAACTAAGTAAAAGCTTATGAATTTTTATTTGACTTCAGTGCTGAAAAAACGTTTATTTTATTGAGATGGATGGTTACAAGCGAGAGGGGAGATGGTACATGCTCACTTCATTACCACAGTATAAACGTTATTTTTAGTAGGTACACGTATTCAAGTTGTTATCCATGTTTTGTTTATGTTTTTTTAAACAGTGAAGATATGCTTACTAAACATTACACCACAGCGAGGTGCCCGTCTTGTGATCTTTATGTGGTAAATTGCAAAAAAAAAAATAAAAATAAAAAAAAAAAAATATATATATATTTTGCATGATAATCAGATAAGCTTCGTAAATGTGTTTGATTATGTACATTTGTGTTACTGAAAAAAATATAACTGCTGATCTATTTGATTCAGTTTAGGCACTGCCTACGGCACGTCCCTACGCCTCAATGCGATTGTCATACCAAAATCGCATTGTAGCATAAAACTGCAGTGTTGATTTACATGTCCATGCAGTTTACATACTTATGTGATAGATCTTCATTCGCCTGATTACGTAAACACAGAATGTACAGTTATTTAAAGAACTCAATCTGACACAAGACTACAATAATGGCACACCTGCTAGGGTGCAACGGTCTTCTCAGGTCTGCGAAAACAGATTTCTGTGTGTGTGTGTGTGTGTGTGGATTTAATTCTCCTGGTCTACAAATACAAAAACTAAAGAAAAACGGGCAGAGTTAAATTCTTTAGAGATTTTATGTTTTTTTTTTTTTGCACTGTTCTTTCAAATATTCTAGTCTTGCCGGAATATGGTAGGCGGTAACGATGTCGGTGCCAAAGATGATTCCATAGATGAATCAGCGAGTTCTTTAAAACGGAACCCCTCCCAGATGGTTGGCATGGGAATTGGTTCAAGATTGAAAGTATGAGGTTTGCACAGAAAAACTAGAGAAGTGAGTGGGGTTGACTGGAGTTACGTTTGCATTCCCCGATACTTCGGTGTCTGCCATGAAAAAAATGTCAATTCAACACTGAGTTTTCTAAAACATTGTGAGGGTTCTTTTACACGAGATGCAAATATTTCTAGCATCTTTGAAAATGAATAATCTTTTATTCATTAAGACAGACATTTTTAGGCAGCAAAAAATCTTTTCATTTCTTTACTTACAAAAAGGAAATCTCTTAGAACGTATTCTTCAAACCAGACAGTTGCTCACAGTAGTGCCGGTTGTTCAAAGTTTGTTCAGGCTCCGGCAGTTTGTAAATTATACATAATCCCTCGGTGGATTTTGTTCAATTTGACAGGTTAAATGTTATTTCAAATTTAAACGACATTTTTCGTTTGGGATTTTGATAATAAATACATTCTGATAGCCAATGAATATTGTATCTAAAAATGAGTGGATACATATTTGTGGAGCAAAAGAAAAGCTATTGTTTATATGACATTATGCCGTAACAGACATAGTCACATTTGATGTTAGATCGTCAAATGGAGACAGGTGGAGGATTAAAACGGGATTGCTCCTGAATGTACAAGTAGAGCGTGACATCACACGCGCATCCGGTATTAAAGGCGTAGAAACGAGAATGGAGAACAGACACACACATTATATATATATATATATATATATATATATATATATATATATATATATATATATATATATATATATAAACAAAGTGGGAAATTTTTTACTTGTGACATGTTTCGTTTTTTAGGACTTAATCGGACGAGAGTTGTTTACGTTGGAGCGAGTATACATGCGTACTAATCAGAGATGCTGAGAATTTTAAAGTTAGTTAAAAACGTTTGTGTTTTGGATACATAATTACAAGAAAAAAAAAATAATTCCCTTGAATCGCTAGTTCATCTACGGTATTTTTACTCCTAGGTTCTTCCAAAGTTTCACCATTTTTTTTGCAGATATTTTCATAATGTGGGACATTTAATAAGAAGGATGAAGGAAGCAAAAGAGAAAAAAAATCTAAATGAAATTGGTTAGAATACATAACTAAAAGACAAAAAAAAAAAAAAAATAAAAATAAAAGGGGTTTTCTAAATTTAAAATCCTCAGGGACTTGTCCGTGCGCATGTGTAGTCGCACCAACATAAACAAACTGAGTCTGATGAAGTCCTAAAGAAGGAAACGCGTCACACAAAAACATTTTTCCACTTTGTCATACATCTTCCCTCCAAAACTATATATATATGAGAAAGGAGGTAAGTATTGAGAAGTTTTACTTCTATTTTAATGACTATCGCTCTGCACTTTATTAACGGACATTGTTATATTTGATAGATTTTAAATTATATAATTTTGTGTATATTATTTGCTAGCATTTTCATACATACGCGAACGCTCCCGATTTGATTGGACAGTCTCCTACACACCGTCGTTGCAGAATGTAAGGACGACATTCGGCTGAGGGCTATAAACGGCTCGTATACCACAGCTTGACTGACAGTAAATGACGGAATATCGAAGTGAATACCAGGGGAATATTCACATCCTCTCTTATCATTTAATCAATAGTAACATTTCATTATACATCAATATGTTACTTTTTATAAGATCACACGGCATCTTTTTTTCCTAATGTTTGCGGTTTATTCCCAAGGCTTGTAAATAACCCGCTTCATTTAACTAACTCTACAAACAATAACGAGCTCATTACACATAAATTCCAAGATTTCTCTAGTATTGCGTAAAAGCTAGCACTGGGAACTTTTTGAATAAACTTATTTCAAGTCTATAAGCATATCCCATCTCTTTGCATGTATTTGTTTTTATAGTTCTTTGTTGAAGGAGCCTGCAGCAATCAACTATTTTCGCCTGTAAATCGAAAGCCGGTATTCAAATCACCATAGCTCTATCTGCTACGAAAATTGGCACAACACAGCCTTTCTACTATAAATTTCCTCACCTTATTCCCAAACTTATTAAATATCACATGATCTAGCCTTGTTAACAGGCATGATTCTGAATACATTTTGCAAATTAAAATAACCTATCCTGTTTAGTAGCTGGGGGCAATACAATCTGTCTCTATCCCTATCTTTGACCATGTATCAGAAGTTTTGTAATTCTTTAAAGATACGAGTGATGATAGAGAGAAGCATGCTAACGTCACCGTTCAATATTTCATCATCAACACTTGCTCGACATCGTGACGTGACTTCTGTCTTTTCAAAAAATATTTTCATGGCAATTATTCTGATGAGCTTTCTTCATTGTTAATTTATTCCCCACCCCACAGACTAGTTAGGAATATATAGAGACTGAGGTATTACGGTGGCTATATGGGGGTTTTTGTAAGAAATACTATGATAGGTTTGGGTTGGGTCAGTGATTGGTTAGCTGACGGTGGAGCAATGGATAGCGGCTCGGATTGAGGAATCGGAGAGCCGAGTTCGAATTCTAGTCGAATCCATTACATTCACTTACGTGATAAATTGGAAATTTATGAATCTATTTCTTCTCTCTAAATAGCAGAACATTCTATATGTATGGCAACTGTTCTACCGCGGGGGAAAATGGCTCGTCAGTCATGTATCGAAAGATACATGATCGCCTAAGCGTGTATCACATAACTGACTGAATTAAAAATTTGGATTCATCAAAATAAATATTTCTTTTGTAGACATTTTAATGGTGTCTTTTATTATGATGATCGTTGTGAATCACATTTTTAGTTTCTCTAGGCACGGTGGAGTACTAGGATGTAGGAATCCAGGCTTGGGTCAGTGATTGTAGTTAGCTGACGGTGGAGTAATGGATAGCGGCTCGGATTGAGGAATCCAGTCGAATCCATTACATTCCCTAACGTGCTAATACCTTTGGGAAAGGTATGAATCCTCTTCTCCCTCCAGCTATGGGTAAATAGCAGGACAGACCGGATTCTATAGCCTTCGATAGCAACTGGTCTCCAAAAAAAGAAATGGCAACCTACTGCGGGAAAAAATTGCCTCGTCAGTCATGTATCGAAAGATACATCACTTAAACGTGTATTACGTATAGCACATAACTGACTGAATTTTAAAAAGAAGACACATGAAGACCAGCCTTTTCCATTCGCCTTTTTGCATTGTGTTACAGTTTCTGTATATTACAAAAATAAATATCGCTTTTCTCCTTGGTGCAACAACTGCATGCATTTAAGTATAATACTAGATTGGCAGTTAGGTCTCGCCGTATTCTTGTTGAACTAGCTAGATCGCTCCATAAGTTTTTTTTTCTTGCTTGTATAACTCCTTTCCAATTTCTTGTATCCTCGCCTCTTACAATCTTCGAAAGCTTATATGCAGCACGAATCGCCATATTATCTCTTCCTGAAACCTGTTCTTTTATTGTCCTTTCTCTACACTAAAGACTTCTCATTCTCTTTTCCTCCCGCTAACCCTTTGCATCCTAGTGGTATTATCGCCTTGCTTGGGGTGAAATGATTAAACAAATAAATAACAGTCCCACAAACATATGTGGCTTACGGATCCCTCCATATATCTGCGTTGAAAGCCGGAGAGGAATTCATTCATGAGTCAGGTGCTTTGGACACGTAGACGTAGTGGAGCTCATGCTCTCCAAATCAAACCACAGCCGATGTCCCCGAACTTAAAAGCTCGCTTTAATCGTGGACACGTCCCCTTAGATTCCAACGAAGGAACATCCCCGATATTGCACGTGGACTTCTGGATCATTGTTTTGACACAGTTGAAAAGGTTGAAATTTTAAATACTGATTTTAAGCTAAAAATTAAGCTCTCCCTACTTGGCGCAAAACGGATTTTATGTCTATATTTATACTATTGAGAACCTGGGTTAGACAAAGCTTAGCCGTGTAAATATTTACATGCCTAGAGGGTTAAAATCGAACCAGTTTATCATCGTATAATAATTTAGGAACTCAATACTTTTCATTAGGTATCAGCGTCCCGACTCCATCATTGGCCATTCTATGTTTACAAGACAATGAACACGCTCTTCATTGATAATCGAGAAACAGATAAACAAAATAACAAGCAGTCCAGCAGATAATGTAATAAACTATAGCATTTGATAGCGACGCTGTGCTTCGTTTACTCTTGCTGACACCACAGACTTCAGCCAACTACATCAACAGATTCTACTAATGAGCCTCCTGTGTCTAATGGCAGCGACCCGAGGAGACAACATTCGAGAATTCCTGTGAAATTATCCCGTTGGTATTTTACTGTGACTTGGCCATTGAGTTTTAAACGAGTAGAGCTGACTATATGACCTTATAGGTCATCTAATTCGAGTTCACAACAATAGCGTGTGCTTAAAATGTTAAAGACCTCATTTTATTTACGTCGAATGGGGTGGAGAAATGGTAAGCGTAAATTATGAAAACGAGGATCGTTTTGTTATTTCAGCTGATGCTGGTAAGTATTAAACGATTAGAAAAAATACAATTACGGAGTCCATATAAGAAATGAATTCAAGAAATATCAATTTTAATGTAACTTATGTCTCACCGAACTCGTCAGACTTGAAGTCAAGGGCAAAACTTTTTCTTAGCTTCTGTTTGAGATACTAATTTGGTCAATTTTGTTTAGCGGCATATGGAACTCTATAGGTTATTTAAAGCCGAAATCTAAATATTTTTAACACAACTGTATGTCTCCAACTAAGTATATTCTGAACAGCTAAATATATTCTGAACACAACTGTATGCCTCCAGCTAAGTATGTTCTGAACGCGACTGTATGCCTCCAGCTAAGCATGTTCTGAAAGGGATTGTATGCCGCCAGCTAAATATATTCTGAAAGGGATTGTATGTTTTCAACTGAAGAAAATGTATTGCTGGTCACTTTACTATAAAGATGTATTATTGCTAAGTTTTTATATGTAAATATAATTTTATGCTTTCATACTGTTTTGTTATTGTTTAGGGGTTCATTGTTTACCCATAGCTGGGACTCGAACAGGTGATACCACTCCGGGTTAGGGTAGACCTGGAAACAAAAACAATTAAGAGGTGGTTCCAAGCCCCTCAGAAACCTCCAGTCTCCCGATCAGAGGCCTTGCTGCCAGGTGCAGTTTATTCTCATGCCCAGGACTATCGAGATACGAAGAATTTTAGTTAGCTTATGGAGTGGCATTCTGAACTGAAGGAGCCATCCGGACAAATACTATCACAGCGACAGCCAAATGTCTTAAATTACACGAATTTATTTTGTAAAAAGATTGGAAATCAGGAAATCAAACATGCACAAATCACTCTTTTCTCAACTAATGTCACTTTTCAATCCATTCATGAGATTCATCAAGCCAGACCTATAGAGCTAGAAAAAGCCATGTTACCTCCACGGAGTAGAGTTAATCTTATTTACCCCATATTCCCAATTTAAGTAGAAAGTTCTATCCAGTCTTTCCCCCCAAGGACTGCTATATTTTTTAAACAGACTCTCACGTAGATTATTCTATGAACATGGCCAGCTTAGCCTCTTCATCTGAAGAGTAAATTTATCTATCTTCATTATCGTCAGTCTTCAGTTTTTATCAACTTTAATTCATATATCAAACCTTATTCATCATACAAATTTTAACAATAAACCTAAGTATTGGAAGTTTCTCGAGCCCTGCATTGCGTGAACGCTAATATAAAAACCGAAACAAAAAAAAAAAAAATAGCGACTCAAATTTAGCAGAACAAAAAATGTGCGTTATAATAAAACAGATTATTGTATGTTTATTTTTCATAGGAGCGTGCATTCCCAGTTGCTGGAAGTCAATGGTATGCCAATTCGGATTTTCCTCACACGATCTTTACACGAATCGACATTCGCCTCTTTTCGCGGAGTTTGACTCCTTGATGAAAAAATGACTTGGTGGCGTTCACAATTTAACTTTTCCGAAAAAAAAAAAAAAAAAAAAAAAAAAAATGGATTTGGCAGGTTGCTAAGAAAATCAGCTGATGAGTATCCCGCCGAGTATCTACGAGCCATCAAGAAGCGTGCTGAAAATTCCTTCTTCGATTTGTCCAAAAGACAAAACTATTTTTGGCAATATTTAACATGAATGATTAGCTACAATTTGGAGGAATAAGAAGCGAACAACGAATGTTCATAAAGTGACGTTGCTCGTTTAAATCTCAGCTGGATTTCGTGTAGGCTTCCGATAGAAAAAGCAATTAAAAAATCATAATGCATTCATTTGGAGTTTATTACAGCAAGCCGCTTTTATGATGCCTCACTGTTCAAATTTTCAAAGGAAATAAATGATAAAAAAGTTTCAAATGTCCTACGCGTTAAGGCAACAGACAATATTCTTTTGGTTGGTAAGACATTTTTACCTCAAAATTTAAATGTTATTATCTTACGTACAAATATTTTCTGAACGCGATTGTATGAAGAGGATATTGTAGGTTTAAACAGGAGTAAATTACTTTTACTTATACTGATGTTTTGAGATCATTTCCGTTTAATATATATATATATATATATATCGGAGTGATTTTTTTCCATAAAAATCTTCAATACAGATGTAGCTTTTTTTGTTACAAAACTATTCAAAATAATTACACTTGGCGAATCAGCCTCATTCCCTTGGTATTCCATTGATAAGAAGTCCAATTTGAACACTTTCTTCCCAAAAGCCACATCTTTGTGGAACAGACTCGAGAGACGTTGCTTTCTAGGCCACTATCATGACCCTATGAAGAGACACATTTGCTGAAGATAAAAAGCGAAATGTCAAACTCTGGAAATCAAACAATGAATTTGTTGTGAATAAGAGAAGACAAGAGTTATCGGTTACTACAAATATGGACATTTTTTTTCACGCAAAGAGGATTCCATACGGATTATAGTTTACAAGACTTACTGTGGTGTTATTTATTCATGAAACGCAAGTGCATAGAAGGGAACGAAAAATGATGAAGGAAAAAAAAAAAGAGACGCTTTCTCATGTGTACATTTCGATGAAGAATTCGTGGGAAAAATAAGTGATATAAGGATAAAGTCAATTAAGTAATGTGATATCATTAACTCAACGGATGAGACAGACGATAACATTCCCTCTAGTTATATTGGATCCAACGATAAAATGTTCGATTCCTTTCCAAACGATAATATAAGTCAAGAGAATATTTTAAGTTTAAGTAAAAGTAAATTACCTTTAACTTGTATATATATTGCATCCTTTCCGTTTAATATATATCTTGGAGTGATGTTTTAAATAAAAATCTTGAATAAAGATGTAGATTTTTTTTTTTTGTTGCAACACTATTCAAAATAAATACAGGGCGATCCATCCTCATTTCCTTGATATTTCATTGGTACGAATCAAGTTCATTTTGAACAGACTCCCAAGAGGTTGCTTTCTCGGCTACTATAACTTCTAGATCGTTATTTATCCTGTAGTTCCTTATAATTTACAATACTTACTCCTATAAAAAAGCCTCATTTAGCAACCTTCTGCCTTGAGTGGCTCTCTGGCCTTGTATTCGATCGACCATGGCATAAATAAGAGTACATCTTTTAGACCGAGGCAACATATTCCGAAAAAGATAGTATTTAGAAGAACTTAAACACTTTTGGAGGTATCTTCGTTTGAATTCCCAGATGAGGATTCCCAATATATAATTTCCAGATCTATAATTAATAATTTCCAGATGAGGATTCCCAATATATAATTTCCAGATCTATAATTAATAATTTCCAGATGAGGATTCCCAATATATAATTTCCAGATCTATAATTAATAATTTCCAGATGAGGATTCCCAATATATCCTAACAGAAAACTCGAAGTCTTGTGCCTGACGCTATTCTACTCTTGTAGAAAATCATTATGGTTTCTAAAAATATGCAAATATAACCATACTTTGTTGTTTTTAGAAGAACAAAATCGAACGCATCAAGAGAATGGCAATATTAATCATATTTACAAACATCTTTTGGTAAAAGACATTCACATTATGACCCATAACAGCTGTTACGCGCATGTTTCTTTTATATACGAAAATAAACAATTTGTATGAGACAAAGATTGTGGATTTACTACCCTTGTTTCAATGTTTGGTACATTTTGTCTATAGAATTTGTCCAGAAAGAATTGGAACATTTATAAATAAAAGCAAAAGAAGAAACTTGATGAAATTGAATTGACTATTATTTCAGTGCTTGGAAACTTGAATTTTGAGAAATATTTAAATAATATAATTGATATTACATCATTTTTGACATTTAACATAGCTTCAGTGTTATAAGCTAATACTGATAATGACATGCTTATAATCAGAACAAGACTGTTGAAATTCCTAGAACACATCTCGAGGAAAGAGGGCTTGGAAAATTTAACACTCATAACAGTAAAATATAGATAGAAACAGTGAGTAATCTAGCCAACGAATAGATACCAGAGTGGGATCAAAGGATGTTAGAGTCAAAACCCTGCTTAAATCTACAGAGAATACAAGGTTGTGGAGAGCCATGATTAGTGACATCCTGAATAGCTTATAAAAGAAAAAAAAATGATCGGCTGATTTTTCAAGGTCGAATAGTAATTTCGAATAATATTTGTTATTTGGTGTTTTGCTTTTCGTGGTCTCAACCTTCCACCAATGGATGCCGAGGTGCGTACACATAGCAGGTGTTAATTTAAACTCTAGAATATTTGCTTACGTCCGAGCAGTTTCCTTTATAAATAAATAAATAAAAAATAGATAAAAAGATACCTCATTATTTTTCTGACAATTTTAACGCGAGGTTGTTGAGCGGACATATGAAGTTTAATAATTGCTGCCAATCCTAAGAAAAACCATAACAACTTTCAGAAATCTTAATGATATTGAATAAAAAGTTGGTCGATTTAGCATTTAACGCTCCAATGAATTGGAAATCACTAAATCAAAAGATCGATTTTCAGTCAAACATCATTTAATTATCCAAATAGCAAGACACTTCCCCTACCCACCAATTTATTTTAAAATTCAACTCTGTGAGTGCTGAATGGTTTTCCACCCGATATCGGCGGGAGCTGCCTAGGCTTCACTCCCCCACTCATGATAGAGTTCAAAAGCATCTCTGCGTCCTTGTAGGCGACGAATTATTTTCCACTCTGCAACCAGACGTGACGTCGCAAGCCTCCCATTGATCTATCGTTAATTTCATGGAGAGTGATCAGATCAACGACAACTTCCACCCATCCTCAGCTTCACAGCTAAAACCCGCCATGCAACTCACATTGTAGCGAAACACCATCATTCCTTTCATATGCCCCTGGTGGGATGTAAGTTCCACTCAAGCAGCTCAAGAGGATGTTTCTTCCATCACTACAATCTTAACGTGTTCAAGTCTAGGGTTAACCGTTATCTTCCACACATATCCGCATAAGCTGTGCCTCTTACTCTGTAACCCTCTACCTCGAGTGACTCTGGGACCTTGTACAAAGAAAACACTAATATAAAAATAAAATAAAATAAAACTATCCCACAGACAAAATTTCGCTAGCCTCTAATATTATGGCGGATGTTTAAACATGTTACATTACTTAATATCACCATTTCATACCATCACAGCAAGGAGCCACGATGCAATGTTTACAGTGTTAAATTATCCCTATTTCTCTAGTGTTCTTTTGGAAAGGAGTAAATTTCACTAAGGTTATTCTACAGAACCATTACTTTGTGAAAAAAAAAAAGAAAAAAAGGAGATCTACATTCCTTAGTTCCACCAGTTCAGACATTTACATCTAGGACACACGATGCAATATTCACGGTGTCAAATTATCCCTATTTGCCTAGTGTTTTTTTTGAAAGGAGACAGTTGCACTAAGACAGCTTCTTCTACAGAACCATTACTTTGGGGGTGGGGTCTCCTGAGCTACATTCCTTAGTTCCACCAGTTCAGACCTTAACAGCCGAGAACCGCCCTGGTGTGTACAGTGGTATGAACCATCTCCATCCCCTACATATTTCACTTGTAATTTCCATGAGGAATTCAGTCGATTAACTGGTACTTTGTGGAACAAACTCCCGAGTGGATACTCCCTTAATCACGTAAATTCAACTTCAGATCTAGTCTCGATCATTATTTATCCTACATATCCCCACAACCTATAATTCTTAAACCTATACCACCACCCCGTTCAACCTCTAGCTTGGGTGGCGCTTAGGCCTTGTATTGAATGAAAAATAAACATGCACGGTTTTCTTCTCAGAGAGGTATACGCACTTTAATGACATTCTGTTATTATTTCAATGTGAAACATTTTTATAACGAGTAAATGACATAGCAAATGTCAACTGCATTCTCACAAACTAACAACTAAAATTGTTCAACGCAAATGTCTATTATAAGTCGCCATGTTTTTCACTATGTGTCACTCCTTGTGCAGCGGTGAATGGTAAGTAAGAGGAAGGGAAAACTAGTCTCACCCACTTATGCCCTGCATTACTAGAGTCGGATCAGACCAGAAAGGAAACAGCAGCATTAAATGTGATCAATACACATAAAAAATTAACATGTAGAGTTTTAGGTATGTAAATTAGCATACAAACACACACACATTATATATATATATATATATATATATATATATATATATATATATATATATATATACTCTTGCGTATCATGCGACCTTTGAAACCTATTTTTGAAGCTAATTTGGCTATACTAAATGGATATATACTTTTGTCAACTGCGTAGCCAGGGCCAGCAGTATATACGCTAATTTTATATCTCGTGTATGGTGCCATCCCCTTAAAATTAGATCTTCAAAACTCGCATGATACGCGACTATCTATCTACCTCTCTCTATATATATATATATAACAATATGTCGCATTATTACGATTGTTATACGTCCGGGATATTTCAGCTTATTATCGGTTCTTAACTAAAATAAGACATTACTAAAAGTAATAAAAGTAAAAAGGATAACTAACAAAGATTTCAAATTAATCAAAAATCTATATTCTAAAACTGAAATACTTGAAGTAAACCAAAGCATACACATATTTAACGTGAATCCCTTTTTGTGTTGCCGAGGTAAATTTTGCTTTACATATTGTTTTTACAGACGCCGATTCATTGGTGGAACATATCAAAATTTTATAAATTGTCGTAATACCATAACTGCAACGGATTAATTTAAAATAATTCTAACTAAATAATTCTATAATTCTATAAATTAAATAACTAAATAAAAAATAAATCACCGTCACAACTATCACAGTTACAAAAAGTTTGTCTTCGCAATTCACCCTTCAAGTTGAATCTGAGGAGATCGAAAGTACTTAGGTTAACACAGACCGTGGCGCCTTCTTTGATGAATTTCATCTTATCAAGAAGATAATTAAAGAACTGGAAAGTATTATTACCAAAAATAAATAGACATAATATGTCTATAATATTCAATGAAACATGGTTAAATATCTAACACTTTAAACATTATGTTTAGTTGATACTCGCATTTGAGTAGACGCTCCGTTTATCTATTAAACACTCAATTAAACAGTATATTATTATTAGGGACACTGGTTAGATTCCTGGCAGAGAGCGTAAATTTTTTTTAAAGATTTCTCAAACATAAATATACCGTTTAATACAGAAATAGAGCGTCTACTCAAATACGAGTATCCACTAAAAACAACATTTAATGTGATAAAAATGTCAGATTAAGAAAAACATTCTTATATATATATATATATATATATAATTAAATTCCTCATATCCGGACATAATTTTGATGTGTATATTCAAACTATTCGTGGGATATGTAACGGATTTCAAATTTCTGTTTTTCAGGAGATTTACTTTGGATAATTGTTTATGCCTATTTCACCCTAATGGCTTCTATTGGTGCAAAAAGATGATAGGAATAAGAGGAAAGGATTACAAAGAGAAACTACTGCAACAATATATCGACGAGATGCATGATTGTGATGAAATCTGGACTGAAATTGAAAAAGCTCTTGAAAAAGTTGTCAGTTTTATGGAAAGAACGCCAGCATTCAACTATGGCGATTGCAATAACGTAAACAGTGTTTTTCGCTTAACAAATTTCAAGAACAAAAGCAAAACGAAATGCAGAAAAAAGTTGAGAATGACATTAAAAGAGAAAGAATCATTATGGAACAACGACTAAAAAATCAGCGTTATATTGTCTTGCATACGTGGCATACTGGATTTTCATTAACATTACATAATTTATTTCTTTTTCCTTAAAATCATTTCCGTTATATATCAATCACCATTAGCTTATTTTGTTTACTATAATATATTGAAAATAAATGTTAAACTTGATTTCACTTTTATTTTTATCTAAATATAAACACACCATTATCCTGATGTGTAACTAATTCCTCATATCTGGAAGGCATTCTTAGTCCTGTTGCCAGGGGTTCTACTGTCTATATTTGTATGTGCCTACGTTTAGTCATCAAGGCAAATACTTTAATAACACGATATACCGGAATAATTGCTTACATGAATTTGTTAATAATTCTGTAAAATTTTGTTAAGAAAAATGCACAGATAAATAGTTTCATTTTTCATCTGTCATTCACCTGTTGGCTATCGGATATGGTTCTTGCTGTTGTTCATTGAGATGAGCCCTGTGTAAGGATATAATAGCCTTCGACACATTAAACTCATGGGGGTGATATGTTCGACTTGTTCTCCACGAGCTTGACGTATATAACTTGCACATGCGTAGCCTACTACAGTTGAAAGCAGCGACATTTAATTCCCCTCGCTTCGTTTCATAGGTAATTAGTAATGAACAGGTGGGTTGAATTTCGTAGGTTATCTTCCAACAAGGTTTTTATCTAGAACAATTCGACAAAGCTGCAAATTAATTACTTACCTTTCAGGTGAGATCTAGACTTTCGTGTTTTTTTTTCCAATTCAAAACAACTTTTTCGAAAGGGCAGAGATGAAATTGTACTTACCTGTAAAGAAGAAAAAATAATTAAATCATTGGCATTTATATGTATTTAAATTGCAAATTTCAACAGGATTTTAAAATGTTTAATAATGTCACTATATTTTTTTGTAAATATCCTAAATATAGAAATCAAATATAGGGCCGATTCTTGGCTTGTAACAATTCATATACGATACAAATCAGTAATACGTAAATATTATATATATATATATATATATATATATATATATATATATATATATATATTAGTAGAAGTTCGACTATTTCAACTCAAAGAATTAGTGTGACAGTAGTCAAAGTAAAATAGGTTCAAAGAATGCATTTTTCTATCAACTTCAAAGCCAGTAGAGAGAAGCCATCTTGACTTTGGTACATACTTGAGGGAATACTAAAGTACACCATAAAAAGGTATGCAGTAATAAAAAAAAGCAATCTGCATACAAAACATTAAACTGGATTTTCTCAGGTGCAGGTTATGGAACTATTTGACATGGGGGATAAACAACTTTTAGTTCTTGTGGCTAACTCGTATAACATAATGGCGGCGATTATTAATTATTCTGTGTGCTGTCCAAACATACAACACAGTAATTAAGGCATTTAAATAAGTTAATTTAAAACGAACAAGTACTTAATAATTTATTTGGACATTTTATACATATTATGAGGTAAATATAAGAAAAGAAGGGTAAGTTTATATATACACACTTAAAAGGGAAAAATAAAACACACATATATAAGTGTTTAATAAAAACTTTTTGAAAAGCGAAAGTTATGTATATACATTTAAGTGTGATAAATAAACTGCTGAAAATAAAAAAAATACAAAAGACACACGTTGAGGGGTGTTAATTAAATCCATGAAAATGGAAAAGTTCCAATTCAAAGCACACATTGAATCGACATCAGAGAATCAAGAAATGATTTAGTTGTTTAGTAAATCGTTTGACTTCACAATGCGTAATCCATTCACCCACTGTCCTTGCTGATGGTCTGTATTTATAGCTTTCCTCAGCAGGTGCTGGCTCACAAAAAATGTCTTTCGAAAATGCGAGGGAAATGCCTTCAGTGGTCGAATAATAATTTTGAATGTTTTAAACACTACTGGAAGTGCTACGCGGAGCCTATGCGTAAATAACTGATTTTGGTTATTCGACTCCTGACTCTAGAGATGTAAACTTCTGGTCAACCCGACAATATCAATATAATACTGGTAAAATATTTCATGTATACCTACTTTGAACCCCTGTATTGAATATATATTTGTAAATATTGTTCAGTCAGTAGTCCTTCCTTTACATCCTGACAAGTCATCTATTCCAAAAATATTTCTACCAATATCCATTATAATACTATAATAATGACCTTTTCGCTTATAGACAGAAAAGTAGTTAGCAGTTTATATATATATATATATATATATATATATATATAACTATTTTATTTAGCTTGTAATGTTTGCATTAATATCTAACAGCTGATATTTCCTTTACATCAAGAAATTCGATGCGTAACACAAGGTTTGAATGTCAGAAATTAAAAACATTACCAAATTTAATGGTTCAATTATTAATTTTTCAATCTCGTAACGAGAACTGTTTATTAGGCGAGGAAAACAAAACTTGAGAGTATAGGTAAAGATAGTAGAAAACGATAAAAAGAATTAAAACATGTTTATATAGAAATTTCAAATGTATTCAGTACGATTATTACTGGGTTTTTTCCTCCATCAATTTTCCTTCTAACTTTATACGCGATTATCATTGAAGGAATGTTTTCGAATATATGTTTAAATCATTCCTGTGTTATCACGAGCAAACTCGAAAGAGAGAATTTATAATCAGCCTTGAATGTCAATCAATCCCCAGTTCGTGTTGTAATTCCGTAGTTAACAAAACTATGTTTTATATAAAATACATACGACTGAAATTTAAAAAAAAACAAAAAAAAAAAACCCTTTCCTCATATAAACTGACTCCGCAAACGCCAAAGGCAAAATGCTTCGCATTGATTATTACATTTTCCACTAAAAGTCAGGAAGTTTCAGGGAAAAAATACTTCCATTCGAGTTCAAGCTGCTTACCATAAAGATGTTATTGAAATAAAATTTGTTTTTGTTAAATGGCAAGGTTTCCGGTCTGATATTAACAAATGCTCCTAACTATTTTCCTTTCCTTTTTTTAATGCCATGTTCCTCCAAGATGACAGAACTCACGAATCCTCAGAATGCTTCTTTTATTATCTGAACGGCTATTCATTCTTGGGTTACAGTGAGTTTTTCCGTTGCTTTCTATTGCTTGAAATTCAAAGTTTTACTTCTCTTAGACTAGTTGCTATCCAAGATTAAAAAGACAATTCTACACTACTGTTTACTTTGTGTGTGTGAGAATACATGCTCCTGAAAAAATTATTTGGATTGAGCTATTCGGAGAGAAAAGTGAAATTGTAAACAGTGACTATCACTGCTGTTGATGCAAGATTCTTCGTCCCTGTCGTACGCCAATGGCTTAAGGATAGAATCGCCAACTGATACCAAATCAGCAAGGTTTTGATCCTGACTTGAAGCAATCGGATGTGAAAAAGTCTATGTGGATGATTTTATATATATATATATATATATATATATATATATATATATATATATATATATATATATATATATATATATATAAAATCTCAAGCACACAAAGTAAACAGTAGTGTAGAATTGTCATATATACATATATTTTATATAGTTGACTCATCGAAGTTAAGCAACTTCGAGCCTGATCAGTACCAACGTGGGTGACTACCTGGGAATAAAAGATGCTATAAACTTGAATGGGTGCATGGCGTAATAAATAATGGCTCGGAATTTTTCATCAGAGAGCCGAGTTCCAATTCCCGTTGAATTTGTTATATTCACTTACTACTCTTTGGAAAAGGTAGTAGTCAACCTCTTCCCCACTAGCTATAGGTTAATTAATAAGATCTGTATCACTAAACAATTATCCGAACCAAAACAACAAAAAACAAAAATACAACCCAAGAATATTTTCTGGCTTTAAATAGCCTGCAAGGGGTTGATAAGCCATAGCAAAACGAATTATAATTTAGAAAGTTGCTGCGCATAGGATAAAATAGCATTTTAAGAATTTATTATAATCTTCCAAGGGTTAGAAATTTTATTTTGAAGGCCTGGTATAATCCTTAATTCGAAAAGCAACTTGGAAACATCAAAATACCGAAAAAACTTTTAAATTGGCTTTTAATAATTACTGTGACTTTATATGCGCTTTATAAGAAAAAATTACTCTTTTATATATATATATATATATATATATATATATATATTTTTAAAAAGTTAGAAGCTCGACATGTTATTTTTCCCACGCGTGTACCGAGAACTTTTTAATGCGTTTCCTGCTCTATTTCACCTCTGACCATTTAATATTATCATTTTTTTTTATATATATTATTTATATATGCGCAGTACTTATTGGAAATCGCTCAAAATCAGGGATAGAGCTAACATATTTAGTTAGACTGATACGAGTTTGTGAACCTGGGATTCACACTATTTGCGATCGCCAGACAAACTCTGATGATCGCAAATAGCGTGAAACTCAGGGTCACAAACTCATATCAATCCTCTCTCTCTATATATATATATATTACACACAAGAGAGTGTACGCACGCACATACATTGACAATTATTGTGGGCATATTTAGAAATGTTTGAGCTAGAGGTCAGAGAGAGAAAACGTATTCATTGGATGACAGCAAAACAAACGATTCCGAATATTTGTTGGTAATTTTTGCTGACTTCCTAAAAAAAAAAAAAAAAAAAAAAAAAAAAAAAAACCCTAAAGGACGTCAATAAAAGTTGGAATCAATCGACCGAGACGAATAATACATTTGGCGACACAAATAATCGCAATAACCGTTTTTCTAATTCCAAAGCGAGAAAATGAAAAAAAAAAAAAAAAAATCACCGCAGATATGACAAAATAATCAGAAAGAAAAAAAAAAAAAGGTAAATTAAACGAATGGATAGTAATAAAAGAGACTATAGTATTCCATTTGTGCCAGTTCCCCAAAGACTCCTGCGTTCTCACTCTTCTCCCATGATAAAGAATCAACGGCATTATTTTTATTAAAATACTTATATTAAAAGCTATGTTATAATCCACGCTGGCTTTGTGATATCAACAACACATCGTTTGACCTGTAGAGCATCTCATCCAGTATGGTTCTAATGTTTGATAGCAAATTCAGTTTACCATCACCTGATGCCCATTACAGTTCACCAGGAATATGTTTGATTTTTTGAGGGTTTGCGAAAATTAATAAAAAAAAAAAAAAAAAAAAAATAGTATTCATAACTTAATTCTTTATACCATTCGAAATCATGCTTCTTAATTTACCGTCCCCACCCGACAGAACGTAGGCGATTATAGCTCCCCACAATTTCTTATAGCTTTTAACAAAAGTTTTTTTTCTTTTCTCCTAAACCCTCTTTCACCATCTGTTTACTAAAACTCATTAAGTATCTTATGCATTGTTTTCTTCTGTTGATCCTGCCTTCAATCTGTCCTGTGAGTATCAGATTTTCCAAGCACTTTTTCCTCATTATGTGCCCTAGAAACCTATCTGATTTTAAATTGTAGAGAGCCATGATCGCCTACGTTCTGAGGTGGGTACAACAGATTAAGAGTAGATTGGCGGCAAGATTTCCTCCTTTTACAATTAGAATGCTGAGATGTAACTAAGTTCTCGGTTAATAATTTCTTCTCTCGTACTTTTCGTTTGTGGAATTCATCGGAGTTCTTGTTTCACAGTCATATTTGATCTTAGAAAATATAAATGCAACGTCATTGGTTATCTTCGGTTTTTCTGTTCTTTTATTGTTCTCTCTCCTAGATAGTGTTTTTTTTTTCTTATTCGTATTCACACGCAGTAACGCCTTGCATCTTAGTGGCTTTATTGCCTTGCTTAAAGTGAAATGAACAAAGAAAAGTTATCATGGATTTCGTTCGTCGTAGTATCAGATCTTCTTTTAGGTGTATTGACATACTCTGTAATCTAGGCATTTTAAATGAAGGCAAGTATTCAATCGACATAGGTAGTTTTTTTTCCATTTACATTATTCAGGGTAATTTCGGATGAATTATTCTTATAATAGTCTTATTCAACTTTGTGTCGCTTTTCCCTTTCTTCCAATGAATATGTGACTTTATAAGCATTACAAAAGCCAATGATTGTAATCCAGAATATATCTTCCATAGTGTTTTAATCCATTCGGTCATGTGCCAGACCCCCTGGAATCGTATTTGGTGTAAAAAGCTGAACATATAACTTGCTCATCTCAAAAATTCCCACATATTTTCTCAATGTTTAATCACTGTGTGTATGTGCGAGTTTTCATTTTCTCTTTAAAAATACTTTTTAAAACAATTTTTTTATCACTCTAAATGTTATATATGCTAGAGTTAGAATTACTGTTTATTTTTTCCCTTGAACAGTAAAATAAATATCAACCGGCCTAGATCGAGAAGCAAGGGAAAATGTGCATACGGTCAAGAATCGAATCTTTATCTCTTTTCCATCAGGTAAACTTATTATAGCCGAAGTGTATTGCTACCAATTTGATTACGGGAGACAGTCATAATCAACAAATCAATACGTACAATAGAATATCTAATCATGCTATAGATAAGAGTTTAATATTTCAATTTAAATAAATACGAAATATTGTCAAACATGCAAAATGCACAAAGCAAGCCAGATATACACGAGTTTTTTTAAAAGGTATTATACATAAGTAAATTAGCGAGTAAATAGATTTTATAATGACGTCTTAATTGTAATTTTATTCATTCATTCATAGCACTGGAATAACTCAACCTCCTCTAGAAGACCAACACACACAAAAAGTGGGTTACTAAAATTTTTTTGAGAAAAAGAGAGAGGGAAAGATATATAGAGAGAAAAAGTGAGAGAGAAAGAATAAGAGATACGGAGAGAATAAGAGATATGGAGAGAATAAGACAGAGACAGATAACCCTTTCTATTACCTCAGCACACTCGTTTGACATAATATTTCGAACATCATATAAAGTTTTTCTCTGCCAGTCTTTTAGTTCAAATTAGAATAAATATAGACAATACCCACTTGAATCCTGCCCTCATTCGAACATCCAATCTGGAGGTTAGCAGGCAAATAACATATCCATTACACCACTGTTCTGCTGCTTGAACAATGCGATCAATTTTACTCACAAATACTAAATTCGAAAGAACACGCAGATAACACACTCTTTCTTTAAACTTTTCAATTTCAGATTTTATTCTGTTTACACGCGCTCTATATACTGGGAAAGGTTTGATATTTATTTCCTCTGTGCTTTCAATATTTACTTTAATTTTTGATGTCGTTAATAATATCTTATCTGTGGGATCTGCTTTGGGCGTTACAGTTATCGGCGCAGAAAATGAAATAGTCTAGGTGGTGTCAGTTGCGTTAACTTTCGCACTAATACCATTGGGAAAGGCATCGAAAGAAAGAAAAATGAATTCCAAATCGTGAAGAATACTGTCTTTCCAACGTTATCATGACAATTCACTGATAGTGAGAGAAAAAAAATCAATTGAGAGTCATGACCGCCTGGGTCCTGATAGAATTTAAAAAAAAACAATCTTATCTGGAACGTTACGGGTTACAGAAACATTACTATTAATTAAGAAGCATTTCTATAATAAAATCGCTTTTAGTGAATTTCTATATATACTTATTTCTGAATTTATGAGACGAGGAATTGTCATTGTTTACATAGAAACGAGAATCCTCATCCTTGTTGTTGCGCACTTCGGGACAATAGCGTCGTGGATTTGGTGGTATGATGATTTGCAGTTCAATCCCTGGGCTGGCTAGTACAGACTTAGAATCAATGGAAACAGTACGAGCAATAAGTGAACATTACTAAATAACAAGACCAGATAACCCTAGGCCTGAAAGGCGGAATGAGAAAAATCTACCTCAATAAATTAAATATAAGATTTAGTTCGAAATTTATTGAAGGTTACCCGGATCGACAAACCCCCGAGTAAACCTCAAATGAATGACGGCTGAAACATGGTGATAAGAAACATGAGGACATTCGTCAGAAAGTAAATAATTCTGTATATGCTTTTTTTTTTTTTTTAATTTGTTGTCACTGTACTCTTTAATTAGAATGTATGAAATGCTAATGGATTTGAAATCACGAGAAACAAAAAAAAAAGCAAAGAAACCTAAAAGACACTAGAACTAAAGAAAAAAAAATGAGAGACGCCAGAACAAAAGAGACTCCAGACCAAAATAAAAAGAGACGCTAAAAGAAAATGATTCAAGAACAAAATAAGACGCCAGAACAAAATGAGACAAGAACAAAATAAAAGACACAATAGGCAAAAAAAACAAAAACAAAAAAAAACAACAACAAAAAAAAAACAAAAAAAAAAAAAACAACAACAAAAAAAAAAACAACAAAAAAAAAAAAAAACCGAAAAAGACGCAAGAAACACAAACCTGTGAAGACACCCACACACACACAAAATTCACAAAAACAAAAAAAAATCGGAGCCGAGTGAAATTCTAATAGCTTAATCTGGTTTCTGGCTTTTTATGGAATTTCAGAAGTATTGCGCAAATCCAGATTAAATGATTACCAGACACAAAATTCTCCGATCTAAAAGAGATGTAGGCCGAGCGAATGGAAATTTGTAAATCGCTTTGACAAACTTCATTAAGGAATCAGAGCAGATTTTCGGGTCGGTATTCTTGTGTCAAAATAGGGTCAAATATCGGCGCAATGATGTCACCGATCTGTAAGCATCGAAAATTTATGGTTTTCTTCACCGCCATTTTTTATTGCACTCTTCATTGCGTCACGACATCTGACTGGCGATTTTGTGGTTATACGCATCCGTCTTGAAATTACTTTGGAGTTTGAATTTAATTGCTATCTTTCTCTGGATTTAATGACGTCTATAGAAAACAACGATAGGTTCTTAAGAAGAAGTGACTGAAAAATTGGCAGCCTTTTTTCTTGTTGTAGTTAAATGGCATGCGACATTTAAAGTGCATTCGAATGTTTGCGATGACGCCATTTTTAATTCAATGATACCGGCGTCAATTCTCAAGACTATTAGGTCGTTCGAAAAAGTAATTTCGCATCTTTGAAGACTCAAAAAAAAAAAAAAAAATTTTAAAAATCCTCGAGATATTAAAAAAAAAAATAAAATAAAAAAGTGATGTATTTATAAAAGACACAATCACTCTAATTAGCCAGTACAAAATCCCTTTAACAAGAATTTCTTTTTCCCTTGACAGAAAATTCAAATCCAGATTCTATTTATCCTGATTTGAGAATGATTGTAGTTTCAAAAGATCCAACTGCAAGAAAATAAATTAGAGATCCGATTAGAATAAAAAAAAAATAAATAAATAAAAATAAATTAAAAAAATCTGAAAACCAATATCGAGGAATGCCGATATAGATCCTTCAACCCAAGAGTTCGATGATAGAAAATATCTTCAATATGTCTCATCAACACAAAAGACGATTTGCAGTTCATTATGGCTCTAAACAAGTTTTATTAAATTCAACCAAAAGGTTCGTCTAATTTTCTTTTATTCTAATTTTCATGCTTTTGATTAAGATGCCAGGCGAGGCAAGGTTTAATAAATTAACTTCTCAATATGGGTTAAAGCTTAATGGCAATGATATTCAAAGAACTTAAAACGATTACATGATTACTTATTTATTTTACTTATAATTTTTGCCACGTGCTACAAACAGTAGTCTCTACATTATTTTACGAAATTATGACAAACAATCAACAGTACCCTTTTATAGCCATCTGACAATGGAAGCGATTTACTAAGCATAGCATAGATGTGGCACAAGGTCAAAAAAGGAGCACTCGGTGAGGAATGAATTCAATACTAAGTTGTAATTGATCTATCGAAAAACTTGTTAACCATTACTACACGAGCGCCATAGAATCATAATTTCCTAATTTTTCCTCTTGCATTAAGTACTTAATGCCGAAATTTAATTTTCTTGGAAGCTTTGAAGTAATAATTATATGCATATACAGTGTAACCCGGATATAAGAGAGTTGTCAGGACCGGAGAAGAAGTCGCTTATATCCGGGTTTGGTCTATTTTGTTTAGGTAAGTATGGCTCTAATTTGGGACCAGAGAAAATCTCTCTTATATCCGGGTTACACTGTACATCTTTATACGGACCTAATTACTAAAGCCAGTGATATGTCCGTTTTATATTGGTTATATTTTGGAATACATTGCTCCCGTTCTTTATTGCTGTAAAATTACAATAATTATGGCCATGGCCAAAAAGGGGGATATTGCTTGAGACTTGTCTACACTATCCTATACTTAGCTAGACAGATTCACGACCCATTCATTCTATTTCAACTTTTGACTCGACTTATTTAACGCCGAAATCTAAATATTTTGGACTCATTTGTATTCCTTTAACTACAAATAAAATGTCTTGTTGGTAAATGTTTCCATCATAATGGAGGGTATTTTTTTTACTATAAAATTTATTTTTAAACTTTCCTAGTGTTTTGATTTTTGTTTGGTGGCATTCACTATTTACCTATAGCTGGGCCCCTAACAGGTGATACCACACACCGAGTAAGAACAGCAGCAATTAAGAGGCAGTTCCTCACTTCTGAAAACCACCCGATCAGTGACCTTGCTGCCGGATGTATCGGCACATCCAAGACGTCACCTATAGAAGACTATGTTCACTAAAGAACTCAAGTGGAACTCTTATATACAACCCATTGATAAAAATGCTGAAAAAAAAAAAAAAAAAAATGGTCGGTTCATTATATCGATCCAAGAATTACCAGATTCTTCTACGATTTATTTTATTAAGAGTCAGATTAAACAAAAAACGAAGTATAAGAGACGAACCGTGAAAATTTCATGGAGAGAATGAATAAACAATGAAGTGTTAAAGAAAATGGCAATAGAAAGAACACTTAATCAGTACCAGGACAAGATAGCTTAAATTACTTGGACACATAATGAGAAAGGAAGGCTTGGAAAAATTAACCCACACAAGGCATATAGAGTCCAAGAGAGATGGGGGAACAAGTAGGACAGAAGTCTTACCAAAGATCAAAAGGGATAAGAAAGTATGGAGAGCCATAATCGCCTTAGCCCACAAAGGAGGAGAAAAATATTAACGATCGTTCACTTCCAAATAGTTTCTAAGAAATAATGGAGGGCGCTGCACGATATCAGAAAGGTTACTTTGTATAGAATATCTAGAAACAATTATTATACCATATGTGAGATGATGCTACACAGTCTTCACTTTCTAGCTTGATATAGTTCAACAGCATTTACACCGTCTTGTCTGTGTGTGTGTGGTGGGGAGATACTTATTCTTCACTCCGAAACTTCTTACCCCACAGATGATGGCTAATTCCATACCGAATGTTTGGCATTATCAAGTCTCAACAGTTCAGATCTTTACAGCTAGAACAAACTATGCTACACTCATAGGAGTGAAACCTCCCTCATTTCTTTCGTATTCCAGAGGCAAAAAAAAGTTCCACCCTGACAGTTTGTTCTTCCTAAAGAACTGCCACTTTGTAGAATAGACTCCGAATTCGGTTGCTTCCCCCTGAACACTATAATCTTAACGTCTTCAAATCAAGAGTCATTTGTTGTTTATCCCTTTCGTAGGTACTTTATCGTAATCTCATTGTCAACAAGATTATCTCGCGAGAGTACTTCTGTACTCCATACTTGTGGCCTTGTACCACATCTAATCACTATGTATCCCCCTTATTACCATTATCTTTCATATCGGACCTCGTTTTAAAAGTAACCTAGTATATCGAGTCTTGTACTGGCTGAACTGTAATGATAGATATTTCACTGCTGTTTACCGTTTAAGCACAGAGAGCCAACTAGCGCTGTTCTGCCTACTAACGGCTGTAGAATGTTAGTCCCAAGAGTTGCAATAAAAAGCAACTGAAATTAAAATTGAAAAAGAAAATACTAGTAAAATCTTAATCATGGCTTCTTAGTTTCCGGCTAATGGAATTTTAACTTAAGACATTCGAAAATTTACATTTTTTTTGTTAGGATTTATGGTGAAGTTTGTTTTTTTTTTTTCTTTTAACGCGTTTTCATATTTGTTCAACTTTCTTTGATGATTTTATCAAATCATTTTTGCCGAATATATTTTGTGGCATTTCCCAAGCGTACGTCGAATCGATGTTTTAAAAATACATCTCTAAGCCATCTTTCAATTTACACACCAAATTGTTTTAGGCAAACTTTCACGCTTTAGATGCCAAGACGAGAGCTCACTGTTTATGAAACATCGTCGTCCAATGCAAGTTTGTTTTTATTGATTATTTTAGTAATATTATTCAAAAACCGTAATGAAAAAAATAGTGAGCGACTTAGAATCTTATTTGGAAACCCAGCATTGGTAGCAAAACCGAAGCTTTGTACAAGGCAGCAAAAAGAAAAAAAAAATCTAGTATTTTTTAGCCATATGACGCTTGATTTTATATTATCAAAATACCGTTTTCTCGTTACACTATCAGTCAGTTATGTACTATGCATGATACAAGTTTAGGCGATCATGTATCTTTCGATACATGACATTTTTTCCAGCAGTAGGTTGCCATTTCCTTCTGCAGTAGACCAGTAGTCATCCTAGTCGGCCCTGCTATTAGGTTGGTGCAAAAATAATGACGTAATAATGTCGTTTTTGACGTTAAAAAATACGTCAAAAAACGACATTATTACGTCATTATTTTTGCACCAACCTAATAGTTCCATACTCCTCAAAACCTTCAAATCCCCGATCAGAAGCTCTGCTGCCGGATATAGTTTATCGTTATACCCAGAGATAACTTGCTGTTGTAAATATTCGATACATGAAACATTGTACTATAATCGGCTACTCATAATATATATTAAAGACATTTTTCAAAAAACCAACAGACTGACAATGTTAACAGGAATGACCTTTTTTTGTTTGAATAGGTCTTAACCTTTACACTCGAGTTGATTTGATCTGCTTAACGGCATATCAACGCATTACTAACATTTAATGCCGAAATTTAATTTTCTTGGAAGCTTTGAAGTAATAAAAATATATGTTATTCTGCTTTCACATTTGAAAACATGGTAAATGATACTCGGCTTTTGTGCATATTCACATGTTTGTAAAAGACTCTGGGTCGAGCATTACAATTTATTTATTGTATTTAAAAATACAATTATTGCAAAAGGCTGAAGGGGAAGTGAGGAAAGATTGGACGTCACTGATTCTCCTGTACCTAGCTAATCTGATTAACAACCAATTCCTTCTTAGAATTGACTCAGTCACAAGAAATCATTCATCACCATTCAATCCGACATATACCACAATACTGCATATTCACAGGGAAATAACCCCACTCCGCTAACCCATATTCACAGGGAAATACCCGGAAATACCGCAGTTCCCGGTTAATTGTTGTTGGTTTTTTTTTAAACTTTCGTCATTTACATGACGTGTTTGTTATTCTCAGCATTCGGCGATAGAAATCCATCTATCGCTTTAAGACCTAATTTGGGGTCTGCATATTTAGTCTCAAAATTTGCTATTCAGAAGCTACAGAGGGACATTTTCCGTCCTGATAAATGGATAAAAATTGATTGCATTTGTAAGACTGTACTTTAGTTATTGCTATGTACTTTTGAAAAGAAAAAAGGAAAAAAAAATGCATCAAGTCGGAGGCATTCCGTATTCTACAAACGTAAGTTAAAGTCAATAGTTTCTTCCAAAAGACTAACCCTCCTGTAAACGCGTCTTTACCTGTTCTTTTTAGCCATATATATCAAGTCAGCAGGTACGAGCAGTATAAAGCACTTGTTGACTAACTGGTTGATGCTTTGAAATGGGATATTGTTAGTTGTCCATCCTTTATAATAAAGGCTGTTCCATTAAGTTGGAATGATTTTAATGTGAATTAAGTTTGAGCGTCTAATGATATTTTTTCTTTTAGATTTGGCGGACATTTCGGCAATATTATTTTTCACACATAATTGCCATGACTTAAATAACATAATCCAATACAGAAATTTTCACCAATAACACATTTATTTACTGCTGACTGATCCTTCTTAATGAAACACCCTTATATATAATCCGTCTTAATAAAACAGTCTTTATCTACATAAATATCCAGAGATTCACCTGTCAGATAATAAATAAATAAATAAATAAAAATTAATATTTGTTTTTAAAAAATTCAATCATTACTAATTCAGTTCTGTTGCATTTCGGAAAACAAACAAAATGTTTGGAGGGCAAGTTGTCTAGAAAAAAAAATGAGCAAGTTATATGCTGAAAAAAAGAAAATTACGGTTCTACCTCAAATATTATTCTGGTGTTCATTTTATTTATCAGGAAATTCAGGTTTGTGTTGAAAACAGAATCAGTCAGGTTTATGAAGATCTACTTTAAGTAAAAACTTTTGTGAATTACACATTCACAAGAGTTTTTCATGAAGAAGCGCTTCTTGGGTGAAAAGCTGTCAGAGTTGGATTTCTTTATTACAAATGTAAGGTGGAAAGGTGTTTCGACACCGTGGACGAAGCATGGAGAGTCTTAGCGGTAAAGGCCTGAATTAGCAGAAGCTTGTCTAAACATTTGCCAGAGAAATATTGACAGATGAGGGACAGGCTTGCGACGTTGGTGAAGGGGCCGCAGGTTGAAAATACGTTAATCCCACACAAGACCGCGAAAACTACTTTGATCATAATACTGGCAAATCTTCAGAATATAGAGGTCTTCATTGTCGGGATGAAGAAAAAATTCCTTAGAACCGACAAGTGTATAAATACTCGCTTCGTATCTCTGGCAAATTGATACATGAAAAACTAATGATCCGAAATTATATAAAAAAAGATCCTTGATTATCCAAGTATGGACTTATGAATAGGCGTGTACATAGACGCTCGGTAATGTTTACTCATAAAATCAAGAAGTTAAAAGTTTTTTTTTTTAATTGAATTTACACGGGTAAAATATAGCATTTGGATTTAATAAGCGCAGACAATGGGAGAAGTATACAGGCCAAATAAGCAGAAAGAACAGACATGGTACCAAGAAAGTTAGAAATTGATACACTGGCTTTTATATTTCCTAAGACATCAACTACTAACATTAGTAGAACTATTTCATATGCGATCCTTTATTAATAAGCTAGGAGACACGTGGGTGCGTTCCCCAGGCAATCAAACTACTTCTGGGGGGAGCCGGGGTTATTACATAGTGTCTGAGGGCGGCTTGACGCATGGACCTCCTTGTAAAATAGAACGCGTGCCACATTTTTTACAAAATGGGTGGACAAATAATCCGAAACACTGGCAGACAAGCCATTTTAAAATGACTATAGCGAATCTACCTTGTTTTCTCTAAGATAATATCAAGGTATGCGTATGAAAAAACGACAATGTAGTTTGTATAAAGAATTCTGTTCGATAGCAGTTTCATTTACTTGTTTAAGTGAAAAAAAAAAAAAAAAGAGAAATTCATAGCTTGACTTGCACGCAATGAAAAGGTATTAAATTTAGTGTACGAAGACTTAAACGGTTCTCTGATTTCGGGATGTCCGTTGTTTTAATTGTCAAGGTTATTCGGAGCCAAACGAAAGAAAAAAAAAAGAAAAAAAAAGACAAGAGGCAAACAGACTTAGGAAGTCTAATTTAACGAAGGACACGAAAGTTATCGCGATCACCCTGATAAACAAGCCCCACCAATTTTTTTTTTTTTTTAAATTGTAAAAATTCCTTGTAAGTACGTCGAATATCATCCGCATTTAGGAAGTGTGTGTAACTTCATGATTTTTGGTAATTTTTCATTCTGAGGTTTGGAGTTATTGCGAGGAAAGTTAAATTTTGATTTAAAATTTATAATTTTAAAAGAGTGACAAAAATGTTAAACAAAAAAAAAATCATTGATTGAAAATTTATAATTTCTTGGAGAGAATCAATATTTGCGACAAGTAACTTCACACAAAGAATTGGAAAAACAGGAAGTGAAAACAATAATAAAGACAAACAGTGCAAAGAGCTACAAACGATAGGAGGTTGTGGAGAGCCATGATAGCACATAGAAGAAAAAATGAACATTAACATATTGTAAGCAGCTGAAATTTGAATTAACAAGGAATAAAGAATTTCGAAGAACAATGTCGGAGAACGAAAACTCATTAAAAAAGTTGCACTAAGTCTTCTTATGAACGTAAAGAATGGAAATTAAACGTCATTTAAATGTCAACATTAGTTAACGATTACAATTTGATTAAGTGTTTTTGTTTAATATAACTGTTTGAAGAAGAAATGGTCGATTGACCTACAGAAAGTCAATGCTATTGTTCAAATGCAATAAATATTCATGGTTGTCGAATGATAAAAAAAAATTATCATTTCACAAAGTCAAAACATTCGACAGTCATCGATTTGAAAAAAAAAAGAAAATCAAATGTGATGCATATTTTTTTTCTTTTAAACAATTTCAATAAAATTGGCTCTTACCTCAAGAAGAAATCTTTCGATGAACATGACGCTTGCTTGCTATTCTACAGAATGCTACAGATAACATAAAAAATGGCAGAGAAAACGAAGCCTCCTAACGCCTTTGTAGAAAATTCGGTTACACGCCCATGCACGGATTTACAAGGGAGATAATTAGTTTTTTTTTCTTTTATTATTTTGCAGTTATAACTTAGTTTGTCACAGAGCTACGCTCCTTAAACTTAGAGGAAGCACGGCAGAGTAATGGATCGCGGTTCAGACTATGAACTTGAAGAGCTAGGTTCGAATTCTAGTTAAGTCCGTTATGTTCAGTTTTGTGCTAATACTCTTTGGAAAAGTTTGAATTCATCTCTTCTCCATGGTTAAAATGCCAGGACAGGCTGACATCTGATCTAGGAGAAGTAAAAAACACTCTAAATTTAAACAAGGCTAGAGAGGGCTCCGTCAGGCTAGTTTGTTCAACACACACGTTAAGGATTATGGGAATTCCAAAAATAAGAAATGTTTGGATATTGTTTTTTTCAATAGTATTTTTTGTGT
The DNA here is from genome assembly GCA_963932145.1 of Acanthosepion lycidas. Classification (NCBI taxonomy): domain Eukaryota; kingdom Metazoa; phylum Mollusca; class Cephalopoda; order Sepiida; family Sepiidae; genus Acanthosepion; species Acanthosepion lycidas. Next base: position 130,076,334 of record OZ010572.1, read on the forward strand.
CATAAATATTGTTAGTAATGAAATGCATTGTCTGAGAATGCGTGCAACCAAAAGTAAAATCGGTAGGAATTTTCGTCAATATTTAATGAAAGAGATTTTCGAAATAACGAAGTCTGAGTTGTATACCCCACCCACCAAAAATGTATCATCATCCCTACCCGTCTGATTGAAAAACAAAGTTAAGTATTTAAGTGAAGAATCAAAATTAACAAATTTATAAAATTTGCGAGAATAATTTAATTATCACAAAAAAGAATTCAGTCCCAACAAGCATTTTAGCTTTATTTCTTTATAAAATATACGACCATCTTAATATATTATTGACACGTTTGGATTTTCCTGTTCGTTTTTAGCGGGCTGAGTAAAAAAAAAACTGACATATCGACAGAGTTCGAATGAGTTAGTTGGAATAACCGATTAACATATTCTGCTATTCTGATGTATTTTTTTCCTTCTGTTTCGCATCGCCAACTTCCATTGCTCTTTCCCTTTTCTGCTCCTTTTAATTATGTCCATTTTTATTGCTTTAGTTCAATGTTGTACATCTGATAAGATCTTCGAGAATAACTCGCAAATATCAGTCGTATATTTACTAAGTTTAGCTTAGCCTGGTACAAGGATACAAGAATGGGGCGCACGATAGGAATCATCACACAATGGTAGTAATAATCTCTGAAAACTTGCAAATTACTAACTAATGGCGATTTTAGTAACCGTAGCGTATCATGTGGCACAAGGCCAAAATTATGGAGCATCCAGTCAAAATCGAATTCACTCAGTTATGTGCCATGCGTGATAAACACTTGGGTGATCATGTATCTTTCGATACATGACTGACGAGGCAGATTTTTTCCCGCAGTAAGTTGCCATTTCTTTCTGCGGTAAACCAGTTGCCATCCAAGGCTATAGAACTGTCTGTCCTGCTATTTACCCACAGGAGGATTCATATCTTTCCCAAGGGTATTAGCACGTAAGTGATGTAATCGAATTCACTATTCAGTCGAAATTGATATATCGAGACAAGCTTGCTAATCATTATATCATGTCGGAGTACTCTAATTACTAATTAATGGAGTGAGTTGAGCTTGCTTGATTTTAAAAATTAAAATAATTAGAATCAAATTAATTTTAATTAAAATCTAGCAAAATATCACGACCATAGGACACTCTCTGTGGAACTTACGTGTCATCACTGTACGACAGTTGTTTCATAAAGAAGAGATATTTACCAACACTATTTACATTATTCGGACTATTATCCTCATCTTTGTCGCCATACTTATCACCCTTCAATATCTGTCTCGATTTCTGAGATGAGGTATTATGTACACTATTTACATTATTCTGACTATTGTCCTCATCTTTGTCGACATATTTATTACAACGTTTCGGCCGTTGTACGCTCCGGCCTTCTTCAGGTGGTTGGAATGTCAAACTGAACCCTTTAATTTTCTTCCACGGGGATAGACTGTTCTAGTTCCACGTGTTATGTTTTAATTGATGTCAGTTATCAGTTATCTCCTGTTAATTCCCTTCTCCAAGTTCTCCACCGCCTTAACCGTGTATTGAACTCACAACTCTTTGGGTGCTGTCACTGGATCTAACTGACGCCTTTATCCACTGTATCATGTGTCCTTGGTAGATATAGATATAGACAGATCTTTACCTACCTGAGATTTGACAGCAGTTCAGGTTTTTCAGGTGGTCCGTTGGCAATCGATAGAGTCACAGTTTGCGGGAAGAGATTAGTAATGGTCATTTCACTGGAACTGCATTCTCAGAAGTTGACATTTTATCACGATTAACTTTGTCTGGCACAAGGCTATATTAGCAAAAAGAATAAAACAATAACAAATACTTGCTCAACGTCCCCATTATCTGATTTAAAAACTAAATATTAAATATTATCTCGAATTCTTCTCTTTTATGTGCCGTGTCCCCACAGGATGCATACAATCATAGCTCTCCACTATTTTCTGTCCTGTGTAGCTCTTGATCAATATTGTATTTCTGTTAGTTCTCCTAAACCCTGTGTTATGAATAATCAAGATTGGTCTCCTCTTGTTTTCTTACTCTCTTCTTTGAGAGAGCTATTTCTGTTTACTAGATTATAAAAGGACACTACACGCGAACCTTGTATCCTCAACTGAATAAAGCTTTCTTAAAGCCTACACTTACAGGTCCTTGGTATGACGATAAACTGCATCCGCGTCCTGGGTAAGACGATTAACTACGTCCAACAGCAAGGAGGTTTTGGGGAGCGTGGAATCACCTCTTAATTACTGGCGTTCCCAGGTCCACCCTGACCCGGGGTGGTAGCACCTGTTAGGGGTCCCATCTATGGGAAAATAGTTAACCCCGAATCTGAGACTACATCCGCGTCCTGGGTATGACGGTAAACCACATCCACGTCCTGGGTAAGACGATAAAATACGTCCAACAGCAAGGCCTCTGATCAGAGGTTTTTAAGGAGCTTGGAACCACCTCTTAATTGTTGGTGTTCCCAGGTCCACCCTGATCCGGAGTGGTAGCACCTGTTAGGGTACCAACTATGGGAAAATTGTTAACCCCGAAACTGAGGTAAAAAGCATTATAAAATATCACCAGCAATATATTTTTGAGGAAAAAAATATTAGCAGAAATAGATTTTTAACAAAACAAAAATATTACCAGGAAAAAATAAAAAGAATTTGTCGGCATTAAATGAACCACTGAGGTGCTGATATGTCATTACATTCTGTTCTACTATCTATTTACTATATGTCATTACATTACTATGTGTCATTACATTACTATGTGTCATTACATTACTATATGTCATTATACTCTGTTCTGCCATCCATTTACTATATGTCATTACATTACTATATGTCATTACATTACTATGTGTCATTACATTACTATATGTCATTATACTCTGTTCTGCCATCCATTTACTATATGTCATTACATTACTATGTGTCATTACATTACTATATGTCATTACATTACTATATGTCATTATACTCTGTTCTGCCATCCATTTACTCAAGCTCACTGTATTATGCGTTGTTTGTCCTCTCAGACGACGACTATTCATATTCTCGACTATTAGTATTAGGTTGGTGCAAAAATAATGACGTAATAATGTCGTTTTTTGACGTATTTTTTAACGTCAAAAAACGACATTCTTACGTCATTATTTTTGCACCAACCTAATATTTATTTCATCTTCATTTCTATTGCTTTTCATCTAATAGTAATATTATCTTGAATTTTTATTAGCTAAAGCATTGTCAGCCATTATTAATTTTTGACTAGTATTTCATCTTCATTTCTATAGTTTTTCATCTAGTAGTATTAGTAGTAATATTGTCTTGAATTTTTATTCGATGAAACATTTGTCAACCATTATTAATTTTTGACCAGTATTTCTTTCATCTTAACTGTTTCCTAAATCCACAAACAACAAAACCTTTGGCATGTAAAAGAACACGTTCCCAAAGCAAAATTAATTTTTACATGTTGTGAGTATTTAGTCATTTTCATTTGCTACAAGTGGTGGGTGCCTAGTGGAAACCGAACTCGACCCAGAACAAGTGGCTCACAAAACAAGCCATTAGCATTCATCAAGATTAGTCTGACACAAGGCCAACAATTGTAGGCTCTCCGGTGAGGATCGCCCTCAGAAAATAGCATTGATTGTCTATACTAGCTCGCTAAACCTTATCTACAACAATGCTGGAATAGACAAGTAAAGGCGTGCTTTCTTGTGAAATATCTCTCGTTTTATTAGATTCTTTTAAAGGAATAGCAAAATATGTTCCTTCTAAAATGCCTCCCGGTAGTTAGTAAATATATTGAAGGGATTTAATCCGAGCTTAACCACGTCTCTTAAATAAGATTTGCTGCGTTGTTATTGCCCTGTTTGTTGGGAGGAGAATTGTTTGTTGTTTGTTTTGTGTTTTCCCTTTCCTCCCTACCTTATTGAAACCGTTTGATCCCTTGTACTGTAGCATCGGTAAATTTTGAAAAAATGTCAGGGGCGGACTAGCAGCATCAAGCAAGTCTTTGCAAAAAGTACATATGTCTCCGGGTTATAAAATGCGAAATGATGGCTTGATAGAAAGAAGAAAAGAAACGTGTATTTTTGATCTCTGGATCGATTTACAGTCACCTATGGGTGATATTATAATTATAAAGAGATGACTCAGCTAGTTTTAGTTGTTTGTTTGTTTGTTTTCTACAACTGACGAAAGCCAAAGAAAGATATGGCCTCAGGCGAAAGCATGAAAGACGAAAAAAATCCTTTCAACTGAGCAAGCCAATTTTCACTGATAGAAAACCAGATGAAAGTTAATTTTTTTAAGCATCAATTTTCTACACCTTTGACCATAAAAAGTCTTCTTTTATATTTGTTAATCGAATTGTTTATGTTTTAGCCGCAATTATACGTTAATCGTAATTTTCTTTTCAATTCTAAAAAAAAAAAATCCTTTAAATAGATTCTTTTGACAAACTATTTTGTTCTCGCGGGGTTTATTGAATGAAATCATTATTGCTAAAGAAATTCCTCACGTTAGAATTTGTGCCGTGAAGCATTGCATTATTTCATCGTTGGTAGAATTTTACAGAATTCACGTGTCTCATAGCTCTTTTGAATTTAAAGGGCACAACATTTATTGTAACAATAGCAACAGTGAGGTTTCTAGATATAGCCTGGCGGAGTCTATTCTTCAGGCCGGTTTTGAATTTAAAGTTTTCTTTCTCCTGTACTGGTTGCTATCTCAAAGTAAGAGAGACCAGTCTACTACGCTATTTCAGGGATAGTTGGTGAAATGTGCAGTGAGGTCAAATAATAAAGACTACCGAGGTATGCCTTGGAATATTAAAGAGACAACTTGATGTAGAGTTAGAGCCGTAAAGATATTAGTGCCGTTGTGAAATATAATATGCATAGATAATCGTTGTATCTTATTAAAGTTGTAGGAGCACCACGTTTATGGCAGTTATAAAAGCAATGGTGCGTCTTGGGCAATATAGTCTGACGGAGATCATCCCTCTTTAGGCTAGTTTTGAATTCCGTATTCTTCTTTTCCTTTTCCTAGAGTCATTGTCACCTTCAGGTAAAGAAAGCCTAGTCTGCACAGCTATTTAACCCATAGTTGAAGGAATATGGATTCATGCCATTTCAAAGAAAATCAATCAGAAATTGAAATCAACACCCCGAATTTACATTCTGTGCCGCTTTAACAGGTTTGATAATGTATCTAAAAAATAAATGGGAAGTTTTTTTTGCTTTTCTATTTTTAAATCGGCCACGTTCTTGCATGTCTTCACTTTGTGGCGCAAGATATATATATATATATATATATATATATATAGGTAAATATATATATATATAACCAGTGTGTATACAGAGTTCAACACCGAATGACGACAGTCTGCTTCATGGTTTAATGCAAATATAAGTCTTATATTTACATACCCTCTGTCCTGGATATCGAACACTTTTACTTTATAAATATAGCATAGATTGTATATATAATATAAAATTCATCAGACTTACAAATTCAAAAAGAAATCGTATTTGTAGGTCTGATGATTTGGATCGTGATTACGATTCCAGTGTAATAAATTATAACCATGGAATATGAGTGTTTGAGCCTTTTATATTATATTCTTACTCAATCTTAGACATTGAGCTCTACCCGGATTCTATCCTCTTGGGAATATATATAGATAAAATAAAAAAAATATAATTTTAATGTAAAGTGTTCAAAAAGTATGTATGCAAAAATAAATATAAATAAATATAAAACCAGACAGAGAGAATGAAAAGCAACATGCGGTGACAGTCTGACAAAGCAATCTACAAAGCAGGAAATAGACTGTCGCCATTGGGTGCTGAGATCAGTGCCCAATTTTAAATTATATATATATATATATATATATGTGTGTGTGTGTGTGTGTATCAAATAGCAAAGTTGATGAGAACAACCGTCAAGATATGTATAGGGACTGAAGCCAAGATGCCAGGTAAGGACGAATAACATTGCAGATTGCATTTTACCTAGAATCTCTAAATATCAGCAGAACAGATGTGACTGCAATATTCAATGTATGGGCGAATGGTATAAATGTCTAAGACAAATTTAAAAAATAACTTGCACGATTCACTGAACTAACAGTGATATTTTATTGTTTATCAACCTTCTGCAGATTATTTTAAAGCCATAAAATATTTTTAAATTGTAAGAATTTTTTTGAATTAATAATGATTTACTGATAGACATTTCATTAATTAACCCATAGCTGGGGGAAGAAAAGGTGATTCCATACCTTTCTCAAGGGTATTTGAGCCTGAGATTATTATGAACACGACGAACACGCACATTCAAGCTTACAGCACGTGGTATTCACAAGTGATCAACCATTTAGGTTCTGACCAGGTTCGATGTTGCTTAACCACGGTGATCGTATGGGAACCGGTGTTTCAACGTGATATGGCCGTAAGCCCTGTGATCTATAATAGTCAATCACAGTGGATAATAGGACTGGATATCAGTCCTAAACAATGCCTACGATGTTGGAACAGACGACATACTAAGGAAATTCCTGTCAGTCAAACGACATCAGTCCTTGTCTAGACTCATGCCTGCATTTTGACCGCAATTTGACAGGTTGCAAAATGGAAATAATAATAATAGTTAACTAGAAATTTCTGAAAAATTGGGTTAACCTGAAATTCAGATTCTGTGATAAATATCCAGAAACAATTGATCATCTTGTATCAGGTTGCACAGTGTTAGCACTAGCTGAATATAAAGTACGGCATGATAAAGTGGGTTAATATCTACACTGGAAAATATGTAAGAAACTAGTATGAACACCACCCAGACCCGGTTAACGGAGATAGGACCTTTAACAATTTTATGGGATTTTACAATACACACAGACAATGAAAGCTAATTTACCAGACATTGTTATAAAATACTACAGAAACAACGTGTGCTTTCTTATTGACGTGGCATTTCATGCAGATTGTAATGTACCTTTGAGGATCTTCAAAAAACTATCAAAATACAAGTATCTTGAAGCGGAAATCTCAAAAAATGTGGCACATGAGTAAATCATGAATTTTGTTGTAGTTGGAAGCCTATGATTGATTGGAAAATGTTCCGATAGACACAGTGATGGGATTCCTAGTAGCTCATACCTATAAAAAAATACAAAAAATTTGAACTCACAAGCACAGCGCACACATTACAAAGAGTTTTATCTATGTAAAATGTGTGTGATCTTAGGGTTTTTTTCTTTTTTTTCTTTACAAAAATTATCAGTAGAAAATTTCATGAAGCTATTTCTGACCTTATGTTTCTGGTTGGGGCCCGGAAGAAAATACATATACAACAGAAATCCAAGGAAATAATAATAATAATGATAATAATAATTATGATAATAATAATAATATCCTTGCTGCACAGGACCAGTGCTTGTTAACTAGAAATTATCAAGCACTAATACTAAAAAAATGCCTTAGTCCAAAATACAGAATCTATGATAAATATCCAGAAACAAAAGACCTTCTTGCATCAGGTTGCACGATATTGGCACCCACTGAATATAAAACCCGGCATGACAGACCGGGCCAATATCTGCACTGGGAAATGTGCAATTTTTACGGGAAGATAACTACAAGAAATTAGTATGAACACCACTCAGACCCGGTTACGGAGATAGGAGCTGTAACAATTTTATGGGACTTCGTAATACTCAAAGACAGAACAATCAAAGATAATCGCCCTGATATCGTGATTAGAGACCGCAGAAAACAAAAAGTGTCTCCTTATTGATACGACAGCTCCTGCAGACTGTAATGTATTTTAGAAGATCTTCAAAAGTTATCAAAATACAAGGACCTTGAAATCGAAATCTCAAAAATGTGGCACATGAGAATATCAACAATTCCAGTTGTAGTTGGAGCCCTCGGATTGATTGGAAAAGATCGCAATAGACTTATTGAAGGGATTCCTGTCCTCACGAATACAGCCTACATCTTACGAAGAGCCTTAACTATGTAAAATATTCTTTTTTATTGCTCAGTGGAAAATTTCTGACCTTAGGTCTCTTGGCGGGACCAAGAAAGAAATCAATACACACCAGAAATAATAATAATAATAATAATAATAATAATAATAATAATAATAATAATAATAATCTCTTTGCAAAAATATTATTCGGTTTCAATCACGGTTGACACCGTGACCTCAGCATCTGTTTTATACCATTGGATGTAAGAATAATAATGAACGTGTTCAGAACTGGAACTCTACATTATTCTTGGTTTCTTTTAATCAGCTCTTGAAAGCAAAAATCGAAAACATACGCACTTAGAATAAATAGTTTAATTTTAACAATTCCATTCTTCCTCAAAAGACACTAGCAGTTATTGTCCATACATCCAGATTGTCGCAAAATACATGTAAATATTTTTATTTCTATCACATTAGCAAATGGCCGCTAAATTAAACGACAATGTGCAATTAAGTTAAAGACGTTCAAGAAAGAAAATATAAAATTAATTGACTTTTGCGTATATTTTGTTAAAACTGAATTGGCTCTTAGGAAAATGAACTAAAATTGATTTGCCTCTCGCTTTACCCACTGACAAACTGTTATTCAAAAAGTAAAAAAAAAATATATAAAAAAATAGTTTGAAAATTGAGTTTGCACAGAAATCGAATAAATTTGAAGTTCATTTCATTGCTTAAGTGCTAATTTCGAGTAAAAAAAAAAAAAAGTATCTTTTCCAATTTTGTCATTTTGAGAATTGCGCATAATTAAACATATTAGATCACTCGACTTCAAATATGCGCTTATGCCACGAAGGAATAGCGACTTGGCAGTTGTCAAATGACAAGAGGTTTGATGGTCTACGGTTTAAACTACGATCTAAACAGGCTTTGCATTAATCCCAATTGGAAGAAAATTAATCCCGGCTGTGTGGCGGCTCTTTGGAAATGTAGTGAGTCTGAGCCTTAATGCTCTGTCCTGGAGCCAGATTACGCGAGCGTATCTAATACCAGGTGTCCCAATATTGAGCAACGGTGAACGAGCTTTTATATCACTGTATACATGATCTAAGGCAAAATTATAATCTTTGTTATATATATATATATATATATATATATATATATATATATATATGTGTGTGTGTGTGTGTGTTTAAGACATTTTTATGTTTATACGTTCTTTTTATAGATACAAATATTTAAGTCAATGCTCTGTTTATAATAAACAGTATTAACAACATTTACAGGTCTGAATGTCCGATTATTACTGCGATATTATTTGTATCTATAAAAAGAACGTATAAACATAAAAAAGTCTTGAATAATTGTCAGACTTTGTGCTTTTCATTATATATATATATATATATATATATATATATATATATATAAACTTCGTCGTTGCTCACAAGTTCAGTGGGAAAAAAATTCTCACCTTGAAAGAATTACCAAAAGGGAACTCTTCAATGTGAAATTCATTGATTAAGTAGAGGAATTTAAATTCAACAATTTTTTCTTACTTTTTAGATTAACTTTATATCTTATGCAGTTATAACATCTGTAATGCTCTGAAATATCTAAGGAATAAATTTCGATCATCCATGTTTGTTTAACAGATATCTTGATCTTTAAGTTTTAACTATTTGCTTACATTTTCGTGTTTTTGTTTTTTTATTGCTATAAATTCGTGACAATTATCCTCGTCTATGTCACGCTTCAAAAACTACTTATATTTCAGGTTTCACTGCATTAATTGGCTTCAATGATGAGATACCGTTCGCTTTTCTTTCGTTTATTGAAACCGTTTAAGATACCTAATCTAAAATTCAGTCGAGTCGCTTTCGACGAAGACTGCAAATTTTATATCCGAGTTAAAAAATATAAATATATATATCAGGGTTCGGAAGCCTTATTTATCGTTAGTTATCAGAAAAAAACGTCTTTAAGGAAAACATTTAATTGAATGTTTTTCGAAAGGCAAGCTGTGAGAACAGTAGACATTTTGAATATTTAATGATTCATATGAAAAATATGTCAATAGAGATCGCACTTAGAAAATATTTAAAATATAGAAAAATCTGTATGAGGTTTGAAAAGCTATATAGTGGGTTCCATCCTTAGTACAGTACAAAAAATTTGATAACCACAAGGTGTAAATGTAAATCTGCTTAAAGGACACTACATACAAGTGTGTCTGCAACAAAAACGTACATTTTTTCTTTTTATTATTATTATTATTATTAAAGACCATCCAGTACAAGGCCCAAGAGTAAGTCAAGGCAGAGGTTTACAGTGTGGAGTTGCGTAAGATTAGCATAGGAACAGACTAGCGCTAAGGGTAAAGTGATGAATCAGATTTTAGAAGGGACCAGAAACCTAGTCCTAAACAGGAAATAAGAGATAAACTTCTATTTCTGTTGAAAAGGCGAAGAGGTGTGTGAACCGGACGATAAACGAATCTATCTACCCCTATTGGTGGAAGGGAGAAAAAATTTGGGAGTTTTTATTTCATTTGGGCGGGGTGAACATACTCAGTGGCGGTGGGCATTTATCCATTTTTTTTTTCAAATCTTTTCAAAAATTATTCAATAAAAGAAATTTCTGAAAGGTATCTAAAGCTGTGGAAAGTTATTAAAGTTTTATTCATTGCTTTTTCGAACTTCTTATATGGCTGAATGTGGTTTCAATGCAGCTATACTGATTCTTAATAAACAAAGAAACCGCCTTCAAATTAAAAAAAACGAAATCTACGATTACATCTAAGCATCATGGAACCTAGAGTAAGACCCTTAGCCAGTAAGGACCAAAGTCAACGATCGCATTTAAAACATTGAGATAAGCTATCAAATGAACCTAGAGTAAAAGCCTTAGCCAGTAAGGACCAAAGTCAACCATCGCATTTAAAACATTGAGATAAGCCATCAAATAGCATTTTAATCATTGACATTTATAATAGAAATGAAAAGAATATTAAAATTATTTTTGCACTAATACCTAAGTGTTATCTTGTAATGAAAGATGAATTCAGTATAATATATGAAACTTAATTTGACTGAGGGGCGTTGACAAAAAGTTTGTGGCCAAAGTGAGTGCTGGATGAAAAAGATTGGGAAACAGTGAGAATGTTTTGGGCTTTCCTTAACATGTCGTAGTGTCAACATGAGTCTTAAATATTCTTCCCTTTTTTCTATCAAACATTTTCGGATTGTTTGAAGTCAAAATATATTCTGGGATTGGAAGAAATAATCTTTGTCTTCTTTTTTTTTTTTTTTTTTTTTTTTTAGAGTGATTACTGTATTAACAACCTTTTTGAGAATAACAATAATTATTTCCAGATACGCGTCTTACTATTTAACCCGTAGCTGGGAAAACGAGAGGATTCATATCTTTTCGAAGTGTATTTGCACGAAGTGAATGTAATAGTCTCCACTGGCTCTGGAGTGATCTGTCATTTGCTAGAAACAAGAAAGAGATGACTAAACTGCTACGTGAAATCTGTCCTCCTGTATGTCAGTGAGTACTGGACAGTCCCCACATAGATGAAAAGGAAACTTGAAGCAACAGAAATATGGTTCTACAGAAGGATACTGAGAATAACATGGACTGAATATGTGAGCAACGACGACGTTTTGGAGAAAATGGAAACAAAACGGAAACTAATACTTAACATCCGGAAGATATAATTGAAGTTTATGGAGCACATAATGAGGAAGGAGGGCTTGGAAAATCTGATACCCACGTGAGAGATAGAGGGCTAGAAGGACGGAGAAAAAATAGGTTTTAATACCAGCAATACATTTTTGAGGGGAAAAATATTACCAGCAATACATTCTTGAGGGGAAAAATATTACCAGAAATACATTTTAGAGGTGAAAAAATATTACCAGCAATACATTCTTGAGGGGAAAAAATATTACCAGCAATACATTTTAGAGGGGAAAAATATTAGCCGCAATATATTCTTGAGGGGAAAAATATTACCAGCAATACATTTTAGAGGGGAAAAAATATTACCCGCAATATATTTTTTAGGGGAAAATATATTACCAGCAATATATTGTTGAGGGGAAAAATATTACTGGCAATACATTTTTGAGGCGAAAAATATTACTGGCAATACATTTTTGAGGCGAAAAATATTACTGGCAATACATTTTTGAGGGGAAAATATATTACCAGCAATACATTTTTGAAAAAAGAAATATTATCATCAATTCATATTTGGAAAAAATATTATAAGAAATACATTTTGAAAAAAATATTACCAGCAATAAAAAATCTTGATGGTATTTAATAACCCATTGAGGTTGATATGCTGTAAAACAAACCAAAGCAAAGCAATGCAAAATTCTTCCGTTCTATGAAACAATAGACAAACAGAGATTAACATAAGTAGGACATTGGAAGAGCAATAAAGGAACGACATGTCGCTGATATACTGCTATGGTATGCAACTTATCGTGAAATTATTAGAAGGCAAACAGTGTCAGATTTGTGTCAATTACTAGAGGATAGGGACTGCACCATTGGAAAGCTGCAGATCACTATAAACAGCAGAGAGAAGTGGAGGGCCTGGATCTGTGAATAACAAGTTCGGTGAAGAAGTCTATCACGGGAGACATTTTGTGCAATGCTGTTGAATTAATTGCGTCTTTCTTATTTCAGCTGCAAATTTCTGATGGATCATGCCGAAATTAAAAGTAAAGAAAAGAAGTGAGAAAGTCGAATTTTCCACGCGACACTTAATTGTGATCGTCAAAAGACGTGAATCAGCGTTCATTTCAAACATAAAGCTATCAGTAACATAAAATGCCATACTGACTTACCTTGAAAGCAGGCAACGATAGTGAAAAAAGAAAACAAAAAGTAGTATGAACTAAACATTTAATTTTGGTTACTTCAAAAGACTTCACAGGAAATAAAACGACTAATTAGATAACAAGAAAAACTCACTGGACGTTCAAAAAATATTTAATACATCATGTTGGCAGGAAGAGCATTACTTATAGTATCGAGTTTTCTTCTTCTCTCTCTCTCTCTCTCTATATATATATATATATATATATATATATATGTAGTAAAGAAACAAATAACTTCTAATGTTTTTCTTGAGTCCATTGCCTGCTTGCCTTAAAAGATATAATCCATCAAGTAACAGACAACGTTTATTTTGTAAAACGCACATTTTCAGTATATATATATATATATATATATATATATATATATATACATATATATAAATATATATATATGTATATATATATGTTATATATATATATACATATACATAAATATGATATATATATATATATATATATATATATATATACATAATGTTATATAGGTACGTCCACTAGGTCACGTAAAAAACGGCATATCACGATTAAAAATGACTCATAAATCAACGAAAACAAAGTTTTGTTTAAATATGTTGTTATTAATTGAAAGCTAAAGCATTAAATTTATTATTTACACTAAGTAAAATATTCTGAAGTCTTTTAGATAGAAATTATATAGATTGGAATGTCAAAGATATGCTCGATTTTTGTTTAATTTTCTTAAAAGCGGACATTTTCTTAAATTTTAAGAAATTTGTAAACAAACAAAATTTTGAATTTAAACTTCTTCCTAAAATAAATTTATATATTTTTGACACGTTATTTGAGTAAAATTAGAAAATTTAAAGTTAAAATAATCTGATATGAAACAAACAGTACTTACCTATAGCTTAAAAAATTTGTATCCAAACATTTCTTAACGATGTGTCTGAAATTTTTGCATGTCTTTCATCGATTTCGCAATTGACGAGGCGATGACAGACAGCTATGGATGATCAAAATTGACAAATTTTTAAATTAGGCGAACGCGGTTTTTCGTTTTTAACTAGTACTTTTTAAATATTAACATTTTTATTCAGCAATTATGTACTATTTTTTTTATTTTTTTATTTCATACTTTCTTAATTAGACAATTTTTTAAATCATTACATAATTGTTTAAACTTTTCTTATTAATTAGATAATTGTATATAAACTTTACTTATTCAAACTTTTTCATTAGATAATAATTTTTTAACCTTTTTTTTTAGATAATTGTTTGAAGTTTTTATTAGATACTAATTCTTTATTTTTTTAATTATATAATTGTTTAAATTTTTTAAATGCATAATTCTTTAAACTTTTTTATTATTTAGGTAATTCTTTAAACTTATTTTTATTATTCAGGTAATGTTATTGTCTTGGTTTCCGTTTCTCTTACTTTCTTAATCTTATGTTAAATTAATTAATAAGAAAAAAATTATTTCAATGAAATATTATCCAAAATAAAAGAAAATACTTTAAAGAAAAATATTTAATAAAAAGTAATTAAAAATAATTACAACTTTTAAAATCTGAAAAGAATTTCTGCAAACACGTTAACGGTGTGGATCTGAACTGGACAGAGAAGAGAAATAACTGCGGTGCCAGACAACACAAATCACGTGACCTTTTTAAGGATTATGTCGCGTATACATTTCCATACATAGAAATTATGAACGTTTTTCAATAAAAATTTATTTTTAAAATTATTTCTGCTTAAACGAGTGTTATGTGCTTTTCAAAGTTCGATTCGTAAATTGACATTTTACTAAAACGTTATCATTACATTGCGTGAACGATTGAAATAAATAATTTTCAACGATTTTTGAAGTATTAAGACGTTAATGAATAAATTTTTAAAATCTGGAAAAAATTTGCAAAAAATATATTATTCATCGAAAAATTTTTATTTCTTCACAAAATAATGTCCTTAGTATAACGTATCTACAAAAACAGGTGAAAGCTTTTCTAATTAATTAAATGTCATACTTTTTACATTTTTTTTTTACAATTCAAATCTGATTTTCTATAAAGTAGCAAATGTTTGACAAAAAAAAATTGGTGATTTACTTTCTACAATGATTCCTGTTTAGAACTAATAAAAAGAATTCCACGATCTCTGATTTAATTTCTCGAAATTTCATGAAAATATGTAAGTGGGTGGAAACATGTTAAAAAAAAAAATCTCTTTTTAACAAGATTTTCTGAAAAAAATTTTTTTTTAAATAATTTCATTCATTTCTGAATAAGTCCTGAAAGTTTCATTAAAATCCAACAATTATTTGATTTTTGCAAGAATTTCTTAATTAACGTGTGTTTTCCTCGGGAAAAGTGCAAAATAAAACAAACCATTTTTAGTCTTATCGCGCTGTCGTAAAAGAAAACAATTTTTAACCAAAATTTTCTACGTATTAGAAAAGAGTAAAAAATTTCAAAAAATATTTAAAAAATACTTTCGTCTTTCATAACAACATAAACATATTGAGACAAAACTTTGTTTTCGTTGATTTATGAGTCATTTTTAATCGTGATAGGCCGCTTTTTTACGTGACCTAGTGGACGTACCTAATGTTATATATATATATATATATATATATATATATATATATATACATATACATAATATATATATATATATATATATACACACACATATATAACAATATATATACATAATATACACAAATATATATATATATATATATATATACACACATATATAATGATATATATATACATATAAATAATCTATATATACATATAAATGATATATATATATACATATATATGATATATATATACATGTATATAATGATGTATATATATACATATATATGATATATATATATATATATACATATATATAATGATATATATATATATATACATATATATAATGATATATATATATATACATATATATGATATATATATATACATATATATAATGATATATATATATACATATATATGATATATATATATATATACACATATATATATATACACATATATAATGATATATATATATATATATATATATACATATATATAATGATATATATATATACATATATATGATATATATATATACATATATATAATGATATATATATATACATATATATGATATATATATATATACACATATATAATGATATATATATATACATATATATGATATATATATATATATATACACATATATAATGATATATATATATACATATATATAATGATATATATATATATACATATATATGATATATATATATACACACATATATAATGACACATATATATATACACATATATAATGATATATATATATATACACATATATAATGATATATATATATATACACATATATAATGATATATATATATATACATATATAATCATATATTATAAATATATATACATATATATATAATATATTATATATATACATATATATAATGATATATTATATACATACATATAATGATATATTTTATATATATAAATATATATGATATATTTTATATACATACATATATATAATGATATATTATATATATATACATATATATATAATGATATATATATATACATATATATAATGATATATTATATATATACATATATATAATGATATATTATATATATACACATATATAATGATATATTATATATATACACATATATAATGATATATTATATATATACATATATATAATATATTATATATATATATACATATGTATAATGATGTTATATATATACACATATATAATGATATATTATATATATACATATATATAATATATTATATA
>OZ010572.1:130100558-130118058 GCA_963932145.1 Acanthosepion lycidas
CTAACCATGACCCACTTGGCTGAATATATTAATGGAGCGACTCACTTTACACATTCAATCCATCACTGTTGAATAACTCGTAAAGTTTTGTTTATGATATGTATTATTTGAAAGAAAATGTCTATAAAGAATGGTAATCTAAAAAAATGTCTAAGAATTAAAGAATTCTGACAGTTTTTGAAATGGTCACCATCGAATTTTTCCTTCTTTGCACTGGCACCAGACAATTTTTCCGCCTATCCCTTTCACTAACGTTATTAATAAATCATCTGTTGACTCGGAAAATAACGCCAGAAGGACGGTAGATGCATCGTCTATCACGATTCAAGAATAAACAGTTACAGTTATTTTCTTATTTCGACACAACCCCAACATATTATATATCTCTGTGTGTGTATGTATGTATGCATATGTGTAATGTGTGTGTGCGTGTGTGTGAGAGAGAGAGAGAGCATGGTGGGATATAATCATATAGTCGTCACATTTCTAAGGAAAAATGTATTTAATCTTTTATTAATGTAATTCTATTTTCTGTCTGTAACGAAAAATGACATCTTCCATGAAAGGCGCGTTTCTTTCAGCCAATATTTACCCCCCCCCCTCGGTAGGCTTTATTTTTTTTATATTCTGGCAGACAATTTAACTTAGAAAGTTTATAGGAAGAAAGGCGAAACAATAGGAAGAGAAACAAAACAATTGTCGAAACAGAAATCCATTCAAATTCTCGGACTTTCAATAACTGTTCATCGTTGACTTTGACTTTTCGGAATCAATCCCTTTACAGTCTTTTCACTGATGCTTAAAAACTCGAGAATGCACAAATGGGCACATGAAATTAAGAATGGCACAAGGCCAACGGAAAAGTAACATTAATATAAACCTTTTGCTTAACGATTATATACACATTAAATATTTAAAGTTGAAATAATACTAAACTTTTGATAATATGAATGATTAAACAAGTGTTTAAAAGTTTTCAAACCAATTCACTTCGCGAAATCTAAGCGTAATTTTGTCACTTGAGCTGTTGTATTCTTTGATCTTGTGAAGTTTCAATTTGCAGGATAATTTCGATTACTTTTTTTTCATTTTTCCGGTCATTAACCGAACCATATCAACGAAAATTATGGAAATTCCAAATGCTGGACACCAATATTTCGAAAGGAAATCCACGACTTCAAGCCTATAGATTTTCAAGCACATGGCTTCCAACCTAGAGATTTTTAGACCTACAGTTTCAAAGCCTAGAAATTTTGAAACCCACGGCATACAGCCTAGAGATTTTCAAACTCACGGCTTCTTGACTAGAAATTTTCAGACTCACGGCTTCTTGCCTAGAAATTTTCAGACTCACGGCTTCTTGCCTAGAAATTTTCAGACTCACGGTTTTAAGCTTCGAAATTTTCAGACACGATGTCAATCAAGATTTTGAGACAGGCGGCTTGAAGCCTAGATATTTGAATCTGTAGGGCAGGCAGGAAAGCCCTTCATGATGCCAAATGAAATTGTTGATAATGTTCATAGCTTGATTTGGTTAATCACCAAATCCTCGTTTAGGTATTTGTTAAAATACTAAAAATACCAAGGAAACCTTCTGGGATTTGAACGTCGAACGTTAAATTCTCGACAATGTTTATTATAAGACGAGATAAATGAAAGTCCGATGTTCGTGTTTAATGTCGCAGGTAAAGTCGAGATTCCCAATACTGAAATGTTTTGAGAAACCAAATATTTAAATTTTACCTGGTTTGTGCGATAAATAACAATTAAATGCTATGCTTCCTACTGCCTGGTTTCGCGTGTAGCGTAGTGGTCATCGGTGCAGAAAGTGCGACTGGCTTCCCGAGCTCAAATTTCAGCTGAGGCAATTGCGTTCACTTTCGTTCAAATGCCCTTGGAAAATATGGTAGAAATCCCACCAGCTAGGGTTTGATAGCAGGACAGAATAATCTCTCTCGTTTTGAGTGGTAACTAGTTGAGACTGAAAACTCTGAATTTAAAATAACCTTGAAGAGGGATGAATACGGGCAGGTGAAGTTTGCCAAGACAGATTGTTTTGTTTTACGGCATATCAATCTCAATGGGTTATTTAATGCCGACAAAATTCTTATTGCTGGGAATATGTTTTTCTTCAAAAATCTATTTCTGGGAATATTTTTCCTTGAAGAAATCTATAGCTGGTCAGATTTTTTTCAAATAATGTATAGCTGTTTGTATTACTTTATTTTTTTAAAGTATTGCTGATCATTTTTTATTACAAAGTATTTCTGGTATTAAAACCTATTTTAACACAAGTTTGGGTGTTAACTATTTGCCCATAGTGGGGACCCTAACAGGTGCTACCACCGCGGGTCAGGGTGAACTTGGGAACACTAGCAATCAGGAGGTGGTTCCACGCTCCTCAAAACCTTCTGATCAGAGGCCTTGCTGTTGGACGTAGTTTATCGTCTTACCCAGGAAGCGCTTAGACTGAACCAAAAGTGCTACAATTGTATGTTGTTCCCGAACGACCTTCATGGTCTACGGGGCTTGTTATTTATCTAAGATATCATGGCAACGATGATTTTTAAAATTATGTATATTTCGGTAAAGACATGAATAAAATTCATTATTTCCGATCGCCCTAAAATCCCCGTTTATGGCATCTGTGCGAAGTAGCTTAAAATTCTGCATGTAGGACCGTTTTTCTTTTAGTAATTTATATGCGGAAGCTTAAATTTTACCTGCAAAACGTGGAATCGGCGATTATAGATCAAATTCCGGTCAGATCTGTTAGTTTTGCTCTGTATCATTTGGGAAAGGTATAATACTATCTGTTCATTCTTTCCTAGCTGTATAGAGCCATGATCGTCTACGTCATGAATTAAAATGGCTTTTCAAGAAATATTAGGTTGGTGCAAAAATAATGTCGTTTTGTCACATATATTACTATGTGAGAAAACGACATTATTTTTGCACCACCCTAATATAATACTTAAGTTTAAAGACCCCCCCCCCTCCTGTTAGGTATTTGACATAGACAATGAAATCGATTGTCACATCGGTCATGACAAGGCAAAATTTTCAAATTCGCAAAAGCTATCCCCGCTTCTTGCAAACAAGTCAGTCGCTGCCAACTTCGGCAAGTATGGAAATTTTTGTCTCAATATAATTAAAAATACGGGGCGTGACGTCCGACTTGCCTGATTTATTTTTCATCCAACACTGACATTAAATCTGTACCTTCCGGTCTGTAGTCATTAAACACAATCGATATTCACCCGACCGACCGTTACCTTATTTGGGCAAGATTTCGACACGTAAATTGAAGGACAAACACGCTCTGATAGTCTTCAAAGGGGCCTCGGCGAGTGGTATGCGTTAGCGTCTGGTCGACAATTACCACTGACTAATTCTTTCGATCATCATTGGGTGCTCATACTTCCGGCCTTGTGCCAAACTAAGCTAAATTTACTAAATAGCAATAACGACCGGTCTTAATATTTTTCTTTATTAAACTGATCATTCGTTTATGAATGAAACTCGTTTGTTGTTATATAACAGCTGCAAATGAGAGGTCTGATACTGATTGCTTTGTTTTTACGGCTTATCAACCCATGAGAAGTAATTTAAAGCCAGAAATAATTTTAGATTTTAAGCATTTTTGAGACAGTAATATCTTTACTGATATGAGCCCTACTAATTAACACATAGCAGGGGGAGAGAAGATGTGCATTCATAGCTTTCGCAATGTTGTTTGCACGTACGTGAATATAACGAAAAGGACTGGAATTGGAATTCCGAGCCGTTATCCATTACAAAACCCGTACATCTAAGTTAACATCACGTGGTATTTCAAGTGGTCACCCATCTAAGTACTGGCCATTGTCTTAACGTCGCTGATCGTACGAGAATGTGATATAGGCTGTAAGACTTGCAAATGATAGGAAGTTTTGAAGAACCATGATCCTCTTGAAAGGACATAGCATGTATAAGAGGAAGAATGTTTTGTTCTTGGTGAGTACATTTCTTGTCCGTGCTTTGAGAGTTGATCATGAATGTTTGTATATTGGAAAATAATCTATGCCGGACAGATTTCGTAAGTTTGTCCACCAGTATGACACCGAATTGGAAGCCGTAGTTTCGTATTATTTGTTATTCGGTATTTGACGCCATGATGAAAAAGAGTTCTCATACAAAGAGACGGGACATTCGATCTCTCTACTTTGCATTATTTCTCTTTATTAAACTAAGGGGTCAGCCAATAAAATAAAAAACAATGATGCAATGTCTGACTTTTTAAATATCTCAACCTATTTATTCTCAAATCAGTTATTTCCTTCTTTGGATGCCATAAGTAGTGCACGCTTGGACGATCATGCCTGTTCAATTCATAACTGACTTGAAAGAAGAATTTCCGCAGCAGGCTAACGATATTTTCTGCGGTAGACTGGTTACCAATCAAGGCTATAAGACCTATTCTGTCCTGCTAGTTAACTTATAGCTGACGGGGAGTGATACCTTTCCCAATGGTATTTACGCATAACTGAAGGCAACGAACTCGACTGGAATTCGAACACGGACAATACGATTTCTCATTCCGAGACGTTATGCATCACAGTACGCTTACAAACATATTCCTCAGCATCCACCGATATAAGTACTGATCAGGCTCAACTTCAGTGATCGGACGATAACATGCGTTATGGTTCGATCAGAGAAGTTAAGCAACGTTGAGGTGGTGTGTTGGATAATTGTTCGGGATGAGAAACTGGAGAGCAGAGTTAGAAATCCAGTCGGGTTCGTTACATACACCTACGCGCAAATACCATTGGGAAAGGTATAAATCCATCTACTTCTACCCCCAGCTATTAATCAAATAGAAGAACAGACTGGATCCTACAAACATGATTGGCTACCAGTCTATCATAGAAAGTAACGGCAGCCTACTGCGGGAATTCCTCTACCATGTCAATTATGAATCGATTTGAGACATGATCCGTCCAAGCGTGCATCACAAATGGCACCAAAGGAAGGAAGGAAGGAAGATCTCTGATTTTCCTGTTATAATTATAGGTCTATATAATTCAAGTATTAATTATAAGTTTCTACTTGTAACGCATTCATTTCCACTGTCCCTGCCAGAGGACAGCAGGCAAAGCGAGTTTTACTTGTTCTGCCAGCATTTGTCCTTAGCTAGATCATGAAATTAATCTATAGATATTTATGAAGTTGAATTTCGTCAATAGCAGGGCACCTAGTGAGTATTGTTCTGCTCGCAATTATTTTACTTTAGTCTCTCTAATGATGTGTTGCATTAACGTTGTTGTAAAGTAACCATTATTCATATCCCGTCATAAAAAGTTATTTTACGATATATTTAAATTATTCATTGCACACAACAATGATCGAGTACGTTTTCTTTTCGTTTATGTAGAAGCCACTCATCAAAAAGTAAACATAACGAAGCTTTTTTCCATGGTACCTCAAATATATGAAATTTAAGCGTGCTACTAGATTGGCAGATAGATTTCGCCGTTTTACTGTTGAAATAGCTGGATGCAACCGTAAATTCTAATCTAACTGTTTCCTTACTCGTACTTCTCACCTGTGGAACTCACAATATTTTAAAATTTAAATGGAACGTCAATCGCCATCTTCTGTCTTCGTGAACGTTATTTCTATATTGTCCTTTCTTCACCTTCCATCCCAGTAAAATTTTCACATTCTCTTTCACTCCCTGTAAAACCTCTGCGTCCTAATGATATTATCGCCATGGTCGGGGTGAAACAAATAAAGATAAAAATAAGTTAATACAAATGATTTTCAGTCCTTGATTATGGCATTTTAATGATGTTGTCTATTAGCCGGACTATAAGACTGCTGATTATTCTGAAATTATATTTTCTTTTGATAGCTATTTAATGTCCAATGCTCATAAACAAGCAAGTGTTTGGCGCTCTATGAATCTATTAATTCATAAAGTTAAATGTTCTTTTCTGCGGCAAAAATGTTTACTTGCTTTTATATATGTATTTCCTGGTACAAAATCACATCAGCACTGAGCAATGTGTCCTTAGTCACGTTTTTTTGCGACATGTCTACATATTTTATCATAATCAGCCATAACAATCTTTTCATGATACATTGTTATTTTTTTTTGGAAGCCATTCATACAAAAAGACTAGCATAACGAAGTTAGTGCAAATGATTTCCACTGCTAATCTTGGATATTTTGAGTATAGTTATTTTTTTGGGAAGCTATTCATGTAAAAGCCTAACATAACCAAGTTAGTACTAATGATTTCCAGTGCTAAATTTGGATATTTTGAGTATAGTTAATTTTTTTTGGAAGCTATTCATGTAAAAGCCTAATATAACCAAGTTAGTACTAATGATTTCCAGTGCTAAATTTAGATATTTTGAGTATAGTTAATTTTTTTTTGGAAGCTATTCATGTAAAAGGCTAACATAACCAATTAATACTAATAAACTTGGATATTTTTACTCTATTCGCTATCACCCGCATCGACAAATATTGATAATTTTGAAATGATCTCCTCATTTAATCGTTGTCAATCTCCCTGTTTAAAAATGAATACGTGTTCATGGCAGCACGAGTTCATTAATGCGTAAATTTAAAAGCTCCTTGATGCCGTATCAGTTATGCTTCGGTTCGTAAAAGTTGGAGTGGCGGACTGTCATCGTGTAATCAGATATATATTCATTCAGTCGTAGATTTCTCTGGTGGTGAGAGAGATTAATCGTTCGCGCAAGTGTGAAAAGCTCCAGACGAAGACCAAGGTTTTACATGGCACACGTGACCAATTACTTGATCAACGAGAAATACTTTCTTCTAGAATATATGATCGTAATTAATGCGATTCGTGTCGTTAATTAGTCGAATCGCACCCGGAAGAAATGGTCGCTAGTCAACGCAGCTGGACAGAGAATTTTTTTACTCGAGAGAAATAAATATAAAAATGGAAAATATTTTGAACAGAAAAACAATGGAATATAATAAAAGTAAAATATAAATTTAATTATTAAACTCTGCGAAAAACGAAAATTTTCAATTATCGTCTTTTGTGATATATAAGGTAATTTGAACATGAAAATTGTATTGGGTGAACATTTATTGAAGAAAAAAGTAATAAAATGAAAATGTGTAACTCATACCTGAGGGGAGTAGAATTAGATTCATACCTTTCCAATAATATTTGTGCGAAAGTGAATGCAGCGAATTCGATGGAAATTCGAACTCAGCTCTACGAAAAAAATTACTGTATTTCTTAGGAAATATTTAGTCGGTTAGGCACGCCCGGCTAAATAGCGTTTCCGTATAGGATGCAGGTTCGAATCCTGTCAAAGGACGAATATTTTCTATGAAAATTTCTCGGACATTCAGGTCGGTAAATGTTATTTAATACTGTTTATTATTATAAACAGAGCATTTACTTAAATACCTGTATCTATAAAAAGAACGTTAAACATAAAAAAATATCTTTAATAATATATATATATATATATATATATATATATATATATATATATAAAACATACACATATATATAATATGCACGAACACACACACACACACACACACATATATATATATATATATGGCACACACGTGTATATATATAGCACATATATATATATATATATATATATATATATATATATATATATATATATATATATCTCACATGCACACACACATATGCCTATTTAATGTATTTTCGGTTTATACGTAATTTTTATAGATACAATTTATTTCAGTAAATGCGTTGATTTTTTTAATTAAGCATTATTAATTACATTTACCAGCCTGAATTTTGGAGAATTTTTTGCAGAAAATATGCCTTCTCCGACAGGAATCGAACCTGTATTTTTATACGGCAACCGTCATTTGATATGACGTGCTATACCATTTAGCTACAGAGAAGCGTCTGGTTATCAAATTCAAAATCACTGTTTCACACTTCAACGATTTTTGTCAACTGATCATATATCCTCACAAAATGTATCTTAATGTAAACATTAACGATATATAATGAAATGGATTATGTTCGAAAATTATTTAAAATATTGTTGTTATTTTTATAGATATAATTTATTTAATAAATGCTGTTTGTTTAATTAAACAATATTAATTATAAATGAACGCGATGAAGAAATTTAGGAATATAACTCGTGTGCCATGAAAATAATGATAGTGTAAGGAGTGATTAGGAAAGTTTCCACTGCGGGGAAATGGTTGTTTGGTGGTAAATAATCACCTACAACGCCGCGTAGACGTTTTGAAACTCTGTAAAAGCTGGAAAGTGAGGATCTGGTCAGCAGTATCCTTTTTGGGTTTGACACAAAGATAGTTTCGATCGTCTTGACGAGCTCTATGTTCAATTATGTAACGTTCCCCTTTTGAATTTAGTGTCTTGCCTTTATTTTGTCCTCTACACATTTTAACATTAACAGGTTTCCAAAGATGCAATCTAGTCTCTAAGGGATCCCATGGTTTTATTCTTCACATCCCGATGCTCAGAGCTATCGTCCCTGAGGTGTTAATTGCCTATTTTTTTTTTTTCCTCTCTTTATATTTCTTTAAGAAAGAATAATATTGTTTTAAAATGATAGTTTAGAAGGAGACGTAACTAATGTCATTTAGTGTACTATCTAAAAAAAATCAAAATCAAACCAAAATAAGACTTTGGACAGACGTAACGTTTCAGAAAAAAGTCTAAATTCAAATACATCGATGTTCCAAAATGTTGGGAAGCCTGTCTTGTATCGTACAGGACTCCCTCGAAATGAAACATAGGGTCCAAAATTATCGGAAAACATTTGGAGAAATACTGATAAAAACCTTCTACATAGGTGTACATAGCTCTCTGATATTTTATAGGTATGCGTGCGAATAGAGTTTGGTTTGGTTTGTTTTACGGCATATAATTTAATGCCTACAAGATTTTATTGCTAGCAGTGTAACCCGGATATAAGAGAGTTGCCGGGGCCGGTGAAGAACTCTTATATCCAGGTTTGGTTTATTTTGTTTAGGTAAGTATGGCTCTAATTTGGGACCAGAGAAAATCTCTCTCTTATATCCGGGTTACACTGTAATACTTTTTTTTTCAAATGTACTGCTGGTAATTTTTCTTCCTTCTTGTTATATTTATCCTTCAAAAATGTATCGCTTGTAATTTCTTTTTTTAAAAAAAGTATAGCTGGTAAAACTTTTTTTTCAAAAATGTATTGCTGGTAATAAATTTTTTACAAAGTATTTCTGGTATAAAAATAAAACAATTTTTACACTATCCTAGTGTTTTGACCCAAGTTTGTGGGTTAGCTATTTGCCCGTAGCTGGTACCCGAACAGGTGCTACAACCCCGGGTCACAGTGGACCTGAGAACACTAGCAATAAAGAGGTGGTTCCACGCTCCTCAAACCTCCTGATCATCGCCTTGCTGTTGGACGTATTCTATCGTCTTACCGAGGACGCGGATGTGCGAATAGATCTGAGATTTCTGGGACATAATGAAAGAGGGATTAGAGAATGAGTCACAGGAGCTCGTGTAGATGTATGTCAGATTATGGACTTCGAGAGATGGTGCGATGACAAGCTAAGAGCTAAAAGTATTGGAAATGGTGGAGAGCTATAATCGTTAAGATTCTGAAGTGCATCGTACATAAAGGAAGGTTATCAAAGGATATATCTTGATGATAATGTTTCGAGACGTAATCTGAAAAGTCAGCGCAACTGAAATGCCGAGAAAAGTCTTATTAATTGTAATGACAGGAAAAGAAAATTTGATATCTTATGTTTCCTATAGTATTCTCATTTCAATGGAGCCGTATATTTTCCAAGTTTATTGCAATATATATATATATATATATATATATATATTTATATATATATATATATGGAGAGAGAGAGAGAGAGAGAGATCATTATATAAAATGATGTATAGAATCATACGTAAGAGAGAAGACGAAAGCGTTTTTAAAACAAATGGGAAAATTTAGTGACGGGTGAAGTAAATTTCGCAACAGACTTGCGGGTAAATTACACTGAAATAATTTAAAAAGTACTTGTTCACATTCTAAGGTTACATTTGTAATCATTGTAGAAATATGAATGTATTACTTGCCGCACGTAAGAGATGTAAGGATTTGCTGAAGGCTACTACCCGACAAAATACATATTTTCATTCTATATTGAAGCAACTGTGTGCCAATCGACCTTGCTAGTGGAGAAAAATCTATCTTTTGTGTTCAATAAAACTTTCTTCTAAATACACCGCTTGAAATGTGAGAAATATTGGAGGGAAATAGAATTTGCTTTGATAAAATCGAGTTACTAAAAAACGTGCAATTGCTAAAAGTAAATAAATAAAAACTGAATTATCACATTAAAAACAAAAAAAAAATGAAAGAAAAATAATCATTATTCAGTTAGGAACTGCAATGGTCCCCTTATCGATGGGGTATATGTACTGAGACCACACCTCACAGTGGATACATAGCACCAAAAGGAATACTGAACTATAGATGTGATATTTTTCCAGACCTACATACATACTTATTATGAAGTTCAATTTATAAATTAGACAGTAATAATGACAACAATTTACAATAATACAGAATAATTATAACAATATACGATTGTAAAAGTTATGTGACAGAAGATTCGTTCTTATCGGAGATCTTATTAGGTGCAATAAAAGATTACTGACAACAACTAATAATACCATCGATCAATTATAACAATAGACTATGTGACGGATAGAAGAGCCGCTCTTTCTGTAGATCTTATTAGGCGTTGCTAAGAAATTAATGACAATAACTAATAATAAAATTGAGCAATTATAACAATAGACTATAATAAATATAATGTGGCAGATAGAATATTGCTTCTTTCAGTAAATCTTATTAGAAGCAACAAGCATATTATGCCAAAATTGCAGAGTAAGTTACGAAAGTCTATCAAGACCAAACGCTCCGGATAACTAACGAAATGGGTCTTGATTCATTAAAACAATGCTCAACAAGTCCTTGGTTTCAATGGCTGATGTGCGTAATTGTGGCTTTGAATCGGTTGATTGACCTCCCTATTTTCTTGAATGTGTTTTCCAACATGAAGAATAACCCTGACCGGGAATCTTTGCACTTGGCCATGTGGGCGAACTTTGCTCTCATTTACATTTGGCCTTCTGGTCCCACTTTGCTAGCCTTTGCACTTAGCCATTTAGGCGATCGTTGCTCGCCTTTGAACTTGGCCCTGTAGGCGATCGTTGCTCGCCTTTGAACTTGACGCTGTGGGCGAAATACCTTTACACTTGGCAATGTGGGTGAACTTTGCTCGCCTTTGTACTTGGCCATGTTGGCGAATTTTTCTCGCCTTTGCACTTGGCCATGTTGGCGAATTTTTCTCGCCTTTGCACTTGGCCATGTGGGCAAATTTTGCTCGCCTTTACACTTGGCCCTGTAGGCGGACGTTGCTCGCCTTTAAACTTGACACTGTGTTGCAAACATTGCTCGCCTTTTCACTTGGCTCTGTAGGCTAAATATAGTCGCCTTTATACTTGCCGGTATAGACGAACATTGGCCGCCTTTGTATGTGTTTCTACAGGCGAATATTAGTCACCTTTATACTTGACTGTATAGGTAAATATTCGACAGGTTTATACTTCATTATGCAAGCATCCATGAGGTACGATTTTGTGGTGGTTTTAACAATTTGCAGCGGATTCAGTTAACGTATTCTAGGACATTCCGACATGGCAGGATTTACAATGGCGTTGCAACAGTTATCGTCATTTTATGCAGTTTCTGTTCTCTATAATTATAATATCCTTGAGGAAGGCATGAACCCATTTATCCCTGCGTATCTTGTTAACTTGTCTCATGATTGAGAAAACGAGTAAGAACTTGATGTTAAAGCCTAGTTTACAGAAAATTCCAAACGGCTATAGAAAGACTGTGTTGCGGCAAGAGTCCAACTATTGAAAGCTCGTCTAACTAGAAGGTTGGCATTCAAAAACGAACAGAAACTCTCAGCAGATTTACATAATCGGCAGCAATATTTTGTTGTGTACACTAAAGCACTAAGGACAGGGAAGAGGCACAGTAGCGAAAGAAAAACAGCTACAAATCGCTGCGATCCGTCTACGTGGAACAGGGATGGATATGCCGTGTGTTACCCCTATTGAGGTTGGATGACGTGGATTCCTTAGACGGTCAATCGTTTCCGTCCTTTTGAAGATGGGGCATCAATGGCCGGAACCTAAAGTGTGCTTCACATCGTCTCCAGACCACAGCTCAATAGACATCGAGTTGGATCTGTTCAAGATCTAAAATAAATAAAATTAAATAAAACCATGTTCCGCAACTCGATGCTACTTCAAACGTGAAACACATCTGTTTACCTTCCATTCTGCGCCATTAATAACTAAACCCCATCATTGAAGAGGAGAAATACAGAGCAATGGAGTAAAGAATGTTGGTTCACTGATTGGAGATTCTGAAGTTATTAGAAGAAGAAAACAGCAAACGTCAGTTTGGAAACGCATGATAAACTATGTATAAGAGCAGACAGAATATCTGAGAAGAGACGATTAAAACTGTATATCACCTTGGTGAAACCGGTTTTAACCCACAACTGTAGAACTTACGGCCTTACAAAGAAAGACGAGCAAGAGCTAGACAGTTTCCACAGACGACAACTGCGAATTCTGATAGGGTAAAAAGTACCCTCATAATATCTCCAACAAGAACTTGTACAGCAGATGTCAAGAATCTCATTTGTCTTTGTTCATTTTGAATAGATGGAAACTTCTTGGACATATTTTGCGAATGGATCCAGAATGCCCAGCTTTGTAAAGCCATGGAGTTTTACTTTGAAAAGACTAACTTAAAAAAGTTCAGAAGTCATCCAAGAACCACCACAGCCACAACGCTGAACCGAGACATTCAGCGACAAGGCAGAAAGATCCCATTTTTTCTTTGGTGAAGTTTACAATCAAGGAAAATCTGCAACAAAACAGCAAATCCACAGAAAACAGAGAAAGTTAGCAAAATAATGTCGAATCATTATAAAATGTCACTGAAGATAAAAAGAAGATGTTAATTCATGACCTCAAATCAAAAACAGTTATGATGATGTTGAAAATTTCGGTGGCAGTTGTAAAAAGAAATCGCAAGAGACTGACACGTATACAAGGACGATACCCTGCCTGGTGGCAAAAGCTACTGGTAGCGCCAGGGGTGGCTGCACCGCTTTAGCCACCGAAATTATGGAACCTCCCCTAGCTGGCGGCTGACGAAGGCAGGGTATCGCACGTGTTTTCACACGTTGAATGTAGAGAATTATGCGATCGTTGCACACATCATGTCAATGACTACCCATTCTAAAATTTTTCTGCAGGGAATTTTTGGCGATACACTTTTTCGACCTGTTTTGTCTGGCACCAAACACGCCGAAATATTTAAGTTCCCTGAGACTTTGGGCATTTCTTAAATTTAAAAAAAAAACTGTTGAAAGAGGAAGATGGTGATTTCAGATCGTAGACGAGAAAAAAGAGAATGCGATGAAACAGCTGATGGAGATCCCGGATAAAGGAGTATTCGTTCTGTTTTGAAAAAATGTGAAGGGATACAGGGACAAGTTTATGAAGTACCAAGGTAATTAATTTAAAGTAAACTAGTGCAAAATTGCTTTTTGCTATGTTTTTACATTAATGTTAATTGGTTGCTTGCTTTGCAGACAGGCTTCATGAATTTAAGTAGATTTAATTACCGCTCTAGGAAACTTAGATTTAGCCATTTTTTTTAAACTGCCAAAGAGTTAGAATCTTCATCTGAAAAGTTAAGCAACGTCGAGGCTGGTCAGTACATGTATGTGTGAACGCTGGGGAAGTGCTGATGCTGCAAGCTAGGATGTGCGGGTGGTTCTGCTTACGGTCAAATTACGTTGAAACACCGGTTCCCGTATGATCACCGAAGTTAAGCAACGTCGAGCTTGGTAAGTAATTAGCTAGCTGATCGTTTGGGAATACCAGGAGTTGTAAACGTGGATGTATAGGTGGGAATATTCCCTTCAGATAGCCTTAGTTCTAATTCCTGTTGGGTTAGTTATATTCAATTACGCGCAAATAGCCTTGGAAAAGTCATGGATCCACCTCTTATTCTCCCAGCTACGGGTTTAATTTGTACGATTTGTGTCACTTAATTATTATCTTCAAAAAAGATTCTTACAATCTAAGCTTTAAATAACTTGCAGAGGGTTGATAAGCCGTGAAAAACAAATCAATAAAATTAAGCCGTTCTCATTTGTTGTTTATTTATTTTATTTCTTTTACAATTTATTGAGTTTTGGATATTTCAATTTTTCTTTCTCGCTTTTCTTATTTCATATTAGGTTTCTTTTTCTTTCTTCTTATCACCATTAATGTTTAAATATTTACGTTTTAAATCTTAAATATTCTACGCGTTTCCCATTCACCTCGATTGTTTTCCTTTGAAACAAATTGGTGATTTTAACGAAATATTTGCATAGTCTCCGTGATGGTTGACTTTGTTTTCACTTGAGATTTACTAGGCATGTTTTATTGCCGCTTCTCCATTTGGATTCACAAATCCATTGCTGAAAAAAACTGAACGTTTTTCTCCTCAGAATGTATGACGCAAGTGAATTTTGACCATGAATTGACATCTTTGTTTGGCTTTTCCTTTTGGCTGAAATTTCTTTCTGCTTTCTTCTTTTACATTTCTTTAATTTTTTTTTTAATTTCTTCTCTTTTTATCCAATTATTTTCAATTTATTTTTTTGTTTCTAATATCTTTCTTTCTTTAGATTTTCTTTTCCTTTCTTTCTTTTAATTCTCTATATTTTTAATTCGGTTTTCTTTTTTTTTTCTTTTTTATTCATTTTCGCTTATTTTCCATGATTTTGCACATCCTCACTTTTCATTTTCGCTTATTTTCCATGATTTTGCACATCCTCACTTTTCATTTTCGCTTATTTTCCATGATTTTGCACATCCTCACTTTTCATTTTCGCTTATTTTCCATGATTTTGCACATCCTCACTTTTCATTTTCGCTTATTTTCCATGATTTTGCACATCCTGACTTCCCTTTTTCTTTTTCTTCCTTTCATCGATTTCATTTATTTCTTTTTTATTTTCATTTCTTTTTATTTCTTCCTTTACACATTTTCTTAATTTGGTAATTGTTTTCTTCTAACTGCATTTTCCTTCTTTTACACTTTCTTCATCTTTTTCTTTCATTTTGTGTTTTTATTTTTAGTTTGTATCAATTTATTTTTTTCATTTCTTTTATCTTCTCCCCGTCTTTTTATCATTTTCCTTCCCCGTTTTACCATTTTTTTCTCTTCTGTTTTTCATTCTTTTTTTTTTCGTTTTTTCATTACCTTTTTCTTTTACCGCTACTGTCTTCATCCTTAAACTTTTAATATCGTTTTTTTTTTCTGTTGTTTTTAACTCTTTTGTCTCTTCCTAAATGCGCCTCTTTCTTTATTTTTTCTTCTTTTCTTCTCTTGGCGCTTTTTTTTTCATTCTTTCATTTCTTCTTCCTCTTTTCAATACACTTCCTTCTTTATTTCCTCTTTCATTCCTTCTTCCTCTTAATAATCTTTTTTCTTCTTTTATTCCTTCCTATTCTTTTCTTCTCTTCCTTCTTTATTTCCTCTTTCATTCCTTCTTTCTTTCTTCTCTTCCTTCTTTATTTCTTCTTTCATTCCTTCTTTCTTTCTTTCTTCTCTTCCTTCTTTATTTCCTCTTTCATTCCTTCTTCTCTTTTCCTTCTACAGCCGATACGCTTCTTTCCTTATTTTTATTTCATTATTTCATCTTTCCATCTGTACTTAATGAACCTCATCTATAATTCTTTTCTTCCTTTCCTAATGAGCTTTCTTTCTCGTTCCTTCTTTCATTCATTCTTGCTTTTCTTTAATAATTCTTTCCCCATCTGGATCTGATATAACCTTAGACTTAAAAAAAAAAAAAAATTCTCCCCCCACCACGACATTTTTTTTTTTTTTTTTTACTTTCTGACCTCACTATTTCTACACTCGTTAACTCTGGAACAATGACAATCCACCAAAATCCGTATATGCTTTCCTTCTTTCTATTCCTTGTCGGAATGCCTTCCTAATCTGCAGGTCAATCAAACTCAGATTCCACGCAGTAGACTATAGATATGAAATAATAGTTAATATGAAAGGAAGTTTAATTTCTAGACGGCATACAAGAGAAACAGCTACCCCCCCACTCCTCTTCCTATTCCGCATCATATCCTTCCTCCACCCTAGTCAAAATTATGCTTAACCCTGACTGTAGCTTCACGCATTCAGAGATAACGGCTATGAGCGGCTGACAGATAACGAAGCAATGCCTCTTTGTTTTTTAACCTCCATGCAGTTTCAGTGAATGCATTGCTTTAGATAAGGTTACAATTTTCGACGACCCCAAAAAGAATCTACTTATCACTAGAGATCGCTTTAAAAGACCATCGGCATAGCTAGTAAAAATGACCGATTTCCGACACAGATGCCTGTGAAAATGGTATTCACCACGCAATTTTCAAGTCGAGAGGTCACGGTAAGAGAGAAACCTCATTGATTCTTGCATCAGCGGACGCGAGACAGAATCTAACGTCCAACAACACTTCATTTTATTCTGATCGTATACCATTGGTATTATATTATTAGCACTTTCACTGCTTCATTGTTGCCTATCTGCGCTGCTCGATTTTTTTTTTTGTGAAGGAAGAGAAAAATTATGTTTACTTTAAATAAATGACTATAAAGAAGTTGATGACGATTCCTCGTGCACACCGCTATTTTGGCTTTGATCAAATACTCTGCTGTACACACTGAAATGAGTGACACCCACAACAAACAATATAATAAAAATACATCACAAGATATAGCGTATTGAAGACTAGTATATGTCTACGCTGGTTTGGAAATAGCATCAAGCGTTTCTTAGTTTATCAAATAAATACTAGAGAACGACAGTTCAAAATATCTTCAAAGCACGCACGCACACACACACACACACACACAAATATATATATATATGTCAACGACAGGAAAAGGGTTAATTTTACTCAATCTAATTATTGTGGCATTTTTCTTTTCTTCTTTTTTTTTGTTGTAACTAAATTACAACTTGTAGATTGGCTGTTTGGTCGATGGAAGAAACAGCTGAAAAACGGAAAGAAAAATATTTCTGACATCTAGTCTGGCGCCCCCATCCCTACTGTTCATATCGAGATTCTTGACAACATCCAAAAAAGGATCTGCAATGTAATCGATCCTAAATTGGCATCTTTACTCCAGTCACTTTCTTACTAACGAGACGTGGCTTTCCTGTGTCTTTTCTACAAACATTTTCATGGCAACTGCTCTAACGCGCTTTTTTTCGCCCCTGGTTCCCTGACGACGTGAATCTAAGCGAGAAACTAGATTGGCGTCTAGGTCCCACCCTTTGACTGTTGAA
>OZ010572.1:130123058-130140558 GCA_963932145.1 Acanthosepion lycidas
CAGCGGAACAAAGATTGTCCTACTCCCATTGGAGCGGGCCTGTTAGCATAGAAAAATACCATTCGGAATTTAAGCTTTTACACCGACTATTGCATGCTTAGACATTTATAAATTAGGAAGTCTATGAAGAAGGTAATGAATCAGGCAAAATCTAGAGAAAAGCAGTTGTCCCTGGTACTATTAAGAGATGATAAATGCGTTCTTCATGTGATTGGAATTTCCAACTCGACCCTTTATTTCGTCGGCTAGGCTAGGTTGTTCTAGTTCCACGTGCCATGCCTCTTCCGGATGTCTCAGTTATCTCCTTTTAACTCAACTCTCCAAGTTTTTTTTCTACAGTAACCACGTATTGAACACACAAATCTTTGGGTCAAGTCAGTGGATACTGCTAACCCTTTTATCCACTGGGCCATGCGTCCTTGAAGAAGAACGGAGGATAGAACGGCCGAAACGTCGTCAATAAAGGTGAGGAAAAACAGTCCGAACAATGTAAATAATGAAAATAATTACAATACCTCATCTCAGAAATATAGACAGATACTGAAGAAGGACAAAGCATACAACAGCCGAAACGGCATGAATATGGCAACGAAGATGAGGACAACAGTCCGAACAATCTAAATACTTACAATACCTCATCTCAGAAATATAGACATATATTAGGTCACTCTTTTATCTCTACCACCCCTCTTGGGTCTTGTCGTACATTGGTAAATATAAATATCTTTACTGACAAACCACTAAATGTCAACGGTGCAACACTTGAAGACGGTCGGAAACCAGAGCGGCAGAAAAGTAAAGATAAAACAATACATCCCAGGATGTTTGCCAAAGGTTGCCGCGTTCAGACAGAATTTCCTTTTAAAAATTCTGAAAGAAAAAAATAAATAGCTCTTTGATATGAGGGATATATGTTTGTAATAACAGCCGTTGCCTATTGAGCAAAATCATTTAATTACTAGAAAGTTACTTATAAGCAACAGTTGAACCCGTAAATGCTCGAAATTTTGAATGTAGAATTTTTTAAGGGACTCGGATAAATTATTTCACACTAAATAAAATCAACACAGATCTTACTACAAAATCTCTCATTAAGCCAAGGAATAAGATAGCTTTCTCCTATCAGTCTAACTACTAGGCTAGTTTTAATCCTGTTCTACATCTACGAAATATTTGTAAATACGCTATAGAAAGGTTGCATGCGACGCGTTCTTTGGCTTATATCTTCAGCTAATGTACGTTATAAAATAATAGAAATTGTTTCATCTCAAGTGACACTTGCTTGAAACATTTAGACAAATTTTCTAATTCATAAAGCTGAAGATAAAACAATAATAATACATAACTCAAACGAAATGGAAGCGATAGAACTGGAAGATTGGTATGGATTGTTCAGAAACAAAAGTAATAACAACCTGCAATCAGATTTTAATGTCTTCGGTAGAGAAGAGTTCTATTGTTTATAAAGTGTACAGAGTTAAGTTGCACTTTTTTTTTATTTATCTACATTCCCTTCTTGTTATTTTCCTACATATTTATTCGTACTTTTATTATTTATTGTTTCTTCATTTACTTTTTCATATTGTCTACTGGTTTATCTTTCGATATCTTTATTTGCTTTTTCATTCTTTTTAATCTTTCTTTTATTCCTCGCTTTCCTTTATCAATACAGCCATTTTGTTAATTTGTTTCTTTCTAAATTTACTTTACATTTTTAATCCCCTCTTTCTTTCCCAGTACTCTTCTTTCTTTCATTTCTGTTTTCCTTAATGTTCTTTTCCTTTTTTTGCTTCCTTCTTTATTTTCTTTTTCTTTCTTTTTCCTTTCTTTTTCCCTCCTTTCTCTCCTACTTAATTTTTCTCCTTTCTCTCCTTCTCAATTTCCCCCGTTTCTCTCCTTCTCAATTTTCCCATTTTCTCTCCTTCTTTATTTCCCCGCTTTCTCAATTTTCCTACTTTCTCTCCTTCTTTATTTCCCCCCTTTCTCTCCTTCGTTATTTCCCACCTTTCTCTCCTTTTCAATTTTCCTACTTTCTCTCTTTCTTAATTTCCCCATCTTTCTCTCCTTCTCAATTTTCCTACTTTCTCTCCTTAATTTCCCCCCTTTCTATCCTTCTTAATTTTCGTTTCTCTCCTTAATTTTCCTCCTTTCTCGCCTTAATTTTTTTTTCTTTTCTTGCTCTCTTTTTTAAATACAGTATAACCCGGATATAAAAGACCCTGATATAAAAGAAACCCGGGTATAAGAGAGATTTTCTCTCGTCCCAAATTAGAGCCTGTGTTAATGTAAACAAAATAGACCAAACCCAGATATAAGAGAAACCCGGATATAAGAGATTATTGTCCAGTCCCAACAACTCTCTTATATCCGAGTTACACTGTATTTTTTGTTTATTTCTTTTTAAATATCTTTCTCATTTTTTTTTCTTTCTAGGCTTCTTAATCTCTTTCTTTTTTTTGTCTCACTTTTCTTCATACTGAATGTTTTCCTTTTTTGTTTAATCTCTTTCTCAATATTTTCTTCAAATTCTCTTTTTATTTCATTTATTCTCTTTGTTTTTACTTCCTTTTTCAGAATTTCTCTTTTTTCTTAAATTTCCTTCGCAATCTTCACTTTCTTGATTATCTCTCTTTTCTACTTTCTTTTTCAAATCTTTTTCTCTATCTCTCTCTTTGTTCCTCTTTTTTTTTTATTTCACCTCTCTATATTTCGTCCTTCCCTTTTCTCTCTTACTTTTCAACCATTTAACAGCATCTTTCCCGCCTTATCATTTCCATGTCTTCCTCCACGTCTTTTCTTTGATCTTTTACTTTGAATTAAACAAAATTGAAATCGCAATACTTCCTCCAAATAGGAGAGGCGGAATTTATTTGGGAATATGGCGAAGAAGTAACAGCAGTGTCTGCCACGATGGCAAAAGTATTAACCACAAAGTTATTGATTTCCATTGTGAATAGGGATGGAGCTTTTACAGGCAATGAAGCTCAGAAACGTTTTTTTTTTCCTAGCAAAAATAAAGAATGTAGTAATTTTATTACGACTGTAGTGTTCACTTTATTAGTAGAAGGTTTGCCCAACTCAAATTCATGTTTTTCCTTCATTTATGTTCCATGTCCTTTCAAAACGTAGTCGATCATGACTCTCCACAATTTCTTGTCCTTTGTAGCTCTTAATAAATATTTTATTTTTATCTCTCCTAAACCTTGTTCCGCCATAGATTTACTTAAGCTCACTAGATAGATTATGCCAGGTTTTCCTGTTGCCTTCAACCTATCCTTTGAGTATGAAATTTTCCAAGCCCTATTTCCTCATTATATGTACTAAAAATTTCAAATTTCTCTCTCTCTGATGTTAAGTATAAGTGTTCTTTTTCTCTCCATTTATAAATAAGAAAAAGTATTGAATCATATTTTCTGTTTTATTTTTTGGCTTCATTTGGTTTGGTTGATTCTATTTAGCGACATATCAACACTTCTATGGGTATTTTTATACTTTCATAGAGTCTTGTTTTTGTCTGTGGGGTTCAATATTTGTCCATAGCTGGGATCCTAACAGGTGCTATTACCCCAGATCCAGGGCAACCATAACAGGTGTTACCAACCCGGGACAGGGTGAACCATGAAACAGCAATTAAGAGGTGGTTCAAAGCTCCTCATAAAACCCAATCTCCCAATCAGAGGCCTTGTTGCCGGATGTAGTTTATCGTCTTACCTAAGACTCGTTTTATTTTTTAATTTAATTAACAGATACTCACCTTTGACTATAGATATAAGATCATATGATGGCAACAACTTCAAAATAAATAGCAAAATGACTTTCAGTGATTTTTTCTTCGATGTGCCGCGTCTCTTTAGAACGTTGGCGATTATGGCTCCCCACAACTTCCTGTCTTATGTATCTCTTCAAAACCTTGTTCCGCCATCCATTCATTTAAGTAGGTCATTCGTTGCCCCTTTTGATGTCAATGTGTCACTTGCATTGTTTTCAGTAGGGGTATATAATCCGCATCCGTTTCTGGTGTCCCTGGTTGGTTAAAATAATCTAATACGAGCTATTCATTTTGGATCACCATATTTATATGTATTGTGTAATAATTACTATATTTATGGAAGAAGTGTGTATGCAGAATGAATTTGTTTGCAAATCTGAATTTCATCTGCACTAGCTACGAACACATCTGGAACAAAAAATCCCATATCATTTTTATAATAATCTTAATTTCAAAATATACCAAAGAAATGAAAAAGACATAAAATAAATATACAAAACAAATAAATAACAAATACATAATTATATATATATATATATATATATATATATATATATATATATATATATATATATATATATATATATATATATATATATATATATATATATTCATTTCTGTAGTTTAGTGCTAGCAGCAAGCAGAAATATTTCTCCTCCCGATGATGGCCATTTCGGCCGAAACTAGTCGAGGAATCTAAATGGAATAATAATAAAAAAACGAAAGAATATTAATCTACAACCCAGTGTGTCTGAGGATTTTAATTTTTTAATTTTTATTGTTCAATATATATATATATATATATATATATATATATATATATATATGGAGAGAGAGAGAGAGAGAAGGAGAGAGCGTTCCGATTATACATAACTTAATTATTTGCACACTTTCTCCAACCACTCAACCACCATAGATAAGAAACATAGAGGTTCTGACCGTAAGTAACTCCCAGCATCAGACCTAATCAAAAGAAACTAGGAATTGCTAGTTTCCGCTTCCCTCATACTCTAGTGGTTTCCATACATAACCCGCTACATATATATATATATATATATATATATATATATATATATATATATATATATATGTATGTAAAACAATAATGATAATCTGTTTTTGTTTGCATGAAAGATTTCTAAGCAAAGATAAACTCGTCCATACGAGACGCTGGAAGTGAAAATCGCACAGCATAGCTTTTTTTTGTTGTTGTTGCTAGGATCTGTTTATTGTAACGTAGTTGTCATCTTTGATAATGGCTTATGTAAGCCGGAAGCTTAAAAATTAGTAAATACTAATATATCTACAACAGATCCTAGCAAAAAAATGAAGTTATGTGGTGCAATTTTCGCTTCCGGCGTCTCGTATGCACGAGTTTATCGTTGCTTGGAAATCTTCCATATAAATAAAAACAGACTATCATTATATATATATATATATATATATATATATATATATAACCCGGCAAAGAAGTGGTAGCCGTTGGTTCGAACGGCCCATTGAAATGTGACACTGATAATCATCTACCTCACTAGTCTTAACTCAAAACCAAATCGCTCATTTTTTCCTCAGTTTAATGCAATACCAAATATTCTCTTTAGGGTTCAAATTTGGATTCTGACCAGATTAAAACATTAGCGGTTTGGTGTCTTTGCAATATGGTCAGAAGCATTGTTCTATTGATAAATAACAATGAACTTGTTTATACTCAAGACTATATGTAAAAAACGGTCGGTTTTATACTTGAGTCTATATACAAACAAGAGTGCGTTTTATACTCGAGTCTGTATATAAACAACAGTGTATTTTATAGTCGGGTCTATATGCCAACCGCTGTGGATTTTATACGCGATCTTATATGTAAACAGCGGTCGATTTTATACTCAAGTCTATATGGAAACAACAGTTGTTTTTATACTTGAGGCTATAGGTAAAAATTGTTAACGTTTATACTTGATTCTACAGGCAAACATAAGCTGTTCATAATTTAATCTGATAGCAACTGCCTGGAACGTTGCCACATTTTGTGTATTTGTTGGGGATCTGACACCTCTGCAACGGATACCAGCGATTTATTCGAAGTCCTGTCATCACACCAACTGAAAATAGATAAGGACTGGTGTTTTGCAATTGCGAAAAATCCTATCACAAAATTTGCTTAAAAAGATCATGTATTTTGTGTTTGTTTAAAGTGACAGAAAACAGAATG
Source organism: Acanthosepion lycidas (assembly GCA_963932145.1). NCBI lineage: Eukaryota > Metazoa > Mollusca > Cephalopoda > Sepiida > Sepiidae > Acanthosepion > Acanthosepion lycidas. The sequence continues at coordinate 130,129,037 of OZ010572.1, forward strand.
ATTAATAATGACTCCTATTTAACTTGACTACGTCAGAAAAGTTTGTTGCCTTTTCAGAGTCATGTACAGTGTCCAGTTTTACTAATCATTCCCGGGGCATGCCTGCATAGCATTTAAATTTTATCATTAATTAGAAGAAATCTTTAATCAAGTGAATAAAAGCGACGGGTAAATCGACCAATTTGCAATTCTGATGCGAAAGGAATCAGGCAAATATGACTACGTCTTTCTTTATTTTATTCAGATAAATTTACGTTTATTTTCAATTCATTTAAATTCAAATTTTTCATGTAATAGAATAGTGGCATTTAACTTTTCTCTGAACGCCAGCTGATAAAAAAAGTCAGACCAGTTGCGGGTCTGTGTCTGTGATTCGAGATCAATTTCATTCGCATGACTGAACTGACAAAAAACAAATTCTCCATTACCACAGTACCTTCTGTTCTTAAAACTTCAGATTATGACTTTCTTTCTCAAAGAATAAAATTATTTAATGCATAAAAATATCTTCAACGCATTTTTCGAATTAGTAAGTTTTTTTTTAAAGTATCTTTTCTTCTTTTGTGCCGCTCCAGTAATTATCTGGCGCCTCCGGCTATCCTTTTTTACAGGGGCCAGATCTGGCCGAAAATGCAGTACTGCTGCCATACATGAGTAGGAGCTACATAGTCTTCAATTTCCAGTCTCGACAGGGTCCAAAATCATCCTTGTGGGTGAAGAATTTTTTCACCCTCAACTCCTTTCCCACAAATGAAACAACGCAAAGCTTTCACTGTTTTATCGCTATTTCTATGGAAAGTTTTCAAACGAACTACACTAGTTAGTTCCACCAGTCTTAACATAACCCCTTTTCTTCCCGTGCACGTTTCCTAGGGCCCGTTGGTCTAGTCTCGCTTTCTGACGATGTGCAGCCGCTCGCTTCGAGCACTCCTTGTTCCGATACTTCAATCCTCGCGCCGCTATTTGATACGGAAAGTTATACACCTTCCAAACTCGTTTAGATTGCTGCCAGTATAAGTCGTCAATCGTCTAGTCTTGGTTCTTCAAGTGTTGTGATTCTTAATGACGAAGAAAGTTGTCTTTCTTCTTTTAGCCAATAAGCCGTGGTAAACTTCTTGTTGACAGTTGGGCTGAGTGGAAATAAGATCAAGCTATCACCGAAGAAACAATAATACCAGTTCTCGTTAAATATACACAAGTTAATGAAGGTAAATAAAATAATGTACAAACGAATATATTAGGCATCTCTTAACACAAAAAAGATTAGAAGGCAGCGACTTGGAATATCCATCTATGTGTTCAGCAAAGTTCAATAAAAAATTAAAGTGAATATTAGGTCCCTTCCTCGTGCGGGTGTGCAGCTGCGCGTATGTCTGACGATCCGTCTCTCTGGTGTCCCAGCCTGTCTCTCAAAATCGCATTGAATTTATACATAATTCTCCGACCCCATATCAAACTGTTCACAATCCAAAATAACTCAATTTCCCATTGTTTAATGTCGGGGTTAAAAGACCAAATCCTATGTTTTGATTTTGCATCATTTCATTCAGAGCCATTGCCCAAAACCCAAAACATATTCAGTTGACATATCCGTTATACATGAAATCAAAAACATAGGCTCTAACCTGTCTAATTCGAGGTCACTCCTGGACTCTCGACAAATATCCTGCCTGGGGAAATTAATAAGGTCTAGAATAACACACCAATCCATACTAAATCGTTGCCTTGAAATTTAAAAACTACAATATCTGCTAATAACAAGTTACCTTGTATAACTAACGTTAACGGCGAAGACCCGACATACCACTCACGTCCTCATGAAATTGTTGTTTAGGCTCCTCTTCTTCCCTTCCTTAACTTATATTTACTGTGTCCTTGTATAGTGTGAACAATCATGGCTATCCATAGCATCCTCCTCGTTAACCATCCTGTGTAATAGTTTTTTCTATTTGACTTCTAAGTTTTCTCTCCATTCAGCGACATCTACGTAGCGCATTCTGTTCATTTTATGTCCACTGATAATAAATTCGGATAGATTTTCGATTTCTCATACGATTATATCGCTATTCTGTGAGAAATCAACACTTCCCTTGCTCACAGATACATTGATTTTATACGCATCAAAAATCTCTCAGATGATGAAAAGATTTGAAGCAACAAAAATGTGGTTCTACAGAAGGATGCTGAGATGGACGTTAAAAAATAAGGAAGAAGAAAATGGAAGCTAAAAAATATTAAGGTGGGATATAATGAGCGATTTGGTTTGGAGTTAAGGCTAGTGAACTAAATGATTCTCAGTTTTACGTTTCAATGTGATCTTCGAACCAAGGGCCACTACTTGTTTAGCGGGCTGTATGTAGACCACTAGAGTATAAAGAGAATGTGAGCAATAACGGCATTTTAGAAAATTAAGAAAGCAAAATGACACATACTTAACATCAAAAAGAGACAGTTGAAATTTCTCTGGCACATCATGAGGAAACAAGGTTTGGAAATTTAGACACTCACAGGACATATTGAAGGAAAGAGGGACAGAGGAAAGCAGTGCATAACCTATCTAGCGAGATTGTGAATATGGTAGAGCAGAGATTAAGAGTGATAGGAAAAAAAGAAAATTTCCTAAGAGCTACAAAGGACAAGAAATTGTGAAGAGCCATGGCACATAAAAGAAGTTCAAAGTTTTTGACATTTGATCTTATAATTTAAGAAAGCTGCTTTGATGCCTGAAGAAGTGGAAATGGTAACCAAATATTTTTTGTAAGTTCAAGGGAGAGACAAAGTCTATACGCTCTAAACTTTTTGACATGTAAATTCTATAATTTGGGGTTTGAGAATTTTCGTATAAATCAGCAATTGCATTTATTTTCTTTTACTCCATTACATGAAGCTTCTTTCAGAAAACTGTAGTGCGCATAAATCTACATATAAGGCGGTAATTTATTTTATTTATTTTTGCTCCCCTCCCCAAAAGTCTTCAATGAAAAAGACACTTGTATATGTTATTAAAATGTCCTTCTTTGCTATTTTTTTCAGCCTACGTTTTCTGCTTTCTTATTTTTTAATGTTTAGTCGGACATTTTTCTTTTTTTTTTTTTTTTTTTTTTTGGGTCTGTCTCTCTCTCTTCTACGATTGGCATTTTTGGAGATTATCAAAAATACCTGACATGCACAAAAGCTTTTATTAAGAAGACAAGACACAGAGACAACCAATAAAAACCCACTGCCAATGCAGGCATAAAAACGAAACGTTGCTTCTTTTTTTTTTGGGTTAGGGCGACAGATTAATAAAAACAACTCGCATAGAAACCTTTTTTAAAGAAAAAAAAACTGATAGGTGAATACCAAATTAACCGAACAAATTTATGCAATTTTTTTAACTTCAGGCTAACATGATAAAAAGCGGAAAGAAAGAACCTCTTGATATTGAAGCGCAGTTTACATCTTTTTATAACTCTAGACGTTTTCATTTTCTCCACTATTTTTTCATGTAAGTTTTATTTCTAATTATAAAGAAATGGGGCAAGCAGGAATATCTATAAAATCGATCTTCTCATGGACTTTATGCTCATGATCAAAACGCCATTCAATTTTCATATACTTTTTATTTGGAAAAGCAGAGAACTAAACACTATTCACGCATAAAATTATGCTCGTTTAATATATAGACGTAGAGAATTATATTAAAATTTATTCTCTAAAAGAAAATTTAAATAAGAAATATGTGTATAAAGTCTACCATTCACCCATGCTTAGAATATTGCTGTCACATATCGTCCTGTGTCCTTTCTATTAGGTTGGTGCAAACATAATGTCGTTTTCTCACATATGTGAGAAAACGACATTATTTTTGCACCAACCTAATATTTACCTTGAACGCCATGATAAAATCAAAAGAAGAATCAGCAATATTATTGGTCGTGAACTGGCAACTCGGCTTCAGTCACTTTCCTACCGCCTTAAAGTTGCATTCCTGTGCCTTTAATATTATAAATATGTTCATAGCAACTATTTGGATGCGCTTTTCACTATACTAGGTAGGTGAATCTTGCGCGTTTGTGTCGAGTGGCACTTTGGTGCCGGTTAGGCATCAGGATAATCTTCTTGGATTGAATTTAGGCAACACCACCCCCGAAATTAGGCTAGTTTAGGGTTGATTTTGTATATTTAGTTTCTTCATTCTAATCAACTTAGCTAGGGGATGTCTGCTCATTGGCCCTTTTATTTTTGTCCTTAGTTTTCTTTAGTTTAATTCCCCATCCCCTCCTCCGTTAGGTGGTCATTAATGTCAGTTCCCTGGTGGATGCGGGGCGCCTTTCGTTTTGGGTCGGATTTTCGTATTTGTTGTGTTTGACAGTGTGTTTCAGTGAGTGCATGAGATGGATGAATGTGTTATATTCTTAAAGTCTCGAATTAATTTTGTCCAGTTAACTGATGTTTCTGCCATATTTAAGGAATGTGGGGGATTTTATTACTAACATTATTTTATTTAGTTGCTTGTAAATAGTTTTGTTTTCATATTTTAAATAGTTATTAGGGCTAGTTTTTTTTTTTAATTGTTGTTTTATTCCTCCTCACCACCACCACCACCACCACAGACAATGAATTATACATATGGGGACTAGTTAGAATTTTCATAGAGACACTGAGACATTATGGTGAGTGTAGTAAAAAAAGATAAATAAAAATATGTTGTTTTGGTGTTAGGAATATTGTGGTAAGTTTGGATCAGTGTTTGTGGCTAGCTAAATTTAAAGTTAAGACAGATGAAGACCGTCCTTTTCCCCCATTTTGACCTTGTGCCACATTTTGTAAATATTTACAAATAAATATCACTTTTCGCTATACGACCTAAACGTTTAGAATTGGATCGCAGTTCTAGACTGGCATCAATTTACATTTGAACTTGCTAGATGTAGCCGGAAGTTCTATACTAACAGTTTTTCTCGCACTTCTCACTTGTGGAACACCTTTCCGGCGCATGTAATCTGCCAAAAATTTAAAATGCAATGTCAATTGCTATCTATTCCCCCCCCCCGATTACTCTTTCCTCTTTCCGTTAATTATTTATGTTTGTAATTCTTTCACACTATGTAACGCCTTATGTCTTAGTGGCTTTACTGCTTTGCATGGAAAGATATCGATTAAAATATGTTGCTAAACCTCTGCTATAAGATCATTTAAAATTATCTACCGAAATACAATTACCATAATTTCCTATGTATAACACGCATTTTTTCTAAAAATTTAGTAAGCAAAATTAGGGGTGCTTATTGTGCACAGCTACAAAAAATCTTTAAAAAATTGCCTTTTCATAGGTCGATTTCAGGTGCGCAATGACTACTCACCACAAACATACGACAATTTGTCACTAACATTCAGCGATTGCGACCCCATACGGATGTCAAATACAATCATATGTATCTATCTATATTTCTGAGGTGTACATTATTTACATTACTCGAACTATTATCCTCATGTTTGTCACCATATTTATTACAAAGTTTCGGCCGTTGTACGCTCCGGCCTTCTTCAGGTGGCTGGAATGTCGAACTGAACTGAACCCTTTATTCCGCTCGCTGGGGTAGACTGTTCTAGTTCCACGTGCCATGTCTAGTAGTCCAAATAATGTAAATAGTGTACAATCATATGTACCTGACAATACTTAGAAAATTAGAATAATATTATTCTATGTTTAAAACCATTTTTAATAAGAGTAGGAAACGCTGGACGTAATGAAATTAAAGAGGTACAACTTATAGGGATTCATTACCAAACAAGGGGTGCGTATTATGCGTGATTAGAAGCATTTTTCCACACTTTTAGCACAATTTTATGGGTGCGTGTTATGAATGAAGGCGTATTACACATGGGTAATTACGGTTATGATTAAAATTTAATAAAAGTTTTGTCCTTAATGTAACAATAACATAAGCATTTTTTTTATTAAACTTTTACACTCTTAAGCAAAACAGTAGAACCGCTTTTACTTTGATGTCCTCTCTTCTGATATCTTAGTAATTGCTTTTTGGTTGAAGAGAATTTTTTTTTAAATAATACACAACATTATTACAATCAATCAAATTTTCAAAAAAGATATTAAAAGATGCTACGGTTAAAAATAAGGCCGAAAAATGTAAAATTTTTAACTGACTGAACCTTTTTCTAGGGCTTATCACCAGTTTGCAGGAAATATTTTTAGGCTAATATTTTTTTTTTACTAATAATGGTTTAATGATACAAGTCTTAGTAATTAACCTATAGCTGAGGGAAGAACGTGTTCAAATACGCTTTGTACGTATATTTTGATGATGTTGGGATACTCACCTTTAAGGAGAGCCCTCCTCTTTTGATTTGATAGAAATTATTATGTCTGTATACAGTCAAGGAAGACGATTGGTTGGCTGTTTTTGTTTAGTGGCATATCTATGGATTATTTAATATCAAAATCTAAATTCTTTTTACGTAATTTTTAGTTAATAATGGTTTTAGTGATACAAGTCTTATTAATTAACCCATAGCTGGGAGGAGAAGAAGTTGATTCATACCAATGTTATTTGCACGTCAGTGAATATAACGAAGACAAAGAGAATTGGGACTCGCCTCTCCGATTAACAATTCTGAGCCATTATCCATTACACCACCCGCACATCTAAGCTTACAGCATTCGGCATTCCTCAGTGGTCACTCGTCTAAATACTAAGACGTTGCTTAAGTTCGTTGATCGTACGGGAAACGATGTTTCAACGTGCTGTATCCGAAAGCCTAATTTAAAATTGAATATATATATATATATATATATATATATATAACATAAAAATCTTGCTCTGCTCGGCAGGTGTTTAAGCTTATTAAATAACATTGTAGACTTTCAGGGCTTAAAAGGAAAAAAAATCCCAACATGATTTTTGAAACTTTAATCTAATTTTAGAATTAACATTTTTTCTTTCGCTGATCACGCCTGAAACTCTGCTATTAAATACAATTATCAGTTTGATTCATAAATAATTTCTGTTGTTGGGAAAGAACAGTAATGATGAATATATCATTTTAACTACTAATCATTCATGGCAGTTAAGAATAAATTTGCAATAACTAACATACTTTAGTATTTGCACTTCAATGGCAGCGCACATCGCGGATCAAAAAAACTGTGGTTATTCTCAATGACAAGGTAAGGCCATTTGCAGAAAGTCTAAGACAGGAAAAATATTTTGGAGCTCATTTAATCTCTTCTCTTCGAAACTCCATATTTATCTGATCTTGCAACGATCGATTATTAAGGTTTCCGATGATTCATTTTTAGGGATTGGAAAAAAAGCCTTTAGAACAAGCGTGGTTCTACAGAAGGATGCTGAGGATATCATGACTGAACATGTGAGCGACGAGTTTTAGAGAAAAGGAAAACAAAAAAGAAAAATTAATTAATGTCAAGGAGAGACAGTTGAAATTTCTAGGGTATATAACGATGAAAGAGGGCTTAGAAGATCTAATACTCACAGGATGGATTGAAGGCAAGTGAGGTAGAGGAAAGGGCAAAGGTTTCGTCCGGGGAGGTTGACAGGGCCTGAACCCGTCTAGGCGGGTTCAGAACGGCCATATTTTTGGCTGAGCCTACGGGCTCGGGGATACCCACATTAAAACGGCCTTGTGCCACATTCGATCCTCGTGGGTGGATTGATAAATACCGAGGTAGAGGAAAACATTCAGCTTTAGTAAATGGAAGGCAGGGATATTATTAGAGATAACGAAAAGACAAATTTTATTAAGAGTAACAAAGGATAGGAGATTGTGGAGAACCATGAACGCTAAAGTTTTGATGGTGAATGCTGGACAGTGAAAACTTGAAGCAGGAGGGATATCGTTTTATGGACGAATAGAATATATTTTTATCGGAACAAAGTATTTTTTAATCATTTAATACAAGGGGTTACTGAGCGCGAAAGAGAATGGCTAGATGTTAACGAGGAAAAAGGACAATAAAAGAACGGTTGCCAGGAAAACGGTGATTAGCATTGCATTTAAATTGCTGAGGATTGTAGATGGCAGGGAAGCAAGAAATTGGAAGGGAGATTCACAGACGACAAGTGCGGAAAAAGAAACCATTAAAATAGAAAATACGGTTGAATCAAGCAAGTTCAACGGTGAGACCTATCAGCCACTCCAGTAGCACGCTTAAATTCATGAAGTCGAGCCACTAAGGAGGATAGGTCATCAGAGCAGTTTCTGTGGATATATTTGCAGAAAAGACAAAAACAAGAAACGGAATGAGGAAAGAAGATTTGGAGAATTTATCACTCGCATGTCGATGCAGAGAAAAAAAAAGCGAATAATATACTTGTCACGTTTAAGTAGATAAATGGCGGAACAAGGATCGCAAAGACAAAGAGGAGTTAAGGAATTATTTAGAGCAACAGAAGTGAGGAGAGCCATTAAGAAAATCAGTGGCGTAGAAGAACAAGTGCTTCCGGAAAAAATAGAAAAAAGCTTGCCTACATTGTGAAGGAAAAATCGAACAATTAGAGAAATAGATACCGTTAATTTTTCCCGCCTGTCAGTCCCACGGATATAGATATCAATATATTGTATCGATGCCTTTCTGGGTTCTACTGTCTTCGTGATCGTATCTTCAGAAATTTCTATGCTATCCTTTCAAGATCAAAATCTCTGCATCAGTTTACCTTTTCTTCCCGCGGTGGAAAGCGTGACGGCCATTCCAATGTGTTCCTACTGAAAGAACCCCCCCCCCCAAAAAAAAAAAAACAAACACTGCTTCGTCACCGCCATACTTCCGTTCAGTTTGTTTTCTTGGTTTATTAATTTCTTTTTTTCTCTCCGCCAACCGAAAGAAAGGCGGCAAACCGCGACGAACCGTTTACGGCGAAACTTTCTTTGTCCCGGGAGAGAACGCTCTCTCAAACTCGCCTTGTTATTTGTATGCAGAGGTTGCAAAAGAACATCAGTTTTGACATGGGATATCACAATTCTGTAGAAAAATCTCTGAGATCAATAACTGACAGTGGATTTCACAGCAATCAAGAAAATAATAAACAGGTTAAAAAAAAATTGATGGAATAATAAAAATATATTTTTAAGCGTTTTCCAGTACACACGTACACACACTCATATACATACACACATATTACTGTCCATGTCACATTGAAACACATATTCTCATATGATACTTGAAGTACCTGGTCAGTACCTAGTGCTAACCACCTGAGAATAACAGGTGCTATAATCTTGAATGTGCGGGTCGTGTCATAAATGACAGATCAGAATTGGAAATCAGAGAGTTGAGTTTCAATTACAATCGAATTCTTTATATTTACTTCTACGCCAATACTCTTGGGAAATGTACGAATTCTCTCTCATGTATGGGTTAAGTAATAGGAATTGTATCAGTAAATCATTATTATCTAAAAAAAATTCTTAAAATGTAAAATTATTTTCTGGCTTTAAAAACCTTTAAATTATTGATAAACCGTAAAAACACAAATCAATCAATTAACAATACATATGTCGAGTAAAGAAAAAATTATATTAACACAAAATTAAATAAAAAAACTTAAACGAGGTATCATGTCAGTCGTTTTTAACGGAACACGCACACACACACATTTTATATATATATATATATATATATATATATATATATATATATATATATATTATATATAATTATATATATAATAAAATCCCAAATCACCTCATCTGGGGAATAGCCTATTTCGGCAGACGAAGATATAAATATTCTGTCTTATCAACCCCGGTTTGTGTGAGAAATAGAAATTTAACTGTGAAATCTAAAAAAAAGAAAAAAAAACGGTCGAAAAATTGTGGATTGGTTTAAATATTTTATCTTACTTGTATTCACATATTATATACCAATGGATTTTTTACATTGAATATATATATATATATATTTTGTAGGCTTGGATGTGCATTGGTGTAATGGCTTATGACGTTGGGTTCGTAATATTCACTTACACGCAAATACCTTTCGTAAAGGTATGAATCAAACTCTTCTCCCTCCAGCTACGGATTAAATTTTAAGACTTGTATCATTATTATTTCCCTCTGCAAAAAAATTTGCATATAAAGTATTTAAATTTCGACATTAAACAATCCATAGAGGTTGATATACCGCTAAACAAAAACAACTAACGAACCAACTGACTAAATACAAACCTATCTAATTCTACCAAACCGACAGGAGGGCTCTTCTTAAATGTGAGTTTCCCAACATCATTGATAGGATATTCACCAACATATATGTAAAAAAAAAGAAAGACATATAATCACTTTAATTCGCATCCTTTCAGATCATTTCAATTTTGTTTGCTAAGACAAAAAAATGCTGATGTTGAATGTACGTCATTTTTTTGTAATTTCATCCTTGTCTTATGCCCGAGAAAACACACACGAACACCAGTATTAATTTACATATTTTCAATTGAGTTCATTCTATCAATAATATTCTCCATAAATCTACGCACGGTTTCCGGTTTCTCATTTCCTACCGTCTGGTTCATACACCCTTGTGCAAATTAATTGAAACAAAACTAATAAGTCCGGTATTATTTACTCTTTGTCGTATTTTTCCAATTAAACATGGCCCAATGCAGATGTTAGTACTTCGCATGTCCATTCCATGGAGTCGTTCCTTGCAGATTGACCACAGATTCTTGATTGGATTTAAATCAGGAGATATTCTGGGCCAGCCTATAGTACTTTTATTTGCTCCCTGGTAAGGCTTGCCATTGTGTTCGTACAGCGTTAGATTTTTGTACGCTTCCTTAGAATATTGCTCAGCGCAAACAATGACTGTAGGACAACTAATCGCCAACCGAGACAATAGTGTCTAGACGTAATAAAAATCTGCTGTAATCATGGATGACGCAATATTTTTCAAGGTGAAACTAATTTCATCATGCACACCGAAAATAGATTCATACTACTGCACACCACTGTAAATGACCTAATCTGAGAAAAAAAAAAAATGTAGAAATCGATTATACTCTGTCATTCCGGTGGGTGTAAAACTGGCTTTATGGCGAAAGAAAGCAAACTAAAGCGGATGTTTCAATTAATTTACACAAGGGTGTAAATGAGGAATCAATGGATTTATTTATTATTATAAATGTTGTATTTAATGGATACACATGTTCATGTAGATATTTCTATTTTTTTAATCAATTTGATTAATGTTTACGAGCCGAGATAGTTCTGCTAAAGACCCCATCAATACTGGAAAGACCTATAACAGTTACTTGAATTGAGAAACTTATTTTCCTAAATATTTATTTTAATAGAAAGATTTTTAAAATTTCAGCTGACAGTAATACAGACAGCTTGGTCAATGAATACCAGATGTTTCCTTATAAGGAGACGGCTAATATCATCATTACCATATGAAAAGGATATGGTGCACAAGAAAACAATGTGTGTTTATTGTGTATGTATGATTTTCTTTTAATGAGAAATAGCGATGAGTGTTGGTCATCTTTTAGTTTTGTTTTAGG
>OZ010572.1:130145558-130185558 GCA_963932145.1 Acanthosepion lycidas
TCTCGAATTTTCTGTTCGAAAACCGATTTGTTCGATATGCGAGACGTTCGAGAACCGAGGTTTCACTGTACTTGATTTAAGAATATTTACGTCTAAAAATATTAACTTTCTATAAGCGACTTCTTGTAGTAACATTTTTGGATAGAAATATCCGACTCTTTTAGAAATTGTTACCTGGGCATTCTTTTTTCTTTGCACATTATTGGGTTGGTAACGCTACTTTGATATGTAAATTTCACAAAGTTACCAAAATTGTCAGTACCGTTCCGCTCTTAAATTTTCATGTTAGCCGTTCTTTTTTCAAAGGAGAAGAAAAACATCACTGGAGATAAAATAAATAAAACAAACGTAATGTTAGATATTATTACAAATTACAGATTTTGTTTTATTATTAAAGCTTTTCTGGTCTTCCCAAATGCGGTTACCATTTATTTTATCTTCTCAGAAGTAATCACTTCAAATGACTAAGTGTTAACATAAGTGGTTTTTACGCTTACTTTGAACGCCTTTCTTTAACATCTTGTTTTCTCTTGCGCTTAGTAATAACCCTCAGAAAATTACCTGATACTTATATCGACATGAATTTCAGCCTCTTATAAATTTCGGCATGTACGAATATATAAATTCTTTTTAGATAAGTACGTAGCTTATATCTTCCCAACCAAAGATTATATACACTTGTTAAATATAAGTTCTTTATGCAATATAAACAACTAGTCATAACGCCAAATATTATTATCGTCTTAGTCAGTCAGTTATCTGTCATGTGTAATATACGCTTAGGCGATCAGATATCTTTCGATATATGACTGACGAGGCATATTTTTGCCGCTGTAAGTTGCCATTTCTTTCTGCGATAGACCAGTTGCCATGTAAGGCTATAAAAACCGAGAGGTGGAGAGAAGAAGTTTTATATCTTTCCCAAGGGTATTAGCACGCAAATCGACTTGAATTCGAACTCTGATCTTGATTCCTTTATCCATTACTCCACCGTGCCTCCTGTAGTCGTCCTAGTGAAAGACTCGAAATCACTGTTCTGTGGTTGATAGAAGTGTTTTTTTGTTTTTTTATTTTTTTTCGCCATACAACGTTGAGAACGAAATCTTAAGCAAGAGGGCCGTTTCCTTATTACGAATTGTTTAACCATTAATCCAGTCCGGAAAGCAAGAAAGAATCTGAGAGCGCATGCGTTATTTCGTGGTCTAATCTACATCAGCATTTGGCGACGTGTCCACAGTTGATCGCATGTGATGCCGTCTTTTAATAATGTAGTTATAGAATTTCGAGAGACGTGTCTTTTGATCATGTTAGCTTCCAGTGTCTTTGGTTACCTCACATTGCTGGATATATCATCATAAAGAGGAGTAAATTTATATCCAAGAAAGTGGACCACCCAGCGTTTATTTTTTAATTCTTTACACATGAGCAATATTTGATATCATAAACATAGTATTTATAGACAACAAATAATGTAAAGAAATGCAACATTTAATTTCATATTTGAAATACTATTAATAAAAACAGTGGAAACTAGGTGTTTGAGAAAGTTATGTGCTATTGTCAAATTTTGGTTAACACCGAGTGTATCAGTGAAGCATATGGTACCGATGCAATACATGCAAGTATGTGCAGAATATAGCTTGTGATGTTTTTCGGACCAGCTACAAAAAATGTTGTAGAATTCTTCAGAGACCTTGAATTGGGGCTTTTGAAAGAAGTTGCAACACAAACAATTTGCGAATCTGCAAACATATTTTAGAGGGATTTATCTGTTTGAATAACACATTGAGACAGAAAACCATTGCCTCTTGGCAAAGAAATCTTTTAGGAATTTAGCTGCATAGTTTACTGTCCTCATATTACAAATGCGGCACAGTAAACTCTTGCTGCAATGAAAATTAATTTCACCGTTTCCTTCCAAAAACAAAACAACATATTAAGAAACATGGACAATTTAATTACAAAGAAAGAAAAGATTACAAAACTCTTATACAATATCTGTATTTATATGGTAGTGAATACTGGAAAATCTCATCACAGGCAAGAGAAATGTGGTTCTACAGAAGGATACTGAGAATCTCTTGGTCTGAACATGTGAATAATGACGAAGCTTTAAGGAAATCGAAACCAAAAACAAAACATACTTCGAATCAGAAAATGACAGTTGAAATTTTCTAAGGCTCCTAATGAGGAAAGAAGGCTTAGTGGTTGTTACACTCACGGGATATATTAAAGGCAAGAGGGGCAGAGGGAATCATCGAGTAACCTACATAAAGAACATGTGTAAATGGGTGGCAGAACAAGGAGTGTGAATGATGGTGAAAATACAAAACTTACTAAGAGCTACAAAGGATAGGAAGTTGCGGAGAGCCATGATCACCATTGTCTTTAAGTCTCTGTCATATTTTTCTAATTTACGTATAAGCTGAAGCAGCCCCACTCCTAGTGAATACTGAACAAACGCCTCGGATGAAGAAGAGACTTGAAGCAACAGAAATGTAGTTCTACAGAAGGATGCTGAGAATACCATGGATCGAATATGTGAGCAACGATGAAGTTTTAGTGGCAATGGAAACAAAAATGACACTTATACCTAACTTCATAAAGAGTAAGTTGAAATTCCTAGGGCATATAATAAGGAAAGTGGGCTTGGAAAATCTGATCCTCACAGGACAGATTGAATGAAAGAAGGACTGAGGAAAAAACATAACTTACCCAGCGAGATAGAGTAAATGGATAGCAGAGCAAGGTTTAGAAAAGATAACAAAATGACAATAGTTATTAAGAGCTACAAAACACAAGAAATTGTGGAGAGCCATGATCGCCAACGTTCTGATGGTCACAGTACATAGAACAAAAACTCCTCTTTAATGCCCTCTATTGTAGTATTTTCAATCATCTCCGGAACATTAATATTTTCAGTTGTATTTCAAATAATTATCTACGCAAATAGAAAAGTATCAGTACCAGTTAAGCGATGCCATAAATGTCAGTAAGGGGCGATAACTAATGCAGCATAAAGCTACGTTACATTGCAAGGACAATTCTGTTGCTAGCGGAAAATATAAAACAAAAATCACTATTTTATTTAAATCTCAGAAACATAAGAAAGTATACAGCTGTTACCAGTGCCAAGGCACTTAACTTGTACTCCGCCATCTTTCTCACTTAGTCTTAGACATTTTTCTCATGCAAATGAAAGATCTCTGGTGTTAAGAGAACATTTTTTCTTACAAACTATAGCTTAACTATTAGTCGCAAATTTCTGAAGCTAAAATTTATGTCAGTAATTTTCATCACCTAATCACAATGTTTCAACCGTTCAATTCTCAGGCATTCTTCCTAAATCTAACCCAGGAGTTCCAAACCATTTTTGCGTCATCGCCGCCTTTCATATGGAAAAAAAATATATTTCCACCGACCACCTGTATAATGAATATTCAAAAGTATACAGTGATGGGTATATTATGTTTCGATGGGCACTACTCGTGCTTTGATAAATTTGAAATGACCAATGTGATAAAAAAATTAAAAAACAATTTTATATTAAATAAATACTAAAAGTCTTTGATTGCGTGCGTGCGTGCGTGCGTGCGTGCTTGTGTGGTGAGTCCGTTCAGCGTATAATGATTTAAGTTAATCTGATTTAAGTGAATAAAATTTAAAAGTACGAGTTGTTTATACAGTAAGCATTTTTATTTTAACTTTTTTTCAAACCGATAATTTTTTTTTATTTAAAATATTATTAATTTCAAAACAGACGCAAAGAGATCCCGCTTTGCTGTTCCGTCCAGTTGTTTATAGAGTAATTATTTATATTTCAGCTTTCTTTAAACAAACAATATTTTAAATATTTAAAAATATATATTTTTTACATATTTTAAAAATATTTTCAAGTGAATATGATTTAAAAATATTTTCGGCATATTAAAAGAATATTTTAAAATTAATCTGATTGAAAGTTAATTCCGGAAGTTCTATTCCTATTAAATGCTGTAATCAATCAGTAAAACATTAAACATGAACTTGTAAACCAGACGAATGATGACACAAATGAATTGAAATATTTAACTTAATATTTAACTTTAATATTTCATAATAAAATTAATTTTCATTTCAATGAAATGTTGAAATCAACTTCAATGTTTTATAACCTGGACCGTCAGTGACCCAACGAGTCACGGGTAATCTACTATTGAATAAAAATTATTCTAAAATTGTCATAACTTCTTGGGAAATCGCTCACCGGTGGGCTATATCACCGAATTTGGGAAACCCTGATCTAATCATTTGATTCACGGGTTATCCTGTTCTTATTTTTTTTTTACATATCAATTTCGGTGTTATTAGGTTGGTGCAAAAATAATGTCGTTTTCTCACATATGTTACTATGTGAGAAAACGACATTATTTTTTGCACCAACCTAATATTTCGAGAGCATTTCTGAAAATAAAAAGATTAATTCTTCCTAATAATACCAACCTAACCCTCTATGAGCTGCTGTAGGGTTCTATCCTATCCGATTAAATGATTAAACTCAGGATTTCCTGGGAATGTAATGACCAAGTTCTTTCTTCTATTAACATCGTAAATTTCTAATAGCTATTCTTTTCTTTATTAGTAACTTCTATACCGTGCTTATATATATGTTTGACCTACTGATTGAGGAATTTGTGCATAACATTCATTATTTTTCAGGTTTATTATTTTATATTTAGTTGCATAGAGGCTAATTTGAGCCATTTTGTTTACGTAATTTTAAACGAAAATACATCTATTCAGCAAGAAGTTTTTTTTTTCCTGGTGAATAAGTCAGAAACAAAAAGATTAAAAAAAATAACTCATAGTTGATAAAATGTTCAAGATGTCTACATGATTAATATGGAAGTTGTTTCATGCGAAAATTTAAGAAAATTAGTTTTAATTTGAAATGTAACCCATGCCAGCATTTTACTGTGGACATATCGTCTGCGATGGTTGATTTGAGAGGAAAGTGAGAAAGACACAGGAAAGTTTGAGGCAGAAAACTTCTTACTGTGCCCAAAATCCAAATATCAATTTTTTTTAGAACATCCGCTCACAAGAGAAACCTACTTATATATATGTGTATGTGTGTGTCATATTAATAACTTTAACAGTTTTCGGGTGTGACTGAAAAAAGTCACACGGGAAATAAAAAAAAGGATACTTAAAAGTATCCTCTTTGGGGATTAATTGGAAATGGCCCTATTAAACGAATCTTAATATTTTGCAGCATTTTGCAAGCGATTTTCGAGGAAAATATAAAATTTGCTGAGAAAAAGTCTATTTTCTTATCATTCTGAGTAGAGATAAGACCTTACGCATGTAGGCAATTATAGCTCTCCACAAGTTCTTTTTCTTTAACATCTACCCACTGTCATAACTTCTTGGGAAATATAATGGAGTCTTCTTGAATTGTAAGAGTAAATATTTTTCTAAGTCAAACATTATTTTTTTTTAATAACAATGATTTTCCAGATACGATTCCTACCATTTACCCCATAGTTGGGTGAGGAGATGGATTCATACTTTTTCCAAGGGTATTTGAGCGTAAGTGAACCAGACTAGAATTGGAACTCGGCTCTCAGATATCTCATTTCGAAACGATACCCATGACACCAACCGCACATCCCGATGTATGTGGAAGTGACAGTTTTTGTTGTTACTGACAAGAGCGGTAACGTTTTTATTGGGAGTGTAGCTTTCCTAATTCTTTACTCATCGTCTCTTTTCTCCGTCAACTGTCATGGCGTAACAGTATCGATGGGACAGAGCGAGGATGGCGATAGGCATTTGTGCTTTTCCCCAAAATTCTTAGTGTGAAAAATAAGCTGATATCTCCTCAACTTACTATCCTTTGTCATTCTTAGTAAGATTTGTCTTTCACGGTCTTTGTTCTATCATCCCTTTATACAAGCTTGTTATGTAGGTTACTCGCTGCTTTTTTCTGTCTCTCTTTCCCTCAGTAGGTCCTGCGAGTGTTAGATTTTCTGTGACCTCTTTCTTTAATTTGTACCATAGAAATTTCAACAATCTCTCGCTCTAATTCTAAGTACAATTGTCCTTTTTGTTTCTATTTTCTCTAAAACCTTCTGCTTACTCACATGTTCATTCTATGCTATTCTCCGCATCCTCCTGTAGGACTACATTTCTGTTGTCTCAAGTTTCCTCTTCATCTAAAAGGGGTTTGCTCAGCATTCATTTCCATAGAGGAGGATGACAATTCAATACTCTTTATATTATCTACATAGTTCAGTGTTGTCCTTTTCTTTATTGCCATATTCACGACGTTTCAGTCGTTGCACGCTCCGACTTTCTTCAGGTGATACTCTTTTGTTTCTTTTTAATTAAATTTCCCTGCTTCTTAATATTTTGCTAGATATCGTTCGCTATACAAATGAGCCTTCGGATTTCGAAGTCACATTTTCCATCCTCTGTTAAAACACTTAGTTTTCCATTATCATCTTCAAATTTGTAAGTACTCACTTTTTCTTCTAGTCTGGTTGACAACCAAGGTAAGAATGTTCAGTCTGAGTTGTTATTTAACCCATAGCTAGTGATTGGAGAGAGTAGATAGGTTTACTTATCGTCCGATCCACACTCCTCTCCAGTTTTTTGAACAGTAGTAGAGATTCACCCCCTGTTTCCCGTATACGGTTGAGTTTTCAGGTCCCTTCTAATGTCTACTTCAACTCTATACTTCTAATGTTTCCGCTGAATTCTGAAATTTTATTCGCCAATTAAATTGTGACCTCTTCAATCTAGAATTAGCTGTTTATCTTTGATGTTATCTTGCCCATTTTTTTACGCTAATACAACTCTAAATAGTCAGCCTCTACCTTGAGTGTCCCTTGGGCCTTGTACTGAGTGAACATTAGTAAAAGAAATTATGGATTCGTGCTTTTTCCAAGGGTATTTATGCGAAAAGAACGTAATGTTTTTGACCGGAATCTGAACAATGTACACATCCTTACTCCACACAAAATTATATATATATATATATATATATATATATATATATATATATATATATATATGGTGTTCTAATAACTATGACTGATTCTAATGTGAATTAAGTTTAAGCATCTAATGATTTTTTTTCTTTCAGATTAGGCGGACTCTCTCTCTCTCTCTCTATATATATATATACATATATATGTATGTGTGTGTGTGTGTAGCATGAAGGAAACATCGACTTCGTGTAATTGTTAGCAAGCTTATCTCGTTAAATCAATTACGACTGGATAGGGAGTGTGATCCTCACTGGGTTCGCCATACCTTGTAACACATCTAATCTATGCTTAGAGAATCACCATATATATATATATATATATATATATAGCGAGAGAGTAAGAAAAAGAGAGATGCTATCTGATTTTATAAGCAGAAGAAACGAAATTATGATAGAAATCCAAATTACTCACGTTGTCCCTATGCAAGACCTTCAGGGATAATTTTTGACAACGTCCGTCATTTTATGCAAGCCTGCGTCTTTATTGCAAGACCACTAGCGGATGTTGTATTATCAATCCAATTCTAATGTCTATTACCCACCCGTACTTTTACACTTCTAATGAACCCTTCGTGGACCTGAAGACTTGCACTGATTGAATTTCTTGGCAGCCGGATTAGTCCCCGATGACATTTTGACCACCACGAACAGTGGCTGACGGTTGGGAAAGCAAGAAAAAAAAAAAAAAAGAAACGTCGTTCGTTGCGGTGAGTCACCACCGAATCACTTCCGCAGGAACAGGGCACGTGATCAGAAATTTCATTGGTCGACAATGATCAATGGTAGACATCTAACAATGCTTGTTTCTCAAAGTCAATGCCCGAAGTTACTATGCCTGGGTCGTGTACTGATAAGCAAATACTCAGAATAACGTTTCTCTGTTCTCCCTGGTTAGTCTTTTTCAGGCTATCGATGACAAAATGACAACACACAAGAATTGCGCCCTAATCTAAATACTTAAATGCCGAGTAAAGTGCCATAGTAGACCCTTAGTCAAGTGCCATAGTAGACCCTTAGTCAAGTGCCATATGTGATGTACGATTGAAGTCTCTTTCGATTCATGACTAAATAGGCAGAAGATTTTCCCGCAGTAGGTTACCATTTCTTTCTGTGGTAGCTTGGTTGCCAACTAAGGCTATAGAACTCAGTCTGTCCTGCTATTCAACCCATAGCTTGGGCGAGGGATTAGATGGTTTCATGCCTTTCCCAAGGATATCTGCTCGTAAGTTAATGTAACGAACTCGACTGGAATTCGAATTCTGCACTACATTTTCTCATTCAAAGCCGATATTCATTACATAGCAACGCACATCCTAAGTAGCCTTAGTTTAAAAACACAAGTCAAAAAAGTATATAATAAATTATGGTACTTCGACAAAAAGACTATTTTATTTGAAGGGAATTTAAATTTCCCCAATATTATAGGACGATATGAAAGTATGGCAACAGAAATATAAAAAAAAAAAAACAAACAAAATCTTCAAATGGTAGGAAACACGCTTTAATTGTTCCTTTGATTTCTAATTGAGAAAAAAAATTCTAGACAATTACACTCCAAGAAGAAAATCGTAACATATGACATTATAAAAAAAATCTTTTAACGTTTCAGTATTAATAAAATACTCCATAACGAGAATGAATATTTTAATAATCATTTAAATTTCTCGTAGAGAAGTTATGAAAGCGTAATGGCTTTACAAGATGTTATTGAAGGATTACTGCGGAAAGACATGCAGAACCAAGAAACTAAAAATAGGATCTTTTCTATTAATTCACACCAAATTCTCCCAGAACGAGGCCCTTCTATTGCAATGTGTTTGGGTTGACCTTTGCGATCACCCGAAATGTGGGCGACTAGAGTGCGCTATTTCTATGTGTGGTGTCAGCGTTCACGCTCATCCAGATAAATAAGCCAAAAACAGATTTTTTATTTATTCTTTAAATTGTAAACACGAATATTATCCACATTACGAAATGTAAATTTTTGGTAATTTTGCTTTCTGAGGGTTGTGAGGCAAGCTAAACAAATTTTGATTTAAACATTTATAATTTCAAGAGAGTGCCAAAAATTTTATAGAAACAAACTTTGATTTAAAATTTACAATTTCTTGGGGAGAATTAATAACTGTGATAAGTAACTTTACATTATTTGGGTTGAATTAACAAAAATTCAAGCAAGATTCCAGTTCGGCATAAAACTGCACCTACTTTGCTTTCATTGATGCAAATTAACCAATCAGCATCGTTTAAAATCTAAATCAACAATAAACTTTCGTTGTCAACATTCGACAAAGACAATCTCTCGGTGTCGAATGGTGCCAGATGTTTTACTCGATTAATTGCTAATTAATGTGTAATTAAATGAATATTACATTACCAAATGATTTGTTCAGTGGTGTTCACATCCACCCTCAAGTGACGCCCATGACACCTGCCCGATTTGCTATAGCTTAAATACGCCAATGACATTTAGACAATAGATCAAGTTTTATGATTCTATAATTAACGGTCAAATCTCTTTTCTAAATAATTTTGCTGTTGATTGTTTGGAATGCTTCCTCCACCCCCCCATCCGGTGGCATCCATTATTCTCCACATTTCTCTTGCTTGTAAATTTCTATTCGTTGTTTGGGATTCAAAGTTAAACATGAATATGTTCTTTGGTCTTTCACAAATGCGTCTTATAGACAACGAGGTGGGGTTATGGTTAACAAGTTTATCTCGCTAGAACAATTACGACTTAGTTCGATCCTCACTGGGTGCACTCTACTTTCGGCCTTGTGCCACATCTAAGCTACGCTTGGAAAATCACTATATCCAACGATTTGTAGAAGTCGCCGCTTCTATATTTGTTTAACAATACAAATATGCAACATCGTTGCTGAGCTGTATTGGAATTGTCCGCTACTTGAAGTTGATATTAACTCTCAATAGTCAAAAAATATTTCGCAAAAAACAAAACAAAACCCCCCAAAAAACTCTAGCTAATCAGAACTCAGGACAAAATTATACAGAGGTATATGGGTGCACCTCCAAAAATCTAGAATACCAGAGCCTGACAGCTGGTATTTCCTTTGGCCTCGTTCTAACAACTCAATCGTAGTAGGTGGGGGGGGGACTGGTTTGTTACTTTCAATGCCTCAATAACCAAACTAGTAAAGTTCTCTAGTCACCGACCCTTTGCTGAAATCTCGCCTACCACGATGTACGGAAGTCCTCTCAAGTAGGCCCCATGAATGGCTATCAGGATTTCAGTTCATCCTAGACCTCAAGTGGAACTTATATATATATATATATATATATATACATATAGGTATCTTTATGAGATCGCTAAAAACAGAGCGTAGCATGATGAAAGAGACGCCCAACTCGACGAAAACAAAACTTTAGCGTCTAATTGTTTATGTTCTTATTGAGAGAAAAGAGTATTTTTTAATTATTTTTAAAAAATTTTCCTTCTTTTTAGAACATTCTAAATTTTGATTAAAAAAACCTTGTTTCTCTTTGTGTCACCGGAACTAGTAAAATAACATAGACAATTTTAGCACATTTTTTTTCTGTATTCAGACATTAATTTTGAAAATTTTGCAAAAATAAAAATAATTGTCGGATTTTAATGAAACTTTCAGAAACTTTTCACAAATGATGGAACTTATTATAAATATGTTTTTCTTTTTTAAAGTCATGGCAAATTTTATTTTTTTTCATATGTATAACCCCCTCCCCTAACTAATTGTACAAAAACTTTATAATTTCAATTTTGGGAAGATTAGTGATTATATTAGTTAAAAGCACAAGGCTTTGAGGAAACCAAACCATGTTTTTTTTTTTTTTTTTTTTTTTTTCCTTGGACCACCTCTACCTGAAAATCATCTCTGAATTGTAACATAAAAAACTCAATAAAACAAAAATATTATTTAATTTCAAAAGCTTTTAATTGCTTTTATTTATTTTAATGAACATGGACAATATTGACTGAAAGCAGAAGGATATTTCGATGAAAAATGAATTTTTAAAACAATTATTTGTTATTTCTGAAATATTTTATTATTTTTACATTATGTTGTTAATTCTTCTAAAATTAGGGAAAAGTTTGTAAAATTTAACGAATGCTGTAGATATATATTTACAGATTATAATTTCCAAAGCTTCTTACAAACTAACGAACAAGAGTATATAAAAAAAAAATAATTTATGTCAATAATAATACTGTAAATCAAATCTACGGAAGACCGGAAGTATCATGCATGCAATAAAAAAACGTCACGTGGATTGAGTTTCTGTCTTAAATACCGAATTTTTAATACAATTATTTATTTCTTTAATCATAATAGATTTTTACATTAAAGTTGTTAAAATATTATAAAATTAGTTAAAAGCCGCATTCAGTTTTGTAAATCTCTTTTTGAGATATAGATTTATTTTTGCGAAACACGTGTGGAGAAGTTTATTTGATTTTTCAATTTTAACTGAGAAGGATACCTACAAGTATCAGTATCATCTTATGAAATTCAAATTTGTATTTTATGTACACTTTCGATAAAATTTCATAAGAAAGGTACCTATAAATTAATTAGATACCCTTCTTATGAAATTTAATCTCACTCTCAACAGTCTTTCTTTATAATAAATTTCCATAAAGCATCGCAAACGTAAAGGGGAAAGCTAAGTACAAAAAAAATAAGAAAATTAGAGCGCTGAAAGTTTTTCTTTAAAATAACGAGGTAAATAATTTGTTCACTTAAATCTAAATAACTTCACATCTGTCCTTCCGTAGAAGGAATTATCCTCACGTAAGCCATGAAAAACGTCATGAATGTCTTTCGTCACCTTGTCAAGTGACGCAAAAAGTTCATGACCTGCTTTGATTTATTTTCAAACTATGTCTTTTCGGTGCAGAAACTAAGTTAAGCTTGGTTCAAAATATTTTCAATAAACATTATAATTTCTGATTTTCTTAAAATAAGTTTTGAAAAAATTATAAACTTGAGATTTTCATTTTTTTTATAAATTGGAGAAAAATGGCCGACATGATCGATTACCTGTCAATTTTGCTGACTAAAAAAAGACAATATTTTTAACGAACATTTTGGACATGCTAGGAACGATTAAAAATGTAAAAAAAATACTCCCCCAAATACTTTGATCTTTCCTCTTCATAATAACATAAACATTTAGATGATAAAGTTTTGTTTTCGTCAAGTTTGGCGTCTTTTTCGCGATCTCATGAAGGTACCTATATTAGTTGTAGCCTCTGTCTGTTTATTATCAAACTACTCCTTGGGTTTTAGAAATAGCACCCCCCATTAATCGTATATATTCTGAAACTACATTACCCAGGGTGTTGAATAAGTGTATTTCATTTTCATCAAAGGTGGGCCCCGGGGTGGGGCACAACCCCCTACTGAATTTTTTTTTTCAATTTGATTTAAATTAAATTTAAATTTGAAAAAGGGAATGAATCCTATCCAAAATATAGAAGGAGAAATCCAGGAGATGGAGGTCATATCAATCATCATTTTCTTAAAAAAAAGAAAAAAAAAAAGAAGTGTGACACGCAGCAAGGCGCAGGTAATTCGGTTAGTATATATATAAGATCCATTGTATAAAATACTTGAAAAACGGTCGGTTCCATGTAAGGTTCCAGTAACTGATTCCTATTACTAGGCTCTGTCTTTGCAAGTGCCAGATCAGACCAGAAATGGAATAGTGCTGCCATATCTGGGCTGGAGCTGCCCATTCTTCACTTTCCAGCCTCTACGCATCCTTGTGGGTGATGAATTATTTTCCTTTCTGCATTTCCTTTCACAAATGCGAAACATTACAAGATATTTCCATGGAAAATATTCTGACGAACTGCATTCACCAATTCTAGCCCTCACAACTAAAACCCGCAATGCCAGGAATGAAATCATCTTAATTCACTTCGTATTCCATTAGTAAGGATGAAGTTCCACTCGGAAATTCTACTTGCTTGGAATCGGCTCCCAAGAGGGTACTTTCCCTATTACTAAAATCTTAACTTTTGCAAGTCTAGGGTTAATCGTTATATTTCCCATATATACTTTTCTAGATTTTCTTACAGGAGTAGGTGTTTATCCTTTATTCCTGTCTAGGATTTGGTTTCCGTTTTTTTACAAAGTCTTTTCATTCCCTTTCACTCCCAGTAGAATTGATTAAAAAAAAAAAGAAGTGCATTTTAACTTTTACCGCTCAGACAAAGCGTCTTTCAGCAACCCTATGCCTTGAGGGTCTCTTGAGTTTTGCATAAATCATATAAAATAAAACAATCTTTTTTTTTTTTAATCAATCAATATTCGTTACGTCAAGCTACTTGCTCTCCGGCCCTATCAACTTAAATACATACAGAATCCCAATTAAAAATGGTTGAACACTATCGATTCTTGTCTTCTCCAAGAAGTCAGTACCAATTTGATGCATCTTCAAAGGCTACGTTTGAATTCTTTCACAAACACCTGTGTTCTGAAATAATTTAAACTTCTTGCATCAACTAATTATACGAGTCAAAAAGTAATACAATTTTTGTCATAGGAGGCGCATTTCTCAATGAAATTATTCGACAATGTTAAGGCACATACACTGTTGATCCTTATTTATTTCTTTCTTTCAAGATTTACAAATAAATGAGCTGATATGAAAATGGCTCACCCGCTGGAAGTCTGTCAGAAGCAATGAGCGGATATCGAATTCTTTGTTGCCGAAGGAGAAACTCATGTAAACATTCACAAAAGAGTTTCATCTCTTTGGTTCAATGAAAGAGGCAATAAGGGTCAAAAGTTATGGTGGTGGATGAAGGAGTGAAAACTGTTGTAAAATGATAAGACCTTGCCGCCAATCTAGTACTGGTCTTAAATTCATAAAGTCTACGTACCAAAGAAAAATGCTCATGAAAATAATTACCATGGAAATATTTATATTTAGTAAATATCTATATTTAGTAAAGCCACAAAGACATAAAAGGTTACAGATTATGGAAGAATTAGGAAAAGAAACATTAATAATGGGCAGGAAGAGAAAAAAGTAATCAGGTAGACAGTAGATAGACATTGCATGTAAATCTTTGCAGATTAAAGTTGTCTGGAAAAAATAGAGCCGGAATAGAGTTCCACAAGCAAGAAGTGCGAGAGAAGAAACCGTTAACATAGAACTTACGGTTGCATCTAGCCAGCTCAACTGTAAATCGTTGAGATCTTGACGCCTGTCTAGCACTGCGCTTAAATTCAAAACGTCTAGGTACCATAGCGAAGAGCTCATCCGAACAATTATCATGAAAGTATTTATAGAAAAGGCACAGGAAATCTACAGTACGACGATGGGAAAGTGACTGAAGCCAAGATGCCAGGTCAGGACTGATAACATTGCAGATGTATTTGGTATTTTATCAAGGATACTATAAATAGATAGCAGGGTTAGTGGGTTAGTGCAAAACATAGCAAAATGCAACATTTGTTGCAAAACATACAAAAATAGATGTGGCCCACTGTATAAAAGCGTTGGTTCAGCTAATCCAGTGATTTGACTGAAAGAGATGTGAGTTCAATACCTGGCCACAGCAGAGATGAACAATAACTTGGAGAGTTGAGTAATTAAAGGGAAGTAACTGAAACTGAGATATCCAGAAAAGACACGGCACGTGGAACTAGAATAATCTACCCCACTGGGCGAAGTAAAGAAAGGATTCATTTCGAAATTACAACGTATATCACCTGAAGAAGACTGGAGTGTACAACGGCTGAAACGTCGTAAACATGGGAATAAAGATGAGGACAATAGTCCGAACAATATAAATTATATATATATATATATATATATGAGACTCCCAAGATGTTTCCCCGATCACAACAATGTTAACCTGTTCAGGTATAGACTCTACCTCAAGTGGCCCTCAGGATTTGTTGTGGGTGAACCTTACTGTAAAATGTATATAGTTTAAAAATAAAAGTTTACACAAAGCTTGTTCGGTTCGAGTGGCACTGAGCGTGTCTCGTTATGATGCACGCAAAAGAACGGTAAAGAGTCGAAAATTGCATCAGCAACAAAAGTTGTGGAGAGCCATGATCGTTCATGTCCTTAAATCAGTTTGCTAATAATTACTTGGCAAGGGGTTACTCTATTGTTACGGACAGAGAAAAAAAAAACATACAGACACTTCCTTATTACCTATGATGTGTGCGTGTGACTATAGACAATGTCGCCTAACAAAATGTTCAATCACAAAGACACAAAGCTGGCGATAATTTACCGACACCGGCTATCGTTATTAAGGTCCTGACTGGGTCCCCACCTAAACACGCAGCAATACCCACTGTTTACAAATTAAGTTACTATATCATGCCGTCTGAAATACGACGTGCGAGCTGACTGCTGTAGCAGTTTCCCCTTCATCCCATGCCACTGCTCTTTCTATATGGACAGAATATTAAATGGCATTTCGGCAGATGGACACACGTATCGGAGAGAAATTGTTAATTTCAGGGAGACTAACAAACCACGTGACCTTCCAGAATAGAAAAGCTGAGGAAAAGAAAGTAGATGCAAAACAATCTAAGAAAGAAAGCTTTCAAGAAAACATGATTTTTAAATATAAAAAGGACCATATCTCGAACGAAAAGAGAAACCTACACAGTGACGTACAATTAATCAATATTATATATATATATATATATATATATATATATATAATGATTATAAGATATCGCACATTCAGTGTTGGCGTTAATAAAACAGTGCTCGATGTAATATCACAATACTGAGTCTATATTAATAAATATACATATTATCCCTCACGGATAGCTCGGCTCGGACTTTCATGCACAACGCAATCTCCAGGTGTTAGGAAGAGACTGACCGTTACACAATTTCAATTTTAATAAAAAATATCTGGTTAAAACGATATAGATAGATAGATAGATAGATAGAGAGAGAGAGAGAGAATAGGATAGATACATAGACAGTTACAATAGTATATATATATATATATATATATATATATATATATATATATAGATACAATAGGATATATTAGGTTGGTGCAAAAATAATGACGTGATAATGTCGTTTTTTGACGTAAAAAATACGCCGAAAAACGACATTGTTACGTCATTATTTTTGCACCAACCTAATATATATATATATATATAGATACAATAGGATATATATATATATATATATATATATATATATATATATATAGGATGAAATAAGGCTATAAGTACAAAATCTTTATAAATATGACATGTTTTGTTATTTATTTAATTTCTTAAAAAAATTGGGGAATGCAAACTCCCAATTTTTTTTCTAAATAAAGGAGAAACCACTTTCTGACCGGCTTGCTTTTCTCATATGTGCAGGCCAATAGACTCTCTCATATATATATATATATATATATATATATATATATATATAGAGAGAGAGAGAGAGAGAGATAAACACAAACATGAACCACCGTTATTTACATAATTTACCATCGGACTACGTGCATAAGTCCGCAAGCTGAGGCAAGCTGAATATATTGCAGAAAATCTTGCTTCTGAAAATTAATATTTTTTCCCGCCATTGTTATTATGTACACACTACGGCATGAAAATCTTATGCATACACACGCGCACTTATATATAGGATATATATCACCTTATATACGAGGTGATACTTTCCCAAGTATGACCAAATGACCAACTGTCTTCTTTTGTTTGTTTAAATTTTTTTTAATAAAAGCTGCTTCGTCTAGTCGAGAACCTTTCTAAACACGTCGTACACACGCGGCCATATAATGGTGGCTGCATAAATAAATATACACATATCCATAACAAATGGAAATTTTCGTTCTCACAATCTCATACACAGACAGACACACACATTATATATATATATATATATATATATATATATATATATATATATATGTTACATTTTATAAGCTCTACATGTATTGCATTGAGAACTTTTGACTGCATACTTTGTAAAATTTGGATTTTAACAACAAAGTGTGTGTTTATATATTTAGAGGAAAATGTTTCTCCGACAATTTTTTTTAACATGGGGTACATTTTAATTTTTTAAGTTTTCTTGCGTGAGGATGCCGGTAGACGTAATACACTCTTTTTATATATATATATATATATATATATATATATATATATATATATATATATATATATATATATATATATTACTCAGAAACATAAGCACATTAATAATTCTTAAAAATTGTATTCCTTTTGAAAATGGGCTTATTTGGCGACGCCCATCTCCTCTCCAAATGACATGTGACTCGGTTATATGTTGCCAGCAACAGAGAGCTCGATTCATTAATTTCCCAAAGGCAATTAAAGTGTAAATTAAAGATTAAATTAAGCGCAAACTCTAACAGGCGGAATTTGAATACGCCATGTCCAATTTCATTTCATCGGTCTGAGGAAGCGAACATAGATTGAATAACCTGAGGAAACTTCCTGAAAAAGCATACAACGTGTTGAGCCATGCCATATAAGTAAAGTTGTGTAGACGGAACTATTCGGAAGCCCGCGTATTTGAGGTATCAGGAAGTGACAAGTCATCGTGACCGAGGGTTTGAGCGTTATGTTCAAACTGATGACCATGACTTAGAAAAATGTAAACACATACACAAGTTAATTCCGTGTGCACGGAAAATGAGCGCATATATATGCATATATATATATATATATATATATATATATATATATATATAGATATATTGCGATCATCCGACAAACAGAGTTTGATGATTGTAAAAGCGTGAAACCCAGGGTCAGAAACTCATTTCTATACAAATGAATATACCAGCTTTATTACTTCCGATAAGTACTATGCATATATATATATACATATATATATATATATATATATATATATAAGGCCTGTCTGGTTGAATAAATTACAAATATTATGTGCGCTTATTTTTATCATAATATTTGATTATTCTTGAATATTTTTACGCATATATATATATATATATATATATATATATATATATATAGGAAGAAATATAGTTTTCAGTTACGCTATATTTATGGGATAAAGAGCTTAATATCAGAGATAGAGCGAATGTAAATATAAAAGTGAACACTAAAGTCATCACTTAGGAGCTCTAAGTGTTTACTTCAATGTTCATATATATATATATATATATATATATATATATATATATATATATATATATGTATTAAACATTCCGCTATCAAAGAAGCCCTGCATATCAAACATTTCTATCCTGTTAT
This sequence comes from Acanthosepion lycidas, assembly GCA_963932145.1. NCBI lineage: Eukaryota > Metazoa > Mollusca > Cephalopoda > Sepiida > Sepiidae > Acanthosepion > Acanthosepion lycidas. Next base: position 130,163,850 of record OZ010572.1, read on the forward strand.
CAGCTTCACATTATTTAACAGTGGAAACTGAGTGTTGAAAGTTTTTTATTTTTTTGTTCAGGTGAATTCCAGCCGCGCGCAACATGTGAAGCCTCGGTATGAACGCTACTTTTCAAAACACAAAAATAAATTACAACGTAACAGTCAAAACATGAAGGAAAAATAACAAAGGCAGAGACAAAACACACTTGAAAATGGTTGTAGATGTGGCCGAAAGCGCTTGAGACAAGAAAAATTATATGAATTTTCTTCTTTTTTTTTACTCCCTTTCTCTTACAAAACGAAAAAAACAAAAGGGTGCTGGAAAAACTTAATAACAATTAATTAAATCTTCCTTTTCTACGGTATTTAATGAAAGATGTTTAAAAGAAAGTTATCTGCCCACACACACATTATATAATTATTTATTCGAAAATTATAACAGATATGTTATAAAATCACTACAAAATAGCCATTTTGTTTCAGCACTTCTGGTGTCTTGTCACGTGATGGTGTTGAGCACACAAACACACACATATATATATATATATATATAAGTATTTGTGTGTGTGTGTATGTGTGTGCGAGCGCACGCGCGTGTGTGTGTGTATGGTATACGCACAGCCGGGTAGGTGTGTATCTGCTGTTTATCTATCATTGAAACTTGGAAATAGAAACCTTGAATTTGATTGGACCAGCAATCTCGATGACTCATTTACAAACTGAGAGGCATGATGCTAAGGCGAAATCAAAGGGAGTGAGAGAGAAACGAGAAAAAGCGAATCATCATTCTGGGCCTCGAGGTTCCTCACTTTTCTTCCTCTTTTTTTTTTTTTTTTGTTGTTGCCTATAAATAAAAACAAGTTTGAAACGAAGAAAGAAACCCTGTTTGTTATTAACTATAGGAGGAGACTGCACATAGCCATCTCCGCCTGTCTCCCGCCTTTCCTCTACCCACTCCGTTATTCTTCCTCCTACAATCGTGTTGTCTGCTTACCAGAATTACGTGGCGAATATCCTATAAACCCCTTTCTACTAAGCAACAATAGACCAGCTCAGTTCGAAGACTTGTTAATAAAGAAGATCAATATCTTCGAAAGGGGAAAGCAGGTAGGGAAATAACGTAACATCTACGTGTTGCCTCTTGCAGCGTTTTTAATGGTTCAACTGACAGAATAGTCTCATCATGGATCAATGTTTAACAAGTGATTCCTGCCGATCCAGAGTTGCCAAAATGGGCTATTCTTTAAATTTCATCCCCAGTAAGTTTGGGATTTCGCAAAGTTTGAGGCTATATAATAATAATATAAGCTGGCTTTAAACACATGCGGTTAACGTGTTGAAAAAAAAAAACTAAAAATAGAATCGGAATCTCTTATTCAAATTCCAACAGTGACATTAAGATTCTGTGGAAATTAATTTACAAAGTGATTGAAAAATAACACCCCGTTTTATGTATAATGGACTCTCCGTTATAACTATAAACTTTACAAGACGGGAGAGTCCGTCATGCATAAAATAGGGAGTTACATTTCACCCCCCCCTGTATATCTTTCTACCTTTACAACTAGGGGTTAAATAGGATGAAAATTAAACTCCTTCGCTTTATTTGAGAACCAGCCAAAGATAAGTTTTGGTTTTGGTTTTGGTCTGGTTTGTTTTGTTTTACGGCATATCAACCTCAATGGGTTATTTAATGAAGACAAAATGTTTATTGCTGGTAATATGTTTTAATTCAAAAATCTATTTCTGGAAATATTCCTCCTTGAAAAAATCTATAGCTAGTCATAATTTTTCAAAGAATGTATAACTGTTTGTATTTCAAGTATTTTAATATTATTATTATTGCTGATAATAATTTTTCCTTCAAAACTTATTACTGGTTATTTTTTTTATTACAAATTATTTCTGGTAATAAAACCTAGTTTTACACAAGTTTGGGTGCAAACTATTTGCCCATAGCTGGGACCCTAACAGGTGCTACCACTCCGGGTCAGGGTGGACGTGGGAACACCAGCAATTAAGAAGTGGTTCCACGCTCCTCAAAACCTCCTGATCAGAGGCCTTGCTGTTGGACGTAGTTTATCGTCTTACTCAGGACGCGGATGTAGTTTATCGTCATACCCAGTACACCAAAGATAAGGATGTCTCAGTTCAAAACAATGAAGTATATAGCAGGAAAATCACTCCACTGTCTTTCTCCAGAAACCTATTCAAGACTATGGTCAACCGTTATCTTCCTCTGTTATCCGTATAAACTCTTAATGCAATAAACCTCTTAATGCAACCCTCTGCCTTGCAATTAATACGGCTAAATACCTATAAAAATCCCACCATTTTATTGTTAAATATTTGAGCTTAATAATTTGCAATCTTCTTCTATATGTCGTTTCCTTACATTACGTTGGCAATCAAAACTCTCCACAATTTCCTCTCCTTTGTAACTCTTAATAACTTTTGCCTTTTAGAAGCACTCGTTTTTTTTTCACATGTAACTGAATCACCTGTGCGTCACTTGATCGTTTTTTGTTTGTTTTTTTCTATTGCAACAGAGTAGGAGTTATTTCATTACCATATCCAGGGATTGAACTCACATCTGCCAGTGAATGAGACATATTTTACGAATTATTCAATTCACTAGGCCTCATGCGCTTAGTATAAATAAAAACGGCTCAAAGGGCGGTCCGAAAGTATTGTCACTTTTACATAATATAATAATGGTTTTCATACAGTCTCGATGTGGGACAGCGTCAATGTAAGCGAATAAACTGAATCCAGTACATGTACTTTGTATTACTTTTTTGCTAGGGGTGACAAGACTTTCGAACCACTCTGTACATTGGCTGAAACCTTCTGAATATAAGATGACCAACTGGTCGGAATAACAAAGTTTATTGTAACGATAATTCGTCACCTAAAGATGTACGACAAAAATTAAAATATGGCTCGTTAACTATCACACTATGTAGTGATCGCTTGAATATATGAATTCCGGGAATATTTTCTTATAAATCATATCTGTCATTTATCTCAAAGAAAATATATTTGCTTCTATTATTTTCACTGACATTACCCTTGCAGTAATGTTTACATGTTTTGAATTTTCTGAGGAGTCATTACATTTATTCTAAAGCTTAATACCTTCCTTGCTAAATACCTGTGAAAATCCCACCATTTCATTGTTAAATATTTGAGATTAATAATTTGCAATCTCCTTCTTCTATATGTCGTTTCCTTACATTACGTTGGCAATCAAAACTCTACAAAATCTCCCCTCCTTTGTAACTCTTAATAACTTTTGTCTTTTTGCCATCTCTTTCAAACCCTGTTCCGCCATCCATTCGCTGAAGCGAATCTGTATTTTGCATGTTGGGCTCTTCTTTTTGCTAACAACCATTTACTCAGTCTTCTTACAATTGAGGTTTAGTCCTTTCTTCTCGCTTTCCTTCACTACTTTCTGTAGGAGTTCTTGTAGTTTCCTTTCTGTGTCTGCTATCAAAATTGTGGTATCTGCATATCTTATGTTGTTAAGATTGTGGCCGCCAATAATGAATTCCCGTCCTGGGTATGACGATAAATTACGTTCAACAGCAAGGCCTCTGACCAGGAGGTTTTGAGGAGCGTGGAACCACCTCTTAATTGCTGGTGTTCCCAAGTCCACCTTGACTCGCGGTGGTAGCACCTGTTAGGGTTCCAGCTATGACAAATAATTAACACTTTTATTTGTGTAAAAATAGGTTTTAACATCAGAAATACTTTGTAATAATAATAAAAATGGTTCAAATATATATATATATATATATATATATATATATATATATATATACACACTTTTTTTTTTTTTTTTAACCAAACTATCCCTATGAATATATTTCAAAATTTTGTTGGCATTAAATGACCCAATGAGGTTGATATGCCATAAAACAAAACAACCAATCAACAATAATGAATTCTGGAAGGACTTGTAATTGTCTCAGAATGGGTTTGATGTCAAGGTTGAAGTTGTGGTGAAAAGACGCATACTTTTCTTGCAAAAAAAGAAAAAAAAATGACTGATCTATTATCCCTGTAATGAAATTGGGATGGTCTATTATTAAACGGCACGGTTTAACGTCCAAGCGAATGGAGAAACACGTAGAATTATAACATGATCCTATTTCCATTCGATGATGTTCTCCCAGAGAGACCTCGATATTAGCGATGTATTTAAAATGTTCGATTTGATCTTCAGCAAGTCGTTCAGCTACTTTAGCTCAGTCGCTTAGAAGAGCAGTTAGGAGTTCGAGCCTCACAGAGCGCTTGACCTTTATTTCCAATTGTTTCAGTCTATTCACTGCAGTAGATCGACAGAATGAGCAAAGTTACGTTAAAAGCAACAAAATTATTAATGTTCATTTGATTTTACTCAGATTATTTAAACTGTTTTTCTTTATTATTATTATTATTCACAAAGCTAGTTTTGTCTTAATGTCTTGTTTTCTCTAATAAGAGAAAACAAGACAATACGACAGAATATCGGGCGGAAAAGGATCCATTCTTTTCAACACCGAATTCTTTCCAGTTTACATGCATCCCTTTTTTCTTTTCGACACCAATATGAACACGTTAGGCACGTATAAAAAATAACTTATAATTTAGGCTTTTATCCTTCTAGAGGATTGTGCTGTTGGCGGGGAAAGTTTTTATTCGTTATCACCCCATGCAAGATAGTAAAGCCACTAAGATACAAGGGATTACAGTGTGTGGAAGAATTAGGAACAGAACTTTTAATAATGAGCGGGAAGATAAAAGAGCATTCAGGAGGAGACAGTAGATAGCGTTTGACATCGTATTTAAAATTCTGCGGATTAAAGTTGGCTGGTAAGCATGGAGCCGGAAGGGGGTTTCACAAGCGAGAAGTACAAGAAAAGAAACTCTTAACATAGAACTTATGGCAACATCTAGCCATCTGAACTGTAAATTAATGATTTTGAAAGTATTTATAGAAAAGACATAGAGTCAAAATTATGGCGATGGGAAAGTAACTGAAGCCGTACCGGCAGATCAGGACCAATAATATTGATGTTTCTTCTTTGGATTTTATGAAGAAGCTCAAGAATAGCAGGGCCACCGGACCATATGTGAAAACAATATTTTAAGAATGGACGAATGGTAGACTTATAGATATGCAATATATATATATATATATATATAAATAGAATAAGGCGAAGGGTAAAAGTAAATGCTCGTAATCTCAAACAACAACAACAATAATAAATCGATAACGCCGAACAGAGGTACCAAAACCCGGCAGGGTAAATCATAGACATGTATGAACTAGAAGCTTACTTTAACCCTTTTGTAGTTGGCGCACACGGAATTATTTCCAGGAATCTTTCTGTCTCGGAAGACGCCTTGGAGTTACTTAGCACCATTGGCTGAAGGCAGGTGTCAGCTTTTCTTGGAACGGCGCATATGATGGGGAAAGTCTTGTTTCTCTGAGGTACTGGTAGGAGCTGAGGTACGTTCTTCATGATCCGGCCGAAATATCTATGAGTAGGAGAGGATATCAAGCCAAAAACCGATTTCGAAATTAAATAACCCAAGAATGTTTGACATGTAAAATCTACCAACTTAAATTTAGATCGAACTTTAGCTCTTAAAGCAAGCAATGGCCCATACTTTATTTCTCAAATATACACACATACACGCACTTCAGTCTTACGGACATATCACGCTGAAACACCTTTCCGTACGATAATCGAAGTTAAGCAAAGTCAAGTCTGTTCAGTATCTAGATGGTTGACTGTTTTGGAATACCATATGCTGTAAGCTTTTACGTGTGGGTGGTGTAAAAATAATTACTTGGAATACGCGTGTTCCAATTCCAGTTGGGTTCGTTATATTTACGAGCAAGTAAAGGTATGGATCCACTTGTTCACCCAGCTATGCGTTAATTAGTAACACTTCTAACACTAAAACTATCATAGTCTAAAAATATTCTTACAATTCTGGGATAAATAACCTTCAAAGTGTTGACATACCATAGAAAACGAAGCAAACAATCAAAACAACACCCCCGCCAGCAGGGAGGCGATCAAGGCTGTCCCCAGAGACCGTTTTTATTTAGATACCTTCGCCTTTCATCCGCTTCACGCTTCTCAACAGTTTTTTGAACAGGAGGAGAGGGTTAACCGTTCTTTCCTGGGTTTCCAGTTCCTTCTAAAGTTTTTTTCATTTTCTTTCACTCCCAGTAACCCTCTTGCATTTTAGTGGCATTATCGCTTTGCTTGGGCTTTTGAATTTAAGCGCAGAACTAGACTGGCATCAAAATCTCATTAATTTGCAATTCAGCTGGCTAGATGTTGCCGTAAGTTAAGAGTTTCTTTTCTCGCACTTATTGCATGTGAACCCCCCTTCCGACTCCATGCTTACCAAACCTGTAAATTACCATGGCTTTATCCGAAAGATACAGGAGTTGTTTTCTGTTGACTCCACTGTTTAAAATTCGGGGTAATTTTTTTCTAGCTTTGTTGCCATCTATCGCAACTCTGCTATTTAATACATAGCTGGGGATGAGGAGGAAGGGATCGATTCATATCATTCGCAAGGGCATTTGTGAGAAACCGAACGCAACAGACTCAGCAAGAATTCAAATTAAGTTAGTCGATTCCACTTTTCGCAGCAGAAACCATTATGCTAACTTCATATCGCTAATATTAATTATGTTTTTAAATACAGAATACAGGTTAAGACATCGGCATATATTATTTAGTTGCATTTCTTGGTTACCGAATTGGGCTACAATTAGCCAATGGGAAAAGTCAAGTTAATTGCGAACTGTCTTTGTCTTAAAATGCCAGTTTAGCGGAACTTATTTTAAAAACTAACAAAACAAATCTCAGGTAGTGAAATTTAATATTGTGCATCTCTGGCCCAGTCTGGCAGCATAGGGGTATGTCGAAATTACATTTTATTTATAAATATATAAAGCTTAAAATCAATGAGTAACTGTGAACAAAATTTTTCAAGTCAATAAATGTTTGATTAATGAGTAAGAAAATAATTAATGATTGTGACATCCATGAAGTAATGTGTCATCAGCCGGGTTGACACTATAAGAATTTGAAAAGGATAATAAAGGAAGCTGTCCCTTTACTATTCAGGGATCCACCTTGAACTTGACACCCTTACTAATCCGAGACTCTGATTGGCTAACTGCTGTCCAATCAGGAGCCCTTCTTGGGGCAACGCGGTAAACTTGATTCTGAAAGTTTCCTCTTTTGAAACTGTCAGCCATCGTCACAACACGTTTATTGGAAACGTCCCTTCTGACATTAATGGATTACAGAAGCCACAAAGTTCACTTGTTTTCTTTGGACGTTCTCCTAACAATTAAGTCCTCAAATATAAATTATATTTGTAAGCCCTTTTTTTAAACTTTTGCGCGTGCACCCTTTTCAGTACATAAAACTTATTGTATTTAATACAGTAGTGTTGTTTCTCTTTTTCAAGTGTACCCGTCTTTGCCTTTGTGAACCTTAACTGTAACCGGAAAATCCTTGTTGTGCGTGAATAAAATACTTTTGGTTTCATTTACAAACCAAATACCTATACAACATAAACGTATAAAAAAGTTCAAATAAACTACAAAAGTCTTCATATAAAAACACTTGAATATATATATATATATATATATATATATATATATATATATATATATATATATATATTAAATATTTATACAAGGTGTGCATTTATTTCTTTGTAAAGGACTTGATATCTGAAATAAAATATAATGTTTGGTACCTATATTGATTGTCATGAGCCTGAATACGTACGTCTTTCTAGTTTCACTGTCAGAAAAAAAAAGAAGAGGATGTTTGACATTCGAGACTAACGATCTCTCGTGCAGTTCACGCGACGCTATTTTATTCTAGTGACTTTTTTAAAAAACTTTTTTAAAGGGTTAGTCAAAGGGAGACAACTTTTTGTCTCTCGCAAAATCCTTATACAACATTGAGCTACCAAGTAACGAATTGGGAAACGTTTGAAAGGTAAGTACTACTGATTATTTTGAATTGACTTTGGTTAGCTGAGCTTAAACAATGTTACCCTGAAAGAAGCAAGCTGGCAAATTCTACATTTAGTAGAGCTATACTTTCAGAAGTCTTCTAATAAGGAAATTTAGCTTCAAAGTATGTTTTTTAGATTAGTGTATGGAATTTATTAAGGCAAAATGCCTGGGGTATTGTTTAATGATTTATATGCGAAACACATTTCCCCCACTTGTTTGTTTATAAACTTATGCTTCTATACATAGAGGTCTGTAAAACTGGGCTAGATTTTAACAAAGAATTATAAATTTTGAAATGACTTTCTTCTCATAAGCAGCTCAAGTAAGTCTAGCTTATTTAAAACAAAAATATAAATTTGCTGTAACAGTTGTAAATAGAGAAGTTGGAAATTTAGCAATGTTGCACTTTCAAACGTAATCGCATTGAGCAACCCTGGTATGTCTGCATGTGTTTCCATGGGTAAACACTAAAAGCCTGTACTAAAATGTTCTCATACAAACCAAGAAGTAATTCGCAGGAAATTCTGATTGGTCAGCTTTGGAAAATAGGTCATGATGATAACTTTTCAGTACATTCACTGTGTGCGTGTGTCTGTATATGCATAAATATTGTTCTTATCGTGGTGCCATGTTTAATAAGCATATATAGAGTATTCAGTCTTTACTGGGTGTCCCATGAATGTTTCATTATGCAACATTAAACCGAGCTTCGTAAATAAGTAGAACTGATACTTCACCGGAGGGCAAAACTTGAGTGAATTAGATCATTGGATGGCTGGATATTGATGGTGAATATATTATATTGCTCCGGTGCTAGCTGAAAGTAGCGCTTTTATATATATATATATATATATATATATATATATATATATATATATATATATATATATATATATATAATTAAAGTTGCTTTAAAAGTTGGAAATTTAGCAATGTCGGGCTTTCAAAGGTGTGTGTGTGTATATATATATATATATATATATATATATATATATGCTGGACGCTCCCGTCGTATTCGACGTATGAGGGTGATGCAACTCAGTTAAGAACTGACAGCCCAGACGATAGCAGATATGATTTCATTATAGTAGTGAAGGCATTGTGCAGAATCAGCCACAATTTTTGATGGGCCAAATACAGAGACCTGGTGCACTACATGCCACAAGGTCCCCAAACGACCCTCCGCAGGTTTTGAATTCAGAGTTGTCCTTCTCATAGACCAAGGCTATAGAACCCAGTCTGTTCTGCTATTTACCCATAGCTGAGGGGATAAGAAGATGATTCATACATTTCTAAAGTGTATTAGCACGTAAGTGAATGTAATGGATTCAACTGGAATTCTTCGAATTGCGCTCATATATATATATATATTCAGATTCCTTAAATTATTTATCTTCTCTGTCATTTCCTGTATGAAATCCAAAGAAAATATTGCGACTAATCCATGTATACAAACGGACACAACGAAATGCGAAATCCTTCTGGCAATTATTGGCAAAACCGCACAACGGCGGGTGAGCAGGCAAGTATTCGTGTGCGCATGCCCACTTGCGCGTATAAGTGTAATTATGCAAGACCGAAGCCGAGCATAAGTCGACACAGAAACATCGTTCAAAGGGAATGCTAGCTAGATATACAGATAGATAGGTAAATTGACTAGGGTTGGTCAGGCGTCCGCAAACAAATCAATAAACTTGATGCCGAGAGCTAGCCAGGCTTGCTGCTATCGATTAGTTAGTCCACGTGCAGAAACCAACCTCCATGATAACTACAAACCCTCCTAGTGGTATCTTCCAGGGTAAGGCTTGCTCATTCACTTCCGTCCAGTTACCCGATTCCCTGGCGAGTCACAATGTAATCTCGCTGCTTGTTTTATCGACAGGAAAAAGAAAGAAAGAAATAAAAGAAGAGAGGATGACTCCATCTTTAGCTGTGACTATGCGTTCGTAGTCTTTTCTGACTTCTTTTATTATTGGTTGATTCAGCTGAAAGCGATGAATTGCAGATAGTAGGGAAGTCACTCGCAGACGATTGATTGTATTGGTTGTTGGTGAAATATTGTTCTCTATTACTTCGCCATTGACGTTTACTCCCGGGTTTACTTAGTAGCTGGACATCAGGACGTCTCTCGTTTGAATGCAGGTCAGACATTAGAAAAGGCTGGCAGGCAGAAGCCATTCAACTTAAATCTATGACGACGAGCGTTCGCTGTAATCCCTGGTATCACAGGAAGGATTTATTCAAGAAATACACAAAAACTTTCATTCTAATCAATTATTATATACAACAAATTAAAAAAAAATATATAATCAGAGTAAACTTTTTTATTTTTACATTTTATTACGAACATTATATTTCAACATCTTATGATCGTTAGTAAACAATATGAAATATGGTTCATTTAACAGTATAGATTCCCTCCATACTATTTGCTTAATAGCCACCTACATGCAAATACCACAGGAATTATCATGAACACATCTATACCCTCACCAGCTCTGTAAATGGCTTTGGTTGGCAACTAGTCGAATAAAAGTGAATGCAAACCTGCTTGGAGAGAATGGGGATCGATCAGGCTATCTTTCCCAACACACACCTCAACTGCTAAAGCGGTACCCGCGGTATACCTACGGCATTCAGAGGTTGGGTGATTCACGATCGTGATAATAAAAAACAGCCTGAGACTAAAAACAAAACAGATAAAAGAAATATAATTAAAAAATAAGAACAATGAAATTTCATCATCTAAGATTTACAGAAAACTTCAGAATATTACATCAACGGTATGGGTGCTATGTTGAGAAGTAGGGATGTGGAACTGTGATGTATAGGATTATCTTACTGTACGATATGTTTGATTACGTTCGTTTTTTCTTCTAGAATAAAACATATTGCATTACATTTGGACTAATCGTCATTGAATTTACAATAAATAATCAGAAAGATAAGGTTTATCAGGCACATAATAATACAAGAACGGTGAATGGTTAAAGAAAGGACCAATGATTCCTCCTGTAATGGTCATGAGAATCTGGTTATTTTAGCTCCAAATTCAAAGATCCGTCATCGTTTTTTCTACCAAGAGTTTAATCAGCAAAGTTGCTTTGTCAAGTTACAGAGAAATGCGGCTAACAATCTCAAGATAAATTACTACTATCTAAAGAAGATAGCCGAGGACTGAATGGGACGTCTCTGTCAACAAAATGGCAAAATGTCTTTCACCTAAGCTAAGTCCACAGACGCATATAGTCTGCAATTTTTAATTTTTCTTTATTTCTTTTTTTCTATTAGTATTTTAAATAAATTTAAATAGTGATTTTTTTTTGCTTTTCAAATGCTGTCAACCAGTTGCTTCCAGCAAACAAGTACTTACCGTCAATAAACTTAGATTATATCCTAGCGTAGTACAAAGATATAATTGTCACAATACTTATAAGTGTTTACTTTTCTAAACGAAATTGATATAAAAGTTGTACAATAAAAGTGTGTTGGTAGCGAGTGCTTTTGTATGGTGTTTTTCCAATTTTCGGCTAAGACATGAGCCAAATACGTTCAGATGCAAGAGAGTTTGGGACAAATATTATATTAAGTTCACAACGCCACCCCCAAAAACACATTTACATATACAAGAAAAGCATTAAAAATGTAAACAAAATTACTATGAAAGTTTTGTTCAAAGAAATATTATATATATATATATATATATGTGTGTGTGTGTATATATATATGCATGTTACATTAAAAACGATAGATAAGGTACTACGATTAAGCTTTTTTATTTAATTTTTCTTGTGTTCGAACAAGTGCTTTTTTGGGGGGACACAGAGTGTGTAGAAACTGTACAAATGTTCTTTCATTCCTTTATATATATATATATATATATATATATATATATTTATATAATTATGTTTGTGTGTGCGTTTCATGATAAATACTGTCGTCGAAATTGGATAGAATTTGTTCTTAACAACGTTCACGTTAACCTGGCCACCCTACGACCAGCGGGGAGGTAATTAAATATCTGTAGGGCACTGTCACAGTAAGAATTTGACACTCTCAGGACACACTGGAGGCAACAGATACAATGGAAAACAGTGAGTAACCTACCTAGCAAGCTTGTGTGAATGGATGGCAGAAGAGAGAGTGTAAGGGACGGTGAAATGGCATAAAACTTACCAAGAACTACAAAGGATAAGGAATTGTGAAAGGACAAGCCACATTGCCCTAAAAATAATGGTAACAATTTTTTTTAACCACAACCGATTTTACTGATAGTATTTCAATAGTACGCCTTGTTTTATCCATTTTCTCCTCGGATGAACACAATGTAGGGGATATATTTTTATATATATATATATGCTGCAGCTGAATTTATATTACATTACAATGAAACACTCATACAAAAAGTAAATTAGTAAAGTTAATTATATAAAATGGCGAATTGTATATCATTATCTTGCGTATTTTAGAAAGACATTATACAGCTTATAATTTAAAAAACAAGGATCATAACATTCAACGAGTGATTAGTAGGTTAATGCATTTTAAAATTTTGTTAGTGAAGGGATTTCGCCATTTCATATCATTAACTTTATAATTTACTTTTTGTCTGAGTGATTCATTGCAATATATATATCATAAATATGAACGTTATTTTTCGTGGATACGCGTAATTGAGGTGCTATCCATGCTTTTATTTTATTTGCTTTAAAATTTTGTTTATAATGTTGCTAGATTGGAAGGAAAATCCTAAAAGGATTAAAAGTATTTATTTAAAGCTAGCCAAGGATCCGCCCTTCGGAATTTAGATTAGCCGCTGCAGATATGTTTTAACCATTGGTCATTTAAAGCTAGCCAAGGATCCCGACCTTCGGAATTTAGATTAGCCGCTGCAGATATGTTTTAACCATTGGTCATTTAAAGCTAGCCAAGGATCCGCCCTTCGGAATTTAGATTAGCCGCTGCAGATATGTTTTAACCATTGGTCATTTACCTTCATCGTCCGATGTACATAAAAGTTATAAGAATTTAGAAATAATAAAATTATTTTATCTTTATTCGACACAATCTTTCTTCGTATACGCAACTGAACTCCGTAGTTTGTTTACATTTATTTTGTGCGCATTTTTTATGTTCTTTTAAAATCACTATACTTTATGATCCTTTCACAAAGTCACTTAAAAGACATTAGGGAAGCCGAATTATGTAATATTCCGAATACGTCACAGCACGCGTGCTAGAAAAAGAAAAAAATCATATGAGCAATGTAACGTGCCCCTTTTAAAATTTAATTATGGGTTAATTAGACGATATCAATTGAAAAGCGAAATTACAGTTAAATCTTTAATAAAGAATTTTATTTTAAATCATTCACACTGTTTGATATTTAAATTTGATTTTAAGTTATTTATTTAATTTTTAATCGCGTGTATCTACAGTAGTTACTTCAGGTTGTTTATGACTCGCCAAGATCGAAAAGTGGACGGACACACATACACTAAGCTTTATTTATATAGATTTTAGATCATACTCTCTTTGATATGAAACAACACATCTATCAATATGTGAAAAGCTTGTGATTTAAAACTATACTTATATATATATATATATATATATATATATATATATATATATATATATATATATATGTGTGTGTGTGTGTGTGTAGGTATGTAGAAAAATAGGAAAGAACACGTTGGGTAAATAATCCGGAGTTCTTTAGAATTTTATTTTTAAAAAAAAGGTACTCCATACAGAAGTAGAGCTTAAATTATAATTATTTTTTAAAATATGATTCCTTCGCTACATAAGAGTTCTCATGTTTCAAAAAAGAGAGCCGAAAGCCTCAATTATTAAAATTAAATTGAAGTAAGGTATCAAGCCCTGTTTCATCCTCAAGCGAAAATTTAGGAAAATTTAAGTATTTCAAACTATTTCCTAAATTTTCTCTTGAGGATGAAACAGGGCTTGATACCTTAATTCAATTTTAATAATTATATTGAGGGTTTCGGCTCTCGTTTTTGAAACATGAGAACTCTTATGTAGCAAGGATTCATATTTTTTTAAAAGAATTATATATATATATATATATGTATATGTGTGTGTGTGTGCATTGGATTTGGAAAGAGCTGGATGAGTCTCATGGTGATTACGAAAATACGACAGTTCGGCAAATTTACTCTGATCGTTCTGATAAGAAAAGAACTTCCGAATTTGCTGGTGAGGTGCTCATACTCAACAAGGAGTCCTGCATCAAGTGCCATGAGGAGGTAGTGCTGCTCCTAGTCAAGCGGGTGACTGCTCGAAGACCCTATATCTGCCACGATGACACACAAGCAGGAAAACCCAGTCATGTCTGTCAAACAATTTCTGTGACCCCATAATCTATTACATCTGGTTACCTAATTCTCCAGACTGCAACCCCCTTAGATTATTACGTGTAGGTTGCAATTGAGCGAGACACCAACAAAACTCCTTGTAACGCCAGAGATGAACTGAAGGCAAGGATTATGACAGCATTCACCAACTTAAACAAGAAGAGTGTCCACAAGATTTGCAGGAGAAGTCGTCTGGGAGGGAGTAAATGAAGCCAATGTCGATTTTATTGAATAAATTTTCATTTTAAGTAATTCAAAATATTTTTGCGCAATTTTGTTAAAAATATCTTAAAATGAGATGTCAGTATTATTTTCATTTTTGCGTAATTTAGACAACAATTTATTTATCCCACTATATATATATATATATATATATATATATATATATATATATATATATATCCGACTCTATGAAGAAAAATATATACAGAAAAAACAAACAAAAATCTTACTGTGTAATTATGCTGTATTAATGTTAATATAAAATCAACGTCGGACGTTTCGGTCTCTTTTAGACCATCATCAGGACATATTCATAAAACATAATTAACATTAGACTATATTCCATTCAACATGAACATGACGATGGACATAAGAGCACAACTAATCCAAACAGATAACTGAAATTTTTTATATATGATCAGCGTTCCGTTTAAAATATGATCACGTTGTTGTCACGTGGGCGATGTTGTGAAAACGTATTCGAAGATGATTTCAAAATATTAAAATATTAAACAAATTCGATTGAACTATTTTCTCATATAAACAGTTCGTCAAGTAATCCCTTCCGTTGATATAGGAATACGCAGAGATCAATAGGTTCTTATATTTTCATACAAGCTTGAAGTCTTCCATGTTACAAAGTAAATCAAAAATGATTTCAAAATATTAGACAGGCACGATGGAACAATTTTAACCAATTCTTTAATAAATCCTGTCCTTACTTACAAGAATAGGCTGAGATCAATAGTTCCTTATATTTTCGTACAAGGTTGAAGTCTTCCATGTTATAAAGTAAATTCAGATTTGTATTTCCAGTAGACAGTATGTAAGCAAATATATGGATATAGATCCGACAGTATGAAGAAAAATATACAGAAAAAACAAACAAAAATCTTAATATGTAATTATGCTGTATTAATGTTAATATAAAGTCAACGTCGGACGTTTCGGTCTATTTTAGAACATCATCAGGACATTCATAAAACATAATTAACATTAGAACATATAAAATTCAACATGAAAAAGACGATGGACGTAAGAGCACAACTAATCCAAACAGATAACTCACATTTTTATCTAAGATCAGCGTTCCGTTTAAAATATAATCACTTCGTCGTCAATAAGTTTTCACGACGACGACCTGATTATATTTTAAACAGAACGCTGATCTTAGATAAACAATTTTTTCATGTTGAATTTTATACAGCAGAATTACATATTAAGATTTTTGTTTATTTTTTCTGTATATTTTTCTTCATATATATATATATATATATATTATATATATAGCAAGCCCTCGATTAGTGTGTCTAATGTGTACAATAAATGAAACACATTAACCGAATATTATAACTCATAGGAATCTATATAATTTGTACCACAAATTTTAGTTTCATTCACAATTAATTTCTAATTTGCAAATTTTTTCATTAAGATATAGGTACATATAAGAAGATGCAATAAACATACTATAAATTTATGTTAATTATTCAGATTTTTCAATCAAAAGAGTGGTTTGCCGCATGATATTCTTCTTTTCTTCATATAATTGGCGGTAGAGAGAAATTGCCCCTTCAAATCTTCAAAGCATCTCATAATCATCAGTATTTTAACTTGAAAATTTTACTAATAATATTTGCATAGTAAATGCATATAGCTTTTACATCTTGATATTTTTCAATAAATATAAATTTCTCTATCTAATCAAATCTTTCATTTTTTTTTAAATTCAGAAATTTCCTTCAAAATAAACATGAAATAACTGAAAATATTCCAAAAAATCTAATAGAGACAAATAATCAAATATGTATTTTTATTATCGGCTTATATTATAGAATTTATTTATAACCGTCTATTTTTTTTTTTTTACACTACTGTAATTATTTAGATAAAGTAATACTTGACAAACAAAATAGTTACCGATTTTCCTTTTATAATTTTATAGAATTTTTAATTAATCGGTAACTATTAGGTTGGTGGAAAAATAATGGCGTTTTTTGGCGTTAAAAAATACACGTCAAAAAACGCCATTATTTTTGCACCAACCTCATATATAAAAAAATTCAATTTTCAATTAGTATGGTTAAACTAAAGAATGTTTTACTGCACTAATTGAGTATTATATATGCACTAATTGAATTTTGGTATATAAAAATTTTGGTGCACTAATCGAAAACGCATTACTTGAAGGACCTCTCTCTCTCTCTCTCTCTCTCTATATATATATATATATATATATATATATATATATATATATATATATATATATATATATATGTGTGTGTGTATGTGAGAAAATGAGAGATTTTGAGATCTTGGTAAGGAAACAAAGGAAGGAAATCTTTTGTCGCCAGCCACATAGAAATCGTTTTATCGCAATACAATAAATCAAGAATCGATTTCCACTCTCGCCCAGTCTTTTCATATGACCGACAAAGGCGTTAGTCGCCTTCCAAACTAGACTGTTTCCCCAGATATACGTTTTCTTTTCGTTGCACATGGCATCAAGGAATCGTATACAGGAAAAGGACATGACTGGGTCCAGCGTAGACCACAACAACCCTGCAATAGATCTCTTCATAAAAATGTTTGTCTGTACCAAGTAGACATCTATTTCAGTCGCTGATTAATATAAAGAAAAGAAAATTGTTACATTTTATTGGACAACTCAATATTTTGTTAATAAAAAGCTATTAACTATGGCGGTAAAATTTATATAATATGTTTTTATATAATAAATATTCAATAAAAATGCTTGAAAAATGTTTAGTTTCTTGTATAGTTCCAGAAAGCATCTGACTCCAATTACCATGTTCTATCTTTGCAAGAGATAGATCAGACCAAAAATGGAATATTGCTGCTATATTTGTGCTTCCCAGTCTTCCCTTTCCAGCCTTGATAGAGTTTAAAAGCGTCTCCGTGGTCTTGGATGCTTCTATTTTCAACCTTACAGCATCTTTCTCTTAAACAAAACACCTGTCTTTACTGTTAACTCTCCCCCAAAATAAAAATGAATTTATATTTACTAAACATCATACCAAATTATCTCAGAGCGGAGCCCTTTCAGTTGGATTCACCTTTGCGATCGCCCCAAATGTGGGCGTCCTAGGTGCGCTATTTCTAAGTATGGGGGTCTACGTTCGCGCTCACACGTGGTAGTTATTAGGTTGGTGCAAAAATAATGTCGTTTTCTCACATAGTAACATATGTGAGAAAACGACATTTATTTTTGTACCAACCTAATAGCATGTTGGGCTGTTCCTTTTGCTGACAAACATACATTCCGTCTACTTAAAACTGATGTTTTTCCTACTTTTTTCGCGTTCATTTACTACCTTTAGTAGGAGTACTTCTAGTTTCCTTTTAGTGTCTGCTACCAACACGATGTGATCTTCATATGTAAATGCTAATAAAGAGTCCTGGTTAGTTATATAGAATCTCCAGAATCAGTTAAATGTATAGCTTGAATGAGTCCGGTGAGAAGAAACATCATTGCCTTATATCTCTAATTGCAGTAGTTGGTTTTCCTAAAACGTTTACAGCTTAAATACTAACCCTGTGAGATGTTCAATCTAGACAGAAAAATTGCTTTTACAACAACTTTTAAAAGGTTTTCTAGTTTTCAAGTTGACAAAGGACGGTAAGTGCGATACTGAGATCCGTAGACGTATTGGGATGTCCAGAGACACAAGCTAAGCAGAGAATTGCTAGACAGGATTTCTTTGGTAACAAAGAAAAGAATACTGACCTGTTACGTGACATTTGTCCTGTCAAAGAATGTTGGGCGATTTCCTCAAAAATGAAGAAGAGACTCGAGGCAATAGAGATGTGGTCCTATAGAAGGATGCTAAGGATATCATGGACCGAGCGTGTGAGCTACGATATGATCTAAGAGAGATTGCAAACAAAGAGGAGGCTTATACTTAACATCAGGAACAGACTGCTGAAGTTTCTGGGACACATAATGAGGAAGGAGGGCCTGGAGAATCTGATACTCACGGGTCGAATAGAGGGAAAGTGAGACAGGGAAAAACAATGTGTGATATACCTAGCGGACTTAAGCAAGTGAATGACAACGTGGTCTAGGGGAGGAAACAGAGGGAAGGGACTTGTTGAGAGCTGCAAGGGATAGAGGGAGGTGGAGAGCCAGAGAATTGTTTGCTGGAGAAAACAAGTTCAAATGAAGCCAGCACTAAAATATAACCGCTGTTATCTCCCCTTGTTCCGGGAATTATTCTTTTTCAACCGTTTCTGATTAAATACAGACGTTCCGTCTGTTTAACGGTAAGTTCATAAACTACTTTGAGATAAAGCCAAGTAATCATATTGACTGAATCTTACGACGGATAATATCATACTTACCATGTCGTAAAATGTTAATAACTTTTCGAAAGCTGGTTAAGGGAGAGAGTGAGAAAGAGTTCAGGAAACTTGGGATACACCCAGTGAATAAAACCAAACCATTATTAATGTATGAAATAGAAAACTTTATAAGAAGCAAAAAAACAAAACAAAAAACCCAAAAAACATTACATAAATTACTTATATGCATGGTTTGTTCATTTGTATATAAAATATCCCTATCTGAAATTGGAAAATAGTATGGGGTCTCTTTTAATGATAATGAGATGTTCCGTTTGTCGAAATTGCATCTGGAGTCGACGATGTGACGTCTGTCGCTGCAGACGACCCGATAAATGAGGGAAGAACCTCGTGACTAAAGGGGAGAGAGGAGAGAGAGAAAGCAAATCCCTACTAGATGAGTGATTTTCCAAGCGTTACTTAAATGTAGCACAAGGTCGAAAGTAGGGGGATATCCAGTGAGGATCGAACTCACTACTCAGTCGTAATTGTTCTATCAAGACAACTTGCTAACCATTACAACGCCTCGAGGTGCCCAAAGCCGTACTAGAGTATAATAGATTCTCCTCTATTGTCATTGGTCGTGAGGTAACCTAATCTATATTTAGCTACGAAAATAAGCGTCGCACAACAGGTTTTCAAAGCTTGCGGTCATATCACGTTGAAACACGATCACTGAAGGTAAGCACTGCCCAGCCTGGCAGTACCAAGATGAGGGAATGCTTCAGAATACCAAGTGCAGTAAGCGTGGATGTGCGAGTGCAGTAATGGATAATGACTCGGAATTGTTAATCGGAGAGTCTAGCTTCAATTTCCGTTGGGCTCGTTATATTCACTTGCCCGCATATATCACTGGAAAAGGTAGGAACTACTACTTCTCTCCCCAGCTATGGGTAAATTAGTAAGACTTAGTATCACTAAACCATGTAAACATATTTTGTTTTAACCTGTAAAGGGTTGATATGTCGGAGAAAACGAATCAGTCAATAAACAGATTTTGAAATTTCCACTACCATCCATACCTTTCCGAAAAAAATTTTGACGGTCACTTTATCGTATTCCAAAAATGCTGCAACTTGAAAACTAGCTTCTGGGCCGAGGTAGAAATGAAGCCCTACTGATAGGATAGAAGAAATTCTACGAAAAAACCGTCTCTTGTAGATTTAACTAGCATCAGTCAGAAGTATGAACAGTCGAGTGATATGGAGGGGTTAACGGTCATTAGGGAACATGTCTGGCGAAATAAAGCCATAAAAATGAGCCAATAACAAAAGGAAGCTCAATAATCTCGACCTTTCCACCATTTGCCAGAACTTCTACAGTCGAGACGATGAGGTATGTCTGTCCCTTATGAGTATTGTAAAAGATCTGCGAAACAGCAACGGAGATGGGGGAGAGACTATTTTCGTTCGCGAAACCAAGTCATAATAGACATCATGAGTCACAGAATTTCGTCAGATATTTGTCGAATTAATCCTAATTCTAATATGAGAGTTCAAATAAAAAATAATCCTACAGTATTTTCGTGTCATTTGTGATAACTTTCTATTCAATAATAGATAATTGCCAGCAACACATCAAAAATATTTTTTGTCCAATCAGAAAAGCTGCAGATATTTGACAAATCTCTGATTAGAGACAAAATGAACATAAAATACAGCACATTCAACGAAGTTGATATATTCTTTCACTACGCACACGCACACTGCTTACTCTAAAATCATTAATGCAACTAGTCATGAAGCTAAATAGCTAGAATACCTTACTATTTAATCTATATTTTAATACATTAATATATTCCATCGATATAGTGGTAGAAGTGACGGATTAGAAGAAATTAGATTTGGGTTTAAGTGTTAGCTGCTTAGCCGATTTCATGATCTGGGAGAATAGTTGTCATGTTACCCGGATAATATTACACACACACACACTTCAAACAATATATATATATATATATGTCAATAAGAAATTATATATATATATATATATATATATATATATATATATATATATATATATATATACACAACTATATATATATCAATAAGAAATTATATATATACACACAACTATATATATCAATATAAAAGTGCATATATATATATATATATATATATATATACACAACTATATATATCAACATAAAGGTGTATATATATATATATATACACAACTATATATATCAATATAAAAGTATAGATATATATACACAACTATATATATCAATATAAAAGTATATATATAGACACACACAATTATATATATCAATATAAAAGTGTATATATATATACACAACTATATATATCAATATAAAAGTATATATATATATATATATATACACAATTATATATATCAATATAAAAGTATATATATATATACACAATTATATATATCAATATAAAAGTGTATATATATATATACACAACTATATATATCAATATAAAAGTGTATATATATATATACACAACTATATATATCAATATAAAAGTATATATATATATATACACAATTATATATATCAATATAAAAGTATATATATATACACAATTATATATATCAATATAAAAGTATATATATATATATACACAATTATATATATCAATATAAAAGTATATATATATATATACACAATTATATATATCAATATAAAAGTATATATATATATATATATACACAATTATATATATCAATATAAAAGTATATATATATACAC
>OZ010572.1:130188058-130218058 GCA_963932145.1 Acanthosepion lycidas
ATATAAACTTATATATAAATATATCCACCAATATATATATATATATATAAACTTATATATAAATATATCTACCAATATATATATATATATATAAACTTATATATAAATATATTCACCAATATATATATATATATATAAACTTATATATAAATATATCTACCAATATATATATATATATATATAAACTTATATGTAAATATATCCACCAATATATATATATATATATATATATATATAAACTTATATGTAAATATATCCACCAATATATATATATATATATATATATATAAACTTATATATAAATATATCCACCAATATATATATAAACTTATATATAAATATATCCACCAATATATATATATATATAAACTTATATATAAATATATCCACCAATATATATATATATATATATCAATATAAACTTATATATAAATATATCCACCAATATACACATATATATATATATATATATTATATATATATATCAATATAAACTTATATATAAATATATCCACCAATATACATATATATCAATATAAACCTATATATAAATATATATATCAATATAAACTTATATATAAATATATATATCAATATAAACTTATATATAAATATATATATATCAATATAAACTTATACATAAATATATATATATCAATATAAACTTATATATATAAATATATCCACCATTATATATATAAATATATATATCAATATAAACTTATATATAAATATATCCACCAATATATATCAATATAAAATTATATATAAATATATCCACCAATATATATCAATATAAACTTATATATAAATATATCTACCAATATTATCAATATAAAATTACATATAAATATATTCACTAATATATATATCTCCACCAATGTATATCAATAATAATAGATATGAGAAGTACATTCAAACAAGCCCAGCATACCAACAGTACAACCTCACCACAAACTAATCCATCAAGGTTTGTCATGTAACATATACTTATCAAGAATCATTTTTTGTAATTACATTCTTTCTTGCGTATCCCACATATACCAATTTATACTTCAGATGCTGAGATACCCGAACTCTTTTTATATACAACAGGAAACGTGCGTATGCAGTATAGACACGCACATATACACATATCGAGGTGTTACTTTGAGAGACCAAATAAATATCTGCACATTTATTTGTTACAAGCAATATGACTCCAATGCCTCTCTTTATATACACCGGACATTTTATTAATAGCCAGCGTTCGAGAGAAGTTCGATCGACACATGAAGCTGTTCCGTGTTCTCCATATTGACATTCTGGCGTCGCATCGTCTTAAATTGATTGGTGATGTCAAATTGCTGGCTAGGAAAACTGGCCAGGCTGGTATCAAAACGTCACAAGGACACAAAAGACGAGTCAAGGGTACCATCTTGAAGTTTCATTGTGCAGCGGTAAAAGGGATTTGAGAAAAAATGATTCGTAGCAATGGTGAGATAATGGAAAGCCTACGCTTCATTGAAGCGAGCAATTCGAAAACTGTTATCGAAAGAAGACGAACGAAGACTTATATATTTTGACTAATGTGACCAGAAATATCGTGTAAAAGGTTGTTAAAGGTCAACAGTAAGATGTGTCGACTACAACGAGAACGAATAGAAAGATGTGAAGTGATCGTGGTCATAAGAATGGAAAGACAGCAAGCAGGTATAGAAGCTACAATGCAAAAATAAAAAACGCCAAAACTAAGCGAATAATGATTTGATATACCACAAAATATAGGACATGAGATAATTTATTTTTGCTTTAATACATACATACATATATATATATATATAAGTCCTGGGTATGAAGATAAACTACATCCAGCATCAAGGCCTCTAATCGAGGGATTGGACGTTTTGAGGAGCGTGCAACTAGCTCTTAATTACTGTTGTTCCCAGCTCCCCACTGATCCAGGGTGGTAGCACCTGTTAGGGTCTCAGTGATGGGCAAATATTGACTCCACCAAACAAAACATTATGAAAGTACAAAAAAATATATTTGTATTAAAAAATACCAGCAATACATTATTATATAAAAAGAAATAGTA
The DNA here is from genome assembly GCA_963932145.1 of Acanthosepion lycidas. NCBI lineage: Eukaryota > Metazoa > Mollusca > Cephalopoda > Sepiida > Sepiidae > Acanthosepion > Acanthosepion lycidas. The sequence goes on from OZ010572.1 coordinate 130,190,136, forward strand.
ACATTTTATCTTTAGTTGAAGGGATACAGTTGCGTTCAAAATAATTCAGATTCTGGTATTAAATAGCCCATAGTGGTTGATATGCTGCTAAAATGATCAATGAAACCAAAGTATATATATATATATATATATATATATATATATAAAATGGTGTGTGTGTGTGTTTGTTTGTGAGTGCGTGCGTATGTATCTATTCTGTGTATTTCGACAGCAAATGTTCTTTATCGAGAATATTATCAAGGACAACAGATATTTCGTGTCGCCTAATTTTAATGATCGACTTTTACAAATTACTAATCATCCTTCTTAGACAAGAAAGAAATTCCATCAGAAACTGGTCGAAGTTCATTTCAGAAGGAAAAAGTAAAAGTAATATGGCCCAAGTTTTCGAATTTCCTAAGTCGCCATTGGAGTAGGTAGAGAGTTTCGTATAACTAGTGAGTGTTGTGACATGGGCAGAGTGTTGCAACCTAAAGCAGGTGGGACCTGTTTTTTTTTTATATCAACATTTAAGGATGCGGGCTTTAAAGTTATAATTATTTTTATTTATTGATGATTAGGTTTGTTGTATGCGTATTGCTTCAATGATCATAAGACTGTTTTTAATATTTGATTTTACTTGTATTTTTGTATTGTTTCTGAGTAGCTCTCTAATGTTGCTATGATCTTTCAATAGGTTGCCACCTATCGGACGAGAGTCCCAGCAGTCTTCGTGAGAATGTGGTTGTGCTATATACTGACTGTACCTTGTCTGGCAATCCTTCACTTTTTGGGTGAAACTTGATTTGTTTCGCTCTATCTTTTATTCTTCATTCATCATATAAAGGGTGTTCCAATAAGTTGGACGGATTTCAAATGTGAATTAAGTTTAAGCCTCTAATGATTTTTTTTTCATTTTCTTTCAGATTTAACAAGTTAAGTCGATGGAAAATTCAACCATGGAAAGATTAATAATCAAACAACGTGTTAAAGTTATCGAATCCTATTACGAAAATGGACGTTCAAACAGAAATGCAATGAGAAGTTCCCAGGTCGCATCATCTCTCGAAACAGCAAAGTCAATTGGCCACCACGATCGTGCGACTTGACGCCTTTAGATTTCTTCCTTTGGGGTCATCTCAAAAGTAAGATTATGCTAACAAGCCAACAGCAATTCAACAGCTGAAGGATGTAGCAAGGCATATTGGTGAGATTGAGGGGCAACTATACAGAAGAGACGTCATCAAAAATTTTGACCATCGAGTTGAGGTGTGCCACGGAAGCCTTGGCGGACATTTGGGCGATATTATTTTTCACACATAATTGCCATGACTTAAATAACATGATCTAATAGAGAAATAAATAAATTTTCACCAATAACACTGATTTATCTACTGTTGACTGATCTGTCTTAATGAAACACACTTATATTTTATCCTTCTTAATGAAACACCCTTTATTATATAGATGACTTCGTAGAAGCATAATCGGTCGCCTCACAGTTCCGTCTACCCATTTCACTCACAAGGCTTGGGTCAACACGTGTTGACAGTTTTTCAGGCACTTTCTAAAATTGCCTCACGCAGGCCGATAATAGCAATAGTCACTTTCCTGACGAATCGATCAGGGTGAGTTTCAAACACAGGGCTCATGGTCGGAAAACGAACGTTCGTTCGGTAACACGCCCAGAAAGAAATTTTAATAGATTAAACTCAACATGGATCAGATTGGTTAGCAAAATCATTAATCTTGAAAGATTTCCGGATTCTAGATGCCAGAAAATGTCTTTGATTTACAAACTTGTTCCTTTAAATCCGATATTCAAAATAAAACGTCGGGCTTTTCAGAGCTTTTCTTGATCTATGTGAGCCAAACCGGAAACAGCTTGAAAGTTCTCGAATTAAAGATGGCTGATGAATTACGTCAATTCAAAGAGAAAGAGAGACACGACAATTATGATGTTAATAATAAATAATGAATGGGAAAGCGACTCGCGTGTTTGTAAAAGACCGCGTAATACAACGGAATCGGAAGTTGAATCACGAGAAACAGAAGAAAGAAAAATAAAGAAAATCTTATTGTGTCTATATGTTCTTTTTTATTTAAACATTAACGCATTTGTCGGTAAAATAACACAGGACGAAAATCTGTGAACAATGGCAAAGTGAATACTCGCTCAGAAGATAAGCAAATAAGTAATTGGAAATAGAAAAAAAAAAGAAAAGAAAAAAAGAAAAGAAAAAAAGAAAAATATCACATTTTTGTCAATATATCTAACGTCATAAAAGTGATCTGACTGGAAAAAACAGCAATGCAACTTATAGCTGTTAATATTCACACACATAGATGACAAAAGTAAATAAATATTTATTATTATCTGATATTCACAAGCAGCAAACATTGGTTCCACTTAAAATTGCGGTAAAAATAAGACATCCATCCGCTGTTAAAGACATTTTTCTCTCTTTGTGTTTGTCGTAGAAAAGAAGTATTTTATTTTTGTATATGTTCATGACTGACGATGACATATATATATATATATATATATATATATATATATATATATATATATATATATATATATTTATTATGACAATTCATGACGAAGGCAAACATGGAGAGATTTTCACATACAATTTCATTAGAAACAAAGAAAAAAGTGTGCTGAATGGCTATGTAATATCAGTCCTCCTATATAGAAGTGACAAGACTTTCGGACTACCCTGTATTTACAATCAGAAACAGTGTTGAAATTACTGGGATGCACAATGTGGAAGGACGGTTTAGAGAATTTGACACTCACATGAGATACAGAAGAATGCAGAGAGTTATGTACACAATGCTTGCTTGCTTTCGAAAATCGATGGCAGAACATTGGTGAAAGGGATAGCGTTGTAGCATACCTACGTACGATAATGGGTGTGTCCTCATTCACATAAATACAGTAGTAAATACTGTATGTTGGTTTGTAGTTGGAGATTCGTTTACAGCTGTGCTGGTCAAACTCTCCGACTCCAGGCAGAGAGGATCCCCAGACGAGGCTATGTCAAAGGGCAGAGACTCGTCTCAGGAAACAGCTCCCCGACCCCATTTTATACGGGGTCTACGGGGAATTTTTGGCCGTACCTACGGTCTCGGATACTCCACATTAAATTCGGTCTTACGCCACACCTGACCGTGTGGGGCGGTTGTAGATATCCTGCAATTGTAGATTCATTGTGGAATTCACTTGACTACTACTTCTACTCGCCGCTGGCGAATCTTATATGAGTTTTTCTTGTTCTAAGTATTATCGTTCATTACCAACCTTCGTTTGATTATTCTATATTCCCTAGATTACAACAGATAGTAAGAAGACAAACACTGCTAAGGGATATAAAAGAAAGAAAGTTGGGAAAAGCCATGATCACCCACGTTCTAAAAAACATGGCGCATAAAAGAGATGCAGGTTATATTCTTTGTATTTGGTAGGATTCAAAGGAGATTTTTATTTCGAATTGCTGTGAGGATTCTAAAAAATGTATTGTTTGATATTTTAATAGCCACTGACCGTTTCTGGAGACAGTGGGAATGAATGGGTTTCTTATAGAAAATCCGATAACGGATTTTAACATTTATAATTGATATCGGATTTTTCGGTAGCCATTATAGGACACACATTTTTATGGACAATTAACTAGTCACATTCAATGCATCAAAGACTAAACTAATGATATTCTAACGCCCAGAACTTTCACCAATTGCGATGAATGGATGTTGCCTCAAGCAAACCCCGTGCCTTGAGCGCCAATTGAGATTTAAACTCAACCTAGACCTCAAGTTGAACTCGTACATACGATTCATCTCTAAAGATGCTGGAAAAATGGTCGGTTCCCTGTACCGTTCGAGTAAATACTTGGCTCCTCCTGCTTTCCGCTACCTTTACAGGAGCCAGATCAGGCGCAAAATGAAGTACTGCTGCCATATATGGGTGCGAGCTGCACAGCCTTCTCTTTCCACTCATAACAGAGTGCAAAAATGCATCTCTGCATCCTTGGAAGTAACAAATAATTGCCCACACTACGCCCCTTTCTAACGTGTATATATATATATATATATATATATATATATATATATATATATATATAACAAATATGTAGAAAAACGATACTAAAATATTTCTGCTTTTCTGCAATTTAAAATTTTATGCGGATGCTCAGTTTTTTATGTTTTGTGATGTCCACGAATAGTTGTTGTCACTTTTGTAATGTCAACGAATACTCGTTGTCACTTTCGTAATTCTCGTTATAGTAGAGACTTTGTAATACAACTATTGTAACGACGTTGAACAATACTAGTGTCAGAACGGCTTCAAATATCACTCGCATTAATAATATTTGCTCGATAATACGCGCTCGAAAATTAAACGCCGAATAGTAATCCGTATAGGGATCATTATAGAGATATAATATAGTGAGCAGTATAGAGAATAGCAATCCGTATAGTAATAGAGGATAGAGTAGAAATAGTGATCAATTAGACGCCATGCTAATTCCCATATAGACATTACTATCTCGTGATCTAATACTTATTCAAAATGGAATCGCCCGTATTTGCTCACTGGAGATCTATGTTGAAACTCCAGTGTCGGCATCGATGGTTTATTTCTATATAACAATATGGCAGTTTAACAATTCGATTCAAGGACAAGATACTCAATTCTATATTTAGGTGGCCTTCATGTGGCTTGGGATATATACTGTTCAACAAAGCATATATTTTTTTTATATATTTTACATTCTATTTTTCCCCACAAAGGAAAATGAGTTTCTTTAAGGACCTGAAGTTGGTATCTAACATCAGATGGTAACAATTTCAGACCAAAAGAACGAGGCATGATTGGTGTACATCAGCATCACAATTAAAAAAAAATACAAATTCGTTCCGTTCCATTCCATCATCGTCTGTCAACCCAGAATTTTCACCACTTGTGATGAGCGGATGTTCTCTCAGGGAATCCTCATTCCTTGAGTGCCTATGGGACTTAAGCTCAACTCAGACCTCAAGTGGAGCTCATAAATACAATCCATATCTAAAGATGCTGGAAAAATGGTCGGTTCCTGGCACCACTCCAGTAAATACCTGACACCGCCTGCTGTTCTCTACCTTTACAAGAACCAGATCAGACCGAAAATGAAGTACTGCTTCCGTATATGGGCGGGAGTTTTCACTTTACACTCTCCAAAAAGAGTGAAAAAAAAAATGGGAAAAACCAAGTCTCGCCGTGTCCTTGTAGGTGACGAATTATTTTCCACTCTTCAACCCCTTTCTCACAGACGAGACGTCGCAAGTGTTTCACTGTTTTGTCGTTATTTCGATGGAGAGTGTTCAGATGAACTACACTCCTAAGTTCCACCAGTCCTAACCTTTACGGCTATGACTCGCCATGTCATGCACGTTGTAGCGAACCATTCTCATTACCTTCATATTCCCCTGGTGGGATGTAAGTTCCACTCAAGCAACTTCTTCACGCGAAGTACTGCATTGTGGAACTGACTCCCAAGTGTTTGCTTTCTCGAACACTATAATCTTAACCTGTTTATATCCAGGGTTAACCATTATCTTCCACAATAATGACATAAACTGTGCCTCTTAATATGTAACCTTCTACCTTGAGTGGCCCTTGAGCCTTATACTGGGTGAACACCAACGTAAAAACTAAATAAATTGACTGTTTACTCCATCCCTATTAAAAAATATCCCCCTTAATTTATACTGGAATTTCCAATACATGCACAGATATTACCGTTCAATGCTCCAAAATTTGAATACTGAATTGTCCAAGAAACACGTAGATTAATTTTCTTCTATGAGACGTGTCCTTTCGGGACGTAGACAAACACGGCTCTCCGCAACTTTCTATCTTTTTTAACCCTTAATAAAGTTTTTTTTTTTTTTTGCTATTTCTTCTAATCTTTCTTTCCGTCAACCAATTACACAAGCTCATTAGGTAGCTGCTCTCCTCTGTACCCTTCACAGTGTCAGATTTTCCAAGTCTTCTTTCCTCTTTATGTGCCCTAGAAATTTCAATTGTTTCCTTCTAATATTAAGTATAAGTATGCATTTTTTCCGTTTTCTACAAAACTTCGTCGTTGTTCACATTTTCAGTCCATGGTATACTGACGAGCCTTCTGTAGACCCATACCTCTGTTACTTCACTCTCCTCTTCATCTGCAATGAGATTGTAAAGCATTCACCCCAATATAGGAGAACCGATATTACATAACAATTCAGTATCTTTTCTGTCTTTCTAACGAAATTTTCTTGTTTCATAATCCTTTGTTTAACTTTTGGAAAGTGTCTCTCGCTATTCCTTCGGATTTCAGTGTGACATTTTCCATACTTGGGTTAAAACATATCTTTTTCCAGGCATTTCTGCGTTCATTCTCTGAGTACGGTACTGTTCATAAGTTACATACTGCGTTGCATCAGTGGAAAGAAGAGCAAGCACTACAATAGGTAGGAGACTAATATATATATATATATATATATATATATATATATATATATATATAAGGGGGAAATGCCAAGCGGCGAAAGTCTATTTTATTCTTGAACGCTTTAAGCCATGTATTGATATATGTTGGACAATGGTGCATTACGGATAGCAAGGTGTATTGTATTATCCTAACGGTTACTGGGTATACGGTAACGGTTATGTTTCAAATTATTTTCGAGGTTATTGAGTGGAAATAATTGTGGATCAGAATGCAGTTATTCGTAGATTTTTCATAGTGTTTTTGTTAGATTTTACCCATTCTTTAATATTGACTACTTATTATTATTATTATTATTATTATTACATTTACCGGTGTTTATGTGTGCATTGGTACTTTGTTATTTTATTTATCATTTACTTAATTTATTTTTTACTTAGATTTTTTTGTTTTTTCGGGGTTTGGTTATATTATTTGTTTAGTTTAAAGTATTGGATTTGTCTAATGTTTGTTACATCATCCGCGTTGTATATGGTGCAAATATTTTCATTTTTCATGGTGGCATTTTAAAAGGTATTCGTTTTTAGTTCTCTATTTGTATGTAACATAGTAAAAAATGTTTTCGTGTCTGCATTTTAAGATGAGATATGATCATTTATTTAGTAATTTGTGTTTCTCTGTGAAGGTGAGTATCGCTGTCTTTATAATTACATACGCTCTATCTCAGAAATTGAGCACTTTTACCCCTAAATATATCATGTCTTAAAAATATATTTCCATCATATATTATATATTAGCTATATATATATATATATATATATATATATATATATATATATATATATAATCAATATTGCACGAGGCCTTCACCACTATAATCAAATCTCATGTGCCGGTGTCGGGCTGTCGGTTTACTGGAAACTGATCTGCTTGACCCTCATACGTCGAATCTTGACGGGAGAGTCGATCATATAATCAATTCACCCCAAGCATAGTTGATAATGCCACTAAGACGTAAAGAGCTACTGGGACTAAAGAGAATACTTTAGACGGAACCAGAAACCAAATCCTAAACAGGAAAGGAATAAACCACTTATATATATATATATATATATACGGAGAGAGTGAGAGAGAGAGAATACCAGGCCACTCGTATTCGTGGATACCCGTCTACTAGAGCAGCTAGCCAATCCCTATTGCACACGCTCGCTCAGGCACACTTGTGTTTGCTCAACACTTGTGGTTCATACTGCAACTGCGTAACTACGTTGAACTGACCTTAGTTACAGTTTCTGGGAGATATCGTGTTATCTAGCGTGATCAACAATTTGAACAAGGCCAGAACGCTCTAGCCATCGGCCACGATGACTTGTGGCTTCATTCTAGCAAAGTTCCGTTTACACTCACAAGGCTTGTGTCAACCCGTGGTATGGTTTTCAGGCACTTTCCAAAGGTGCCGCACGCTGGGAAAGACCTCGATTCAGTCCGATAAGATCAGGAAGTTTCCTTCCAGTCAAATCGACCATAGTGAGATTCAGAAAGAGAGCGTTCTAACCACACAGCCACGGGCTCATATATATATATATATATATATATATATATATATATACATACATATATATATATATATATATATATATATATATATACATACATACATATATATATATATGTGTGTGTGTGTGTGTGTATGTATGTAGCAAATATAGTAGTTATCATAATTCTAAAGAAGGCAATAGCACAGACAGGCCGAAACGTGGTAGCAAATCAACATTACATCTAGAAAAGAAGAAAAAATAGAATACTAATAATTCTCCAAGTTATACATATAAAAAATGTGTGGGATATGTAGGGGCATTCTTTCACATTAATATTCATTTTTGTTTAAAGCTTATTCGTTGTGACCTGTCCCGCATAAAAATGTCTGGTTCTAGAATAATTTATTTCAATATCATCAAATATAATGTGATCTATCATTTTACTGTCCACGATGCTAACCTACAACATTACAATCTTTTCTCGATACTGAATAATGAACATTGAATTTTAGTACCAGCAGAGGCAAGTGTTCAACCCCAGCTAAATACCAGGATTTTCAAGGCTGATATTCTAAGCAAGCATCGTCTTTCCACGTGACATTATAGCGCAGGAATAATTTCCTTATGTAACGGACAGTTCTACTCTCACATGATCTCGGCAAAAATCCATATTCCCATATGCCATATCATCATAAATTGATATTTGTTTTTTACGGCTTATCAACCTGTTTTTAGGTGATCCAGAAAGCATTTTTTTTTATCCTATACATTTTTTGAACTAATAACAATGTTTTACTAGTATAAGTCCTACTAATCAACCCATAAATAGTTCTAAATTTGAATTCTCATATTTCTCAATAGTATTTGTGCGTAATTAAATATAACTAACCAGACTAAAATTGGAACTCGGCTCTCTGATTTCCAATTCCGAAACTTTATCCATTGCACCAGCCGCACATCCAAGCTTACGGCGCCTAAGTATTCCCAAGTGGTCACTTATCTTGATACTAACCAGTCTGGCGTGTTGCTTAACTTCGGTGTTCTACGAGAACCGGTGTTTCAAAGTGATATGTCCGTAAGCCTGTATCACAGTAAAGGTTAGCTACAGCGACGAATCCCATATCTAAATTAGGTAAGCAATCCACTCGGCAATTTGTCAACGGAGCTCTCGTAGAGACGACGTTCTCCACTTCATCTACTGTCAAGGAACAGAATTTAAATCATCTGACTTACAAGTGGCGCAGATGATCGAAATCACTTATTGAGCGAACAAACATCGAAGATCAAGATGTCAGTTTCTTGTACGTAAGAACCGGACAGACTGGAGAATAAAATACGGTATCTATCGTTATTCTCTTAACAAATGATAATTCTGTATCTGGCCAATGGTTTTACCGACCAACAATATCGATTTTCGATAGTAAATAGAATAAAAAAAATCAGTAGGAAGCTAATCTTGAACTAAGACGTAAACACGGGCAAAGAAACCAGACTTCATAAGTAATATGTGAATCATGATTAAGGAGGATATAATCAAGAGAATGATGATGAAAAAAATATTGGTGCAACGAATTTCGAAACACGACAAGTGGGTATAAATTTTAATACAATTACCCATAGAAAAATATGTTACGATACAATGCAAAACTCTTACTTTTATCATTATCTTTAATATTACAAGGGTACCACACAGTTTCCTAGGTTCTCGCTGGGTACGCTATACTTGGCTTGGATCCTCTATTGGTACACCATACGTGTAACTAAATTTAAGCTAACCTTAATAAATAACTCTATTAATGCATTCAATCTATTTCTCTTTGGGTGTACGTCTTGGGTAACGATTCGTAAAGAGAAATCGGTGAGCGGAGTTCGAATTCGAGTCGGGTTCGTTACATTCACTTAATCGCAAATAGCCGTGAGAAAGATATGAATACATCCCCCAGCTATGGGTTAAATAATGTAACTTTTATCTGAAAATATTCACTGTTACAAAAAAATCCACAAAAAATCTTTTGATGCAATATTCATTCGTTAAAAATAAATATTTTTCAATCCAAAATATGATTCGAATTTGAACAACAAAGAAATGGTTATGTGGCCAGGGACTGAACTCAAAACTATTTGGTTTAAGTCACTTCAACCACTTCACTTCAATTACTTCAACCGAGACTTTTATCCAGTGAGTTTTGAGTTCAATACCTGGCCACAGCAGAAGAGATCAAAAACCTGGAGATTTTAGTAACTAAAGGCAATTAACTTAAACTGAGATATCCAGAAAAGGTATGGCACGTGGAACTAGAACCATCTCCCCCCTTGGACTAAATAAAGGGTTCAGTTCGAAATCCTAACGAATATCATCTGAAGAAGGCCGGAGCCTACAACGGCCGAAATGTCGTGAATATAATAATAAAGATGAGGACAACAGCCCGAACAATGTAAATAGAGTAACCCGAAAGAAAACTATATTAAAATAAATAATACTCGAGAGTAACAAAGACAGAGAACAACGATACAAATCGGGAGATGCCGATTCATTTTTGTTATAGAAATGAAAGTACAAGTGATAATAAAACAAATATTAAAGAAAGAAAAGTGTATCTTAATTATCTTGGGTTTTCAAATGAAGATCCCTATTCATAGATTTTAGTTCACAATTCACTAGAAGCTTATTTCCTGTTCCTAACGATCGCAGAATATGAAAACGACAACAAAAATACAGAAAGACAACAAAATAAGATTATTCAAAAATGAATCCCAATAGTAACAAGCACTTTCTGTTTGAATTTCTGGGATGAGGAATTATTATTATTATTATTTATTCTACTTGGACTCAGTGTAAACGGGTGAGCAATAACTGAGCAGCACTCAAAATAAGAACTAGACGAGAAATCCCTGCACATGAGCAGTGGCATAGAACAATCTACGCCGTTGATTAAGTAAAGGCCTCAGTTTAGAATTTCTTGTAGGCTACCCAGATCAATATACACTTGAAGAAGGTCGGAAGGTATAACGGCCGAAACATTTTGATAAGTTATGATAAACGTTATGATGAGGATACGAGTCTGAATGTAAAGAGTGTAATTAATAACTCCTCATCCCAGAAATTCAGAGAGAAAAGAAACCTGGAAGTTGGGCAAAGAAGTCCATACAAATTGATTTCTCAACAACAATTTTCATTGATGGATGTAGAGCTATATTGGATGGATTTGAGGGCTGGACGAAGCTTTCAGTTCTTCCAACAAATAATAAAGCAGAACAACTTAGAAGATAAGGAAAGTAATGAGTAAAGGTAGAGTTCTGAACAAAAACTTTTTAATGATAAATATCACAGACAGGTAGTTGTGGAGGTCCATGATTAACAAAAATGAAGACAATAGTGTATATATTACAAGCAAGTTTTTTTTTTGTTTTTTAACTTTTAACACAAGCAAGGCGGGAGAGCCATTAGAACACTAGGGATTACAGAGAGTGATGACAAAAGTAAAAATGGCGTGAAAGAGGAAAGGATGAAGAAAAGGACCGGGCATCTGGAGATATCGATTGACTTTGCATTTGAATAGTTGGGCATTATAAAGAAACAAGTAAACGGAAGGGAGTTCTACAGACGGGAAGTGAAAGATATGAAGCTATTGGAGTAGTAGAGACGACTACATTTAACAGTTTCGACAGTGAAAGGTTGGGATTGAGATGCGGCCCTAGTAGCACCGTTCATGCAGTTTGGGAACTAGCAAAAGTAGCTAGTCGGAGCAGTTACCGTGAAAGTATTTGTAGAAAAGACAGAGAGAGGCGTCGGCACGTCAGTGAGAGAGCGACTGTAAACGAGATTCTTCGCTACAAATAACACTTTAAACACATCTGGAATAACCATTTTAATTTCGTTACGTGTAAGTTTTTTCGGTCCCAACTAAGCAGAATTTTAGGCGTAGTGATTTAAGTGGTAGACCATCGTCCATTCGATTTAATAACATGCTTTACGTGTCAGTTTGGACAACATATAAAAAAAAACATGACACAAAGCATTCTTTCAAGCTAAATACTTTAACACAAGGTTTATATAGTTTTATAGTTCCAATGGACTTTTACAAATCTTCCTTATCATTCATATCTGTTTAAGATTTATTACTTCGAAGACATAAAACTGTAGCACAGAAGCTCATATTGACATACTTGATCCAGTTTCAAGCTTTCAATAAATATACCAACCAATCAACCAACCAGTCAGAAACTGATAAGTGTGTGTATAAGATAAGATGAGCGGAATGGAGAATATCCTGAAAGAAAATGAATAAATAAAGAAACGTTACTTTTGGCGTGACGTCAGGACTGTCTCAAAAATTTTACTTCGCTGTAGAATAAACGAAATTGAATCGAGCAATTTCGATCGTATTCTTGAAGGTATTCTGTTAGAATTTCTTTTGACAACTTCAGCTGTCGATTGGCTTCGAGAAAGCATTGTAAGCTGAAGATACGTCATACTAACAGTTGCCTGCGAGGCAAACACCGGCTTATGGAAAGGTGGCGGGGCTTTTTTTCTTCCAAAGAAAGTGGCCAGTTGAGCAGAGCTGTCTGTGATTAATTGGCATGTGAATGGAAAATTAGGAAAGTATCAAGGGGAAAATCCAGTAATATTTACGGGAACTGATGCCAAATTTCGCGCTGCAATGGAAATATCTTTTTTCCAGTCAAGGAAATCGCGCCGTTGCTTCATGAAAACAGTAGTCATCATGTTACAAATATGGTGGAGTAAAAGTCTCAGTGAATAAAAAGCGGAATCGTTCTCTTATGACGAAATGCACTATAATTAGCCTAAATAGAATCAGATCATAGAACTCATAAAAATTAGGCTAATGTTTCAGTAGCGATGATCTCCATCTATAGGAATGAAAGTTTGGAGATCGCTGAATTGAAGAAATAAATAATGTTGAAAAAACTACTACTTCCAAAAGATCTCTTGAAAACAAAGATATTAACATTTCAAAATCTCCACGTTGATTGCTTCATTGATAATCCGTATACAAAATGCTATATAAATGTACAAAACCATATAAATATAAATGGATAACACCATATAAGTATAAATATAAATGGGTAACACCATATAAAAATAAGTGGGTAACATCCTATAAATCTAAAAGGATAACACCCTAAAAATATGAATGGGTAACACCGTGTAAACTGGAAAAGCTATATAAATATAAATGGGTAATACAATATAAATATAAAGGGATAACACCATATAAAAATAAGTGAGTAACACCCTATAAATATAAAAGGATAACACCCTATAAATATGAATGGGTAACAGCATATAAATATGAATGGGTAACACCACATAAATTGGTAATACCATATAAATATAAAAAGGATAATGCCATACAAATATAAATGGGTAACACCCTATAAATATGAATGGGTAACCCCATATAAATATAAGTATAAATGGGTGACACCATATAAATATAAATGGGTAACACCATATAAATATAAAATGATAACACCATATAAATATAAATTGGAAACACCATATAAATATAGATAGGTAACACCATATAAATATAAAATGATAAAATGATAAAATGATAACACCATATAAATATAAATTGGAAACACCATATAAATATAAATATAGATAGGTAACACCATATAAATATAAATGGGTAACAGCATATTAAAATAAAATCCTCTATGTAAGAAGAAGGACTCAAAAATATTCCTTATTCAAGTCTACCTGATTTATTTTTAAACATGGCGCCATTAATAGACACACTATGCTGAAATCCGGCAATGTTTCCGTACCAAAAGTGTGTCTCAAAAGATGTGGATAGAGAATCTCAATATGAAATAAATTATTAATCTTATCCTGAAGATTTTATTCGATGAAACATCGATTTAAATTAAATAATATTCCTTTATTTCCGATATACGCTGTTTTTGCAGTGGCCGTAGAATGGTGACATAGGTAGTTGCGATAAAAACAAATTAAAATTAAGATGCATGATCTATCGGTAAAAGCTTAATCATGGCTGAGAAGATTAGTCTAAAATAAATTAAGAATAATATTGTTACTAATATTACTATATAAAAACAATAGAGATTAAGATGAAAGTAATAATAGTCAAAAATTTAAAATGGCCGAGACAGCTTCATCTAATAAAAAGTCATGATAATATTAATACTAATACTACTAGATGAAAAAAAAAACAATATAAATTACGATAAAAGAAATACAAGTGAAAAATTAATAAGGGTTAGCAATGCTTCATCGAATTCAAAATAATATTACTACTAATACTACAAGATAAAAACAATAGAGATCAATATGAAAGAAGTGCTAGTCAAAAATTAATAATGGCTGACAATGCTTCATCGAATAAAAATTCAAGTTAATATTGTTACTTATACTACTAGATAAAAACAATAGTGGTTAAGATGAAAGAAATGCTAGTCAAATATTAATAATGGCTGACAATGATAAATCTAATAAAAAGCCAAGATAATATTGTTTCCATTACTACTATAGATAAAAAGCAATATAAATTAAGATGAAAGAAATACTCGTCAAAAATTAATAATAATTGACAATACTGCATATAATAAAAATTCAAGTTCATATTAGTAATAATACTATTAGATGAAAATCAAAAAACTTGGAGAAGGGAATGAACAGGAGATAACTGATAACTGACATCCATTAGACATGGCATATGGAACTAGAACAGTCTACCCTAGCGAGTGAAATAAAGGGTTCAGTTTGACATTCCAACCACCTGAAGAAGGCCGGAGAGTACAACGGCTGAAACGTTGGAATAAACATGGCAACAAAGATGAGGTCATTGTATTGTGTATTGCTGTTTTCATGGCAGATGTTGGGGTCATTTCATGGTTTCACCAGCCTAGACCTTCACAGCTTGGACCCGACTGAGTCAACTAATTTTCATTCCTTTCATATGACATTGCTAAGGAGGAAGATCCTCTCAGACAACTTCTTCTGCAGAACTTTTCCCCTGTGAAACAAGATTCCCAATAGGACGCTTCCCCCATCATAGAATCTTAACCTCTTCAAGTCTAGGCTCAACCGGTATATATCCCCCATATTTTAATAATATGCATCTCTTACTCCATCCCTGTACATCCTTCAAAGAACATCATAATAACCCTCTAACTTGAATAGATCTTTAGCCTTGTATTGTCTGAATTATAGTTAAAAATAAAGCAACTAAAAATAAGATGAAATAAATATTGGCCACAAATTAATATTGATTAAATAAGCTAATTCCCTAATCGTAAGTCTGCGAATAAAGATTAAGTTGTTCTTTGCCTCTCTGCTCCAATACTTCAGCTATACCCCTTTAAGTGTAGATATTCCTTTGAGACCAGACATGTATGACTGTGTGTTTATCTTATATTTTCTCAATACGACCGACTGACACAAGTTAAACACGTTCCTTCAACCCAACGAGTCAGACTATTTCGTTCCCATGGCGATTGCCGCCGCGATTCTTGTTCATCAAGTATGAAAACGATTCGTGTGAGTAAGAAACACAGTGGGACCAACTCGCAACCCAATGAATGACAAGGAAAAAAAGCCATATTGCCTGACACGCAGGCCGCACGTAGTCTGTAAAATGCCAGCCCATAGTGATCAATCTTTTTTCACTCTAGGATTTACTGACAGCTTGCTAGTGGCCCTTGGAGATTATCAATCTCAAGAGATTTTTTTTTCATTTTTTATCTCCTAGCTATGAGAAGCAATGCCAGTTATTTGAAAAGATATGAAAACCAAAGTGAACATCGATGTTTTGGTTGATATACAACATAAATACAGTAACTCCCTTCTCGTTTCTCAATTTGCTCATGTGTTACCAATGGGGAGAATCACTGACAACAACTTTTTTTGCGATAGAATTTGAAATTCTTTGTTTGATCTCTGTAAACAAACATTAAGGCCCCTCCATCTTTGAGCGGGGGCGGCGAAAATGTCAGAGGTCGCATCACAGCACTCGCAGATTCCTTTCTACGGCTGGTGTCATCTGGAGGTCACAATTTTTTTTATCCTTATCTAGGTGACCTTAAGAGAATTCGCTTGAAAATTTGAACGGGATTCTATCGAGGTCAAAGTGAAACTTTAAGAGAGGGACCCCTTAAAGAGAATAAAGTTATTCATAAAGTTAGCCTTAATGTGAAAGCTCAAATTGCATCAAGAAAATTACGGCGGTTTACGTTAATTATTAATCCATGCCATCCCATTGAACTGGTTCGACAAATGATGTCAACAACAAACGTTACGACAAAGACAATTCAGCTCCTGGAAACTTGGCTTACATCTATATCTTAAGCAACGCCGAGTTTGGTCAGAAGCTATATGGCTGACCGCTTGGGAATACCAGGAACTGTCAGCTATGGTGTGTGGGTGGTGTAATGGATAAGAGAGAACCAAATTCCAATTGCAGTCGGATTCGTCGTATCTTGCGCGCAAATACTCTTGGCAAATGTATATGAATCCCCCTCTTTCCCCCCACCAACTATGGGTTAATTATTAGGACTTTTTTTTAAATTAATAAATCATTATAATCTCCAAAGTAAACTTACACTCTAAAACTATTTTCTGGTTTTAAGATAACTTGAAAATTTTTGATAAGACATAACAAATCGGATCAGTGAATTCTGGAAACTTGACTTAATTTGTTATTAGTGCGACTACACATGCACACGAACGAGGGATGCTGGGAATTTATTTGTTTGAAAAAGGAAAAAAGAATCCAAATGAAATCGGGTAAACTAAAAAAAAATATCTTAAAATTCACATGTGTCGTATCTGTTTCTGACCTTCAGTTAGCAAGCATACACATAAACAAGCGCATATATACATATATAATTAAGTAATTCATCGACTCTAGAAGAAACCTCAACAGAATGCAGAAAGCCGTTTTCGTCCTATCTTTGGGACTGATCAGCAGTGCGTATCCACTACCTTGAATTAAAATCCGGACAGCTATATTATCAGGCAAAAGTCATGCCAACTGTTCCAACGGGCCTGAATCAGACTCGATATAGCTCCGCTCGATCACATATTCCGTGGTGGAACTCATCTTTCTTTTAACTCGTCGCTATATCGAGTCTGATTCGCTACTTCTTCGTCACCGAGGCCCGTTGGAACAGTTGGCGTGATGTTTGCCTGGCAACCTGTCTAATTTCAATTCTCGGTAGAGGATGCGCCGATGAGTCCCAATTATAGGACGAAACGGCCGTTCAGTGCTTTCTGTTGAGGTTTCTTCTAGACGCGATGAATTACTTAATTATAATTATCTCAAACCCTTCTAATTTCTACTATATATATATATATATATATATATATATATATATATATATATATATATATATAATAATGGACTCTCCCGTCGGTTTCGACGTATGAGGATCTGACAGTTTAACTGATTCAGTTATAATTTTTTCTGCGATAATCTTAAGTGGCATTTAAGACCTGCTAGTGATTTACAAAGGAGGCCACATATGGATCAAGTGTGAGGATTGTGACATTAGATCACTGTTAGATTGGCTGACCTTTTCGATCTTGCTCTCGCTTCTTGAAGATGATTCCGACAAGCAGATTGAAAATTGCTGCGTCCACTAAAACACGTTGATCTCCATTCTACCCGCTCCAAGGCTAAGCGTTATATATATATATATATATATATATATATATATATATGTGTGTGTGTGTGTGTGTGTGTGTGCATGTCATCCACAGACAGACTGTTTCGCTGTATCACAACTCCTCAGTGTGTCTAGACATCCGACTGCTGCATGCCGAGATCGAAACCCGACTGATTTGACATGAGTAAAATATCTTACGTCTCGGCCATCGTCGTACGGCAGAAAGTGAGGGAGTTTTAACGTTTTTCACTATACGAAATGCGCCAACAGCTCGGAGAGCTCAATTCAATTTATATATAAAGCGCAGGACTCTTCTTTGTCTAAATATACTCCAGTACACCTCTATCATTAAGCAGTTGGGATCTACAGCAGAAAGAGCGGCAAATTAAACGCAATACCAGTAAAACACTCACCAGAGAAAAAACACATTAACGTCAGCAGAAAATGTGTAAATGAAGTGAAATACGCAGTAATGTTCAGTGCTATTTATTGCTAAAGGGTTTTGGAATTAACTGATAGCTCACGTTAAAAATGACATGCTTAAATGCCCTAGAAGATATTTTTCTTCTACATAGCTCAAAGATTGGCGCAGTATGATTTCATGTCTTGCCGGATTTTCTCTTTACTAAGCCACGTTTGATATAACGATATATAGTTTTTATAAGAACAATATTGAGGAAAAATGTATATCAGTCAAATGCGTACGTATGTACACAATTTCACATATATACATATATATGCCAAGTCCCATACTGTTCACATATATTTATGTGAGCTCCGTTGCGTGACAGTGTGAGTGTATGTGACTACGTATGCCAATGGGTGTACGGGCGTGTATGTATGTTTGCGTAAGTATTAGTGGCGTCCCGACGACAATTTTTCCTCCCACTTCCATAAAAACACCGATATACGCAACCCTATATAAATCCAAAATTTAAAAATTAATCAGTTTATCTGATGATCGCAAAAGCGTGAAACTCAGGGTCACAAACTCACATCGATCTAACTAAATATGTCAGCTCTATCTATGATATCACTGATATTGAGCGCTTTCCAATAAGTACCGCGCATATATAATATATAAATAATATATATAATAAATTATATATATATATATATATATATATATATATATATATATATATATATATATATATATATACACACACATTTCACATATCAGTCAGTTATGTGACATGCGTAATACACGCTTAAGCGATCATCCATACAGGACCGACGTGACAGATTTTTTTTCCTGCAGTAGGTTGCCATTTCATCTGCGGTAGACCAGTTGTCATCCAAGGCTATAGAACCCGGTCTATCCTACTATTTACACATAGCTGGGGGGGGGGAGAAGACGAGGATTCATAACTTTCTCAAGGCTTTTAGAACGTAAGTGAATGAAATGGATTCGACTGGAATTCGAACTCGGCTCTCTGATTCCTCAGTCCAAGCCGCTATCCATTACTCCACCAATGCAAAGTGAAAAATATTTTCGTTCTTTAAGAAATTTATGTTGGTGCTACCACACATGTGAATTTTAAAATTAGTTTTTTTTTTTTTGTCGATTTATTTAGATTCTTTTTTCCTTTTTCAAAAAAAAAAAAAAAAAAAAATAAATAAATTTAAAATTCCCAGCATTCTTCGGTCCTGTGCCTGTCTTCTAGGACGTCTAGCCAATCCCTCTTACAGACGCCTGTTCAGGAATATTTATGCTTTTCAACACCCACAAAGCCCGTTTGTGTCTTACACTACATCTATACTAAGTGGACCTTACAGTTTCGATATATATATATTGCGTGTATTTTGGCAGCAGGTTTTCTTTAAGACATGCCTCATTAAACAATTTAGACAAGTTTTGTCTACTTATTTTTAATATGATCCTCTCATATTCACAGAAAAGCTTCTTAGTATCCTTATTAAAGGAAGAAAGTTACCATATTGATGCATATACATTTATTCTGTGCACTTTCGATATTAGCAAAATGCCATCGTCTAGGTCTTCTTTAATCTAAGACAAAACTGTTGTGTTTATCTGAAAACTATTTCTTTTTGTTTGCGAAGTGAAAAACACTGAGTTCATGTACTGGACAATTTGTAAATTTTATGATGTAAGCATACTCATGTTGTGATATCAAGGGATTTAACTAAGTTATTAAGAAGTCTATCTATTTCTTCAAAAAATAGATAAAGTTATTAGTTAAAACGTAGATATTTTTAAACATTCTACTATAAACATTTTAAAACATTTACGCAGTATTCATAATTCATTTTACTAAGTGTTGGTTTCAATTTTTTAAATATAGATAGCGTCAAAAAATTTTGGTTTATGTTTATTTTTTCATGAAAATATATAAATGTATTTTTAATGAGGTATCTTCTAAATTGCAAATTTAGATAGGCTTGCTGTTGTAAATGTTTAGAAATGCATGATTCAAATGAAAACTCAACCTTCGAGACAACGTATTTGTAGTGTGACAAACATAAATATTACTTTTCTGTTGGAGATACAATCTTACAAGTGACATTTAAATTTATATATAATGTTGCTTTTCTGCAATACCATAATTGGTGGGAGGAATATTAATTAAAATGGTGAAAGTATATAATCGAAGTCATATATATATATATATATATATATCTGTGTGTCTGTATTTGTGTGCGCAGCAATGATTCCATCTAAATAATTTCCGTTTTTAATTTAACTCACTTTAAGTCAGCCATTTTTACTTTTTTATTGTATTTTTCCATTATGGCATACATTGGGATCAAATCTGTCGATAACCTGTGAGTAGTTCACATTTTGTTTTGTTAAAGTACTTTTTACCATATATTAGTACAGTAGACAAGATTTTGTTGGCTATATCCAGACATTTTTTAGATAGCTGGAATATGAATTAATCAAACGTTACTTAATTTGCAATGTTTAAATGGATGTGGAACAAACGAGAAAAAACATGAATTATACACCGATAGACTATGAAGTGAGATATCAATCTGATGGCGTTTAATGTATGGCGCTATATATTCACGAATAAAGATTTTTTTTTAAATCAGTTTTTTTTTTCGAGCATTTATCTGTATATTTTTAAAGCACTTTTTTCTGAACCAAAATATTTTTTACTCCTTCTCAGAGTCATTTTAAAATCTTAATTCATTTAAACACATTGATACGTGCCACATTAATATTTCACTTCATAATCACTCAGTGTCAAAGTACACACACACATATATATATATCCATTACTTTCTCTTCTATTTTTATGTACATGTATGATTAGGGTCGATATTCTTTTCTTAACTTCAGAAGCAGGCTGCTGAAAGTAAATAATTCCGACCCTTAACTTCCACAGCTTGTAGTATCCCAGTAAGTAGATTTGGGCTTGGAATTAATCTAAGTTAATGTCAATGGTTAGCTTGGATGATATCAGGTGCTCTTGAATGCAGTAAAGAAAAAGAGAAAAAAAATTGAATAAAGGAAGAAAAATATTTCTGATCCGATCTTTTTAGTTATATCCGGCTTTGTATATTTTTTTATGCTGAAATATCCCACTCTCATCTTAGTGATGGGCCTAAGGTTGTGTTTCATGAAGGAAGATCTTGTCGACACAATAGGAACGTGATCGTATCGGCCCAGAATAAGTGTCAAGAATGGTTAGGACTTACAAATGTGAAGAGGCGAAAAAAATAACAAACGAAAAAACATGGCTGCTTTAATATTGTTTGGTAGATGAAGAGAAGAATTTGAATATTTGCATGCGTTGTAATACAACACCGCCGTCTGTGAGTAGCTTTCTCGAATTATTTGTCTAAAGATTTATATCTACGTGGTTTTGAGTGTTTGGTATGATGTATATGGATATTTATTATATTTAGATGAGACTTTGTTTGAAAGTTCAACACTCGAATCTAACCGAGGAGTAAAGAGTAATAAATTTTGAGTGAGATGGAGGCACGGAGCTAGACGGAGAAGATAGAGGAACGAATCCAGACGGTGGAGACAGAGGCACGAATCTATATGACAGAGGCACGAATCCAGACGGCGGAGACAAATCAAGACGGCGGAGACGAATCCAGACGCCAGAGACAGAGGCACGAATCCAGACGCCAGAGACAGAGGCACGAATCCAGACCGCGGAATCAGAGGGACTGCCTTCTGCTCTTGCCTGCCTATAGTTTGTACTATTGTGGTCAGATGATCGACGTTTGAGCTTGATCACGCCACTTTTCTTGCTTCTGGCGCACTATTGGATCGAAAGACTAGAAATTCACACTGAGTAACAAAAATAACCGATTTACTCTTACACGGCATCACTTTCCCAGCGCCGTAACACAACTTCCATTATCTTTTCTACAAATATTTTCATAACGGTTATTCTAGTAAGCTTTCCTCTTTGGTACCCCGACGTCATAAATTTTGCCTGAGCAAAGTACGCCACAAAAATCTGTTGGAACTGTTCAGCAACCTTGACATATTTGGGAAATATATGAGAATAATCAGGAACCTTTACTGGCAGCAAACGGCCTGAATATGAACAGAAAACGGGCTCAGCAGACATACAAGAATAGAAAGGGGCGTAAGGCATGTAGGGAGTCTTCTCACCTGATTTATTCAACCTATACAGTGAGGCAATTCTGAGAGAACTGGAAATCCTACCGGGATTCAGCATTGGCGGCCACAATCTTAACAATATAAGATACGCAGATGACATAGTATTGATAGCAGACACAGTAAAGAAATTACAAAACCTCCTACGGAAGGTAGCGAAAGAGAGTGAAAAGAAAGGACTATGCATAAACTACAAGAAAACAGAATGCATAGTCATCAGTAAAAAGATGAGCCCGAAATCCGATTTATAGGTCGGAGACACTAAAAGCAAGCAGGTGCGGACATTTAAATATCTGGGAAGTGTTCTGACAGAGGACGGTAAGTGCGACGCTTAGATCCGAAGACGTATAGGGGTGGCCGAAGACGTATTCCAAAAGCTAAGCAGAGTATAACGAGACAGAAGGATTTCATTGGTAACAAAGAAAAGAGTACTGAACTGGTACATGATATCTGTCCCCCTTTACGGTAATGATTGGTGGACAGTCTCCTCAAAGATGAAGAAGAGACTCGATGCAACGAAGATATGGTTCTACAGAAGAATGCTAAGGGTACCATGGATCGATCATGTGAGCAACGATGCGGTTTTGGAGTGGAAGGATCAGCTGAAATATCTGGGACACATGCGAAAGGAGGGCCTGGAGAATCTGATACTCACAAGCGGATAGTGGAAAAGAGAGTCAAGGGATTGCAACGCGTGACATATTTAGTGGGCTTAAGTAAGTAGATGACAGAATACGGTTTGGGAGAAGCAGCAAAAGGACAAAACATATTGAGAAATACAAGGGAATAGTGGAGAGCCATGATCGCCTATGTCCTGAAGAGACACGGTACATAAAAGAAGCCGGCATGATTTGCAGCTTAATTTCGTCATTTTAGTATTGAAATACAACTATAAATTCTGTTCTAATAGTTACTTTTCTCTCACTTCTCACTTGTGGAATTCTCTGCCAGCTTTTGGCAGTCCGGTCCACAGCGCCTGCGGTGAAATCATACTGAAAACACAGAATCACGTTCGATTACAGAAATACAGTGTCGTGCCTGGTCAGTACTTAGATAAAGGCAATGTTATTCGTCAGTTTTTGCCGACTTGAATAGTGTTCTTTTAATTGTCATTTCTTCTCAAGTAACGTACTCTTCTCTTCTTTCACTCTGTCCGTTTTCATTCTCAGTAAACCCCTGTGTCATACTGGTTTTATCGACTTGCTTGGGGTAAAATGATTAAAAAATAAGACAAAACACATCAAATTAGGATGCCTGCTGGCTTATATACAAGACTGCCCGGAAATTATCTAACAACGTCACTACTTTTTACGGAATATAATCTAGGTTTCATGAAGCCATGTCTTCGCTTGTTCAGTGGCCAGTATATCTGTTACTCAATTGAGTGTGTTTTGATTTTGCCTTCGTGGGATAATCATCTTTAAATCTTTACTTTCACCGTTTTATTTTTAAGGCACACTTTTGAAAATACAGGATGCGAGGAGTAACTTGTTGCCTTTTTGTATATTTGTATTAAATTTTGTGCATGCGCATTGTTTTTTTATTTTATCGACTGCACGGTATAGTTGGGGCAAATGAACACCGTCTGTGAGAAAAATAGCACCATGACCCAATTCACTCTGCCAGAAATTTGGAAACGTCAATGCTGTACTGCTTGGCATTCGCACCGGAAAATCTAATACGAACATTTCAGAGTGTTTGGGTGTCAATATGAGGACAGTGCAGACGATTTGGAAAGAGTTGGATGATATATTCAGTCAGAATCCTGGTGTTAAGAGTGATCACTAATAAAGAATGGCTAATTGTTTCGAGATTTGGAAAACTCTGGCATCAGATATGTAGTTATATACAAAACTTACCTTAATCTGGCATAAGCCCATGAGAATGAAATACACGGTGAGAATCACACTCTACTACAGCAAGCACGCTATACAGTTTAGTAAAACTTAGCTTCGAGGAGCTCAGGGCGAGAAATTTGGGGCAACCAGTGAAGGCTGACATAACTAAACAGTAGTAATTGTCTACAGCACTAGCTCGTTAACCATTTCATTTCGTGACCCCTAAACGAATCCGGGTTTTGGTTGCTTTTTGTTGTTGTTTTTTACCCTTACATTTCCTCTTGGAAAGATCGTTTTTATTTTAACGTCACAAACCTATTTCCTCTTTTGACGCCTGTTTACTAAATGTATTTTTTGTTTTCGGTCAAGAGGTGAGAGATTTTTTTTTTATCAGTGGCGCTCCTAGAAAATGGTAGTCTTTTTAATCTTGGAATGGGAAGGGGAAAATCATGTCGAATAATTAAGGTATTGTAATGAAGACAGGAAAAGCAGAAGGAAACAGCAAGTGACCTACCTCACAAATTTGACCTCGCTTTACCATTCATAAATAAACAAAAAACGACAAAAAAAAAAAAAAAACATATTACAACCAAGGTTGCTTAGAGCTATAAAGAACAGAAAGGTTTTTTTTTTTTTAACAATGTTCATCCAGTACAAGGCTCAAGAGACACTCAAGGTAGAGGGTTACTGTCAGGAGTTACATTAGCGTATGAAAGGACGAACGTTTGGAGTATAAAGTTGAAGTTGACTTTAGAAGGGACTGGAAACCCAATCCTAAACAGGAAACAACGGATAAACGTCTACTCCTGTTGAAAAGCCAGGAGGAGGTCTGTGAACCGGGCGATTGGTGAACCTAACCGTATTCGTAATAGTAGTGCAGGCCAAAAGCTGTAAAATCGAATAGCATCTCCGTATTTAAAAACAATAAAGAAGAAAAAGCCATTGGTTTGTCAATAAACAATCTTCACTTTTGAGCTAGGTCGACTTTCCTTAATAAGCCTACTCGTTACAAATATTAAAACAATTAAAAGACAAACACTCTCCCTATTCCTTTTAAATCTTATGCCACATTACTCCCATCCCAGAGAAAGGCACACACACACACACACACATATATATATATATATATATATATATATATATATAAAGTGATGTTTACGTTGATGCGCACAAATGAGAGGGAACGCTGGGATTTTATTTTTTTATAATAATGCATGTTTGGGCATATAATATGGCCAGTATCGTTTAGTTTTTTTTTCCATTTGTTTATGTTTTTATCACTTTTGTTATTAAGTATCCCACATTGTGATAACAGAAGATCTGCTAAAAAAGATAAAATATTGTAAGAATTTGAACGAAAATTTACTGTTTAAAGCACATTTTATACAGTTCAGTCTTAGTAAATTGATTTTTTTTTTATTAAAGTATCATTTTATAAATGGCCATTATAATATAGATATAAAATTGCGGTGTACAGGTTGACCTCAAGAATTTAACTCAAAATTCCCGATTAGGCATAATATCTACCGTATAAGTCGACCCCCAAATATACAGTAGTCTACCAGTGAACCAAAACTTAGGCCAACCGGTAAATAAAGTCATGCTACAGTATACAATAACCACTTTCCTGCATATCGAGATACAAACCGTAATATCTTTCTATATGTGTTGTATAGCAAACAAGCTACCGTATATTGTATTGGTATAATTTATTGAACATTTAAAATTCGTCAGATCTACAAATAAAAACATTAAATTCAACATGAACTTCTATAAAATATTAATACCGTCAATTACACATCATCCAATTGATAGTGCTACACCGTATCAAAAAACCAGTGACATCATCACTTCGTGTATCAGCGGTTGGACGCAATGTGTGATGTAGCGTTTATAGAATACTTAATTTGTGTTACTATTTTATTATTTTATTGCCAATATGCCAAATATATTCACCAAACTTTTAGTGGGTTATATTTGCTTACAATTTGGTGGTAATGGTTTGCATTTTTATACCCGCCATATAAATCGACCTCTAGATTTGGATAGATTTTGTAAACTTGAAAACTACTTGAACGCCGCAATTTACGGTAAATATAATATTTTAATTAAATTCCTTGAGGTTTCACCGATGTATTCTTTATGGCAATTATTACAGTTGATAGAGTAAAGCCTTCAAGCTTTAGTTCATTTTGTATTAAGCCCTTTATAATTGTAGAAATAATTTTAACTAATTTTATGTTAACCTTAGATAAATCCTTTTCAATTGTAGTTGTGATAGAGTTGGTAGGTAGCAAAATATATTTTGATTCATTGGGTTTGCCTGAATGTTCTACACTTCTATTTTGAAGTATTTTATAGGTATTTTGCTATGCGTTGAACAGGAAATAACTAGGGTGCTGAAAGAGTTTAAAAGTATTTTCACTGTATTTGTCCTCTACATATAAATATTGAGGGCTACATTTTCTAGTATATAAAAATTTGTATGCCTCTTGTCTCCCATACTGACACAAGCAAACACAGATATATGACTAAATAAATGACAAGTCGTAAATCGAACCAACTTCGTAACGACAGTAATGGAGTAAACGTTAACGGATCTTAAGAGAAAACTTATGACGAAGACATTAAAAACCGTAAGAGATTTAATCTACACAAAACAAAATAATAATGACAAAAAACATGAATTTAAAAATAAAATGTCTTCAAAATACAGGTAGTCGTCGACTTACGGCGGCGTTTGTTTCCGACAGAACCGTCGCAAAACGGCTTGGTCGCAAGTCGCACAATGTTAAATTACCGTGCATATAGTATGGTATGTCATGATACACTTTTCTGTGGCTCTCTTTCTTCTCTATCTATCGTCACATATTTTCTTCTTCTCTCGCATAGTCTGTGTCCGTTTAATATCTATTATCGGCAGGCAATACGACTTCTATAATCTTGGTTGGCATTGTCTGAATCGTCTTTTTTTTCTCATCATAAATTACACGATATGGATTAATCGCATCATGTATTATCCGCTTAATCATTATAAATCGTTCAATGTTTGATTCCATTGTTTCAAATTGTATCATCGTCGTCGTAAAGTCGAACCGTCGTAAGTTGCATCTGTCGTAAGTCGACTACTACCTGCATTTAAAAATTCGTATTCTAATAACCTTTCACCAGAATCATTTCAGGCAAGTTATGATTTAATTTAGCTGGTTATATATAAAATTTAACTATTGTCATTTAATTATCGACAATTCCTCTTGTCATTTTGGTGTAAAGAATATAATAATAATAATAATAATAATAACAATAATAATAATAATAATTTTTTTATTTAACTCTTTTTTTCTCACACTTTTCATCTCCCATTTTCTGTGGCTCTTTCTTCTCTTTCTATCTTCACTCATTTTTTCTTCTCTCTCATTGTTTTTATCCGTTTAATATTTATTATCAGGAGGAGATACGAGTTTCATAAACTGGGTTAGATTCGTCTGTTTTGTTTTTCTCATCATAAATTACACGATATGGACTAATCCCATCAAACATTATCCTTACAAATCGTTCAATGTTTAGATCCATTGTTTCCAATTGTGTCGCCGTAAAGTCTAACCGTCGTTAGTTGCACATGTCGTAAGTCGACGACTACTTTTATATAGGGGAATTTAAATAGAAGAATATTTTTGCAAAATAATAGTCTCAATGCATTAGTCATTCATCGTAATAGATCTGGCCAGATATTCGACTTAGATAATGTAGCTCAGATGAAAAAAAAAGAATGGAACTGAGTAAGGTACAAAAGTATAAATAGTGTGTTAATTTCAGAATCCCCTACACT
>OZ010572.1:130220558-130225558 GCA_963932145.1 Acanthosepion lycidas
ATATATGTGTGTGTGTGTGTGTGTGTGTGTGTATGCATGTATGTATGTGTGTATGTGTGTGTTTGTGTACAAGTGATTTTATATGAAGACTTTTGTGTTTTATTTGAACTTTTCTTATATCGTATGTTTAGCTCACTTTAAATGAGTTCCATGTTTCATAATCTTGCACAAGTTTATTCATGCAAGACGATGCTCCTTCATAAACTGCTAGATTCACTATTGCTTGCTTTACCAAATAATGGATTGAAAGTTACGAAATTAATGGACTGACCTCCAGCCTGTCTCGATATTAATCCACTGGAAAATCTGTGGTTCATTATTCCCAGAAATGGATATGAGAAAGTAATGTCGACGTTTCTTGGAAGCAATAAAAAATGGGTCAAGAAAGAATAGAAAAGTTAACATCTATTTATGAAAGATAGAACGCCTACATTTACAAGAAAAAAAATTTTAAAATATATTTTATTCAGATATAGTAATTTTTATTTTTATTTTATTTATTATTATTTAAATTGTTCGGACTGTCGTCCTCATTTTCTTTGCCGTGTTTACGTCGTTTCGGCCGTTGTAGGCTCCGGCCTTCTTCAGGTGATTGAAATTTTGAACTAAACCCTAAAATTCCGTTCACCGTTCTCAGGGACACATGGCCCAGTGGAAAAAAAGCGTTGGTTGAATCTAGTGACTTGATCCGAAAGCATTTTGAGATCAATACGTGGCTACAGCTGAGGTGAACAAAAACATGGAGAATTGATTTAAGTGAAGATTACTGATACTGAGGCATCCTAAAGAGGCATGGCACATGGAACTAGCACAATCTACCTCGGTGGATGAAATAAATGGTTCAGTTCGAAATTCCAATCACCTGAAGTACAATCACCTACAACGGCCGAAACGTCGTGAATATGGTAACTAAAAAGAGGACAACAGTCCGAACAATGTAAAAAATTACACTATCTGATCTCAGAAGCAGGGACAGATATAGATATTGTTGTATTTATCAGATAATATATTTCTGTGAACGATATCTTTGGATTTATTGTGAAATAAAAATAATTATATTTCCCTGTTTGCAGAATAAGTCCAGACGCACACCAAACATGTCATTAGCAATATTTTAAAAAATAAGGATAGATGCTATAAACTGAATTTAAAACTATATATAGATCATATAAATATAACGCGAAAAGCTTTAATAAAATCGGTTGGTTAATAACAATTCTATCATGAAACATGCACAAGAACATATATATATATATATATATATATATATATATATATATATATATATATATATATATATATATATAGCTGCATAAAAAGACAAAAATTATTTTTATTACCACTCCTGATAATAATAGATAAAAAAAATTAAAACTGAAAACGGGCGAGCTAACCGGTTTCGAAACTCGCTCAACACAGCTAAAATGGGGTTAATAAATTAAACAGAATTATCACTAAAAAGATGCACAATATGTATTGTAAAAAAATTATATAGATTAGATGGAAATTAGTTGGGGGCTCATTCCGAAGTCCTTTTGTTTACATGTTCATCACCATGAGTGGTAATAAAAATAATTTTTGTCTTTTTATGGCAGTAACAAAGTTTTGTACCACAAAACATGTCATATATGTGTATATATATATATATATATATATATATATATATATATATATATATATATATATAATCAGTTGAAAAATATAAAGTTGGGGAAAACAAATATTTGTAAACATACAAATTTTTAATTCATCATATTTCCCACTAATGAATAAACATAATTAAATGTACACAGATGTATAATGACTAAATATTCTTAGAAAACACAAAAAAGAATTTAATAGAAATAAATCCCATTTTACCATTTTAATGGATGAAAGTAGTATTTGTACAATACAAAAAAATATTACATAATCTTCATTTAATACTTTGTAGAATAGCCATTATTCACTTCTACATCAAGCAACCTCTACTTGTAGTTCTCAAGTAATGATTTACATATTTTAGTTGATATTTTGTTCCATTCTTCTTTGCATATAGTCTTCAGATCTGGGATGTTTGTTGGAGCTCTCAATTGGATTTGAATTTTCAAATAACGTCACAGATTCTTGATTGGGTTTAAATCAGGAGACCGGCTTAGCCATTTCAGGATATTTGTTATTTTCAGCAAGACATTTCTTCATAGATTTTGCAGTGTGCTTAGGATCATTATCTTGTTGGAAGATCTAATCAGGAGGAAGTTCAAGATTTTCAACCAAAATAAAAAAAAATTGTTTCAGAAATATTTTGATATGTGTGCAGCATTCATTCTGCCATTTATTACTCATATGTTGCCAGTACCTTTTGCAAAAAAAACAAAAAAAAAAAACAACCCCAAACCATAATGCTTCTACCAACAAAATTTCACTGTTGGAATTGTGTTCTTTTGTTTGAAGGAATAACCATCTTTCTTCCATACATAATTTTTCTAGAATTACGACCAAACAACTCAATTTTCGTTTCGTCTGTCCATAATACTCTTTCCCAATACGATTTTTCTTTATCCATATGTTCTCGAAATTTGTCATTTCTTTACTTGTTGCCATGATGGTAACCTTCTTGCACAAATATCAATTACAGAATGTTCTGTTTGCATTTTTAGTTCTAAAAATAACTACTGATAACATTATTGGAACATTCTCGAATAATCTAGACTATTAAAGCAATTTACAAGTTTTAAAATCTGAAATTTGCTTTGTACAAATACTTTTTCACTGATTAAAATAGACAAATCGGATTTATTTCTGTTAAATCAGAATTCGTTCAGTTTTCTATGCATATTTAGTTATTATGCATCAGTGTACAGTTAATTATATGAAAAGTATGTTTATTCATTAAAACTTTGCATGTCTACGAATATTTGTTTCCACCCACTCTATATACACATATAATTAAATGGTCACTGAAGGAAACACCGTGTAGCGAGAGTCGGTTTCATGTTTGAACGCAATCTTCAGGGCACTCGGTGTTCAGTTCAATATGCACTTTTCTATTTACACACGCTCTATCGTTAACATTTAGAATTTTTACACAGAAATATAGCTTACTTAAAACTATATTTGTTTTCATATATATATATATATATATATATATATATATATATATATATATATATATATATATATTAATTCCGATTGTATGAAATATATTGCTCCGTTTATTAAAAAAACATTGAGCTCTATGTATGAATCAGTTTTAATATTTTATATTGTGTTAAAAGGATTCACTTGGATTATATAGCAACGGATGACTACCTATATATATATATATATATATATATATATATATATATATATATATATATATATATATTAAAATATTATAAACACCAAGGTTTCTACTACAGCGATTCACACTAAGAATGGTTTCTTAATGCAGTGAAAAGGTCAATTGCTTTACTATATATTATTCATATACATTATATTATTACAGGGAAGCGTGCGCGCGCACACAAACACAAACACACACACACACATATATATATATATATTTTAAATAGTCTTAATTTTTTTTGTCCCTGAATGACAATACGAGCAATGATTTCTTATTTTTCTTTTTATACTTCGATTGATAGACACAATATATATATATATATATATATATATATATATATATATATATATATATATATATATATATATGCGTGTGTGTGGGAAAAGCTAAGTTTTTAGTTAAGTTTTATTTCATATATTTTCGGCTAGTTTTTAATATTTAAGTCCAACTTTGTCCGCAGGGCTCGTTGTCATCATCGTGTGTGTGTGTGTGTGTGTGTGTTTAAGCTGCTCCATGTCTTGTAAGATATAAACAAGCTTACCTTCCTGGAATTCTTAGCCACATTCTTTTTTTGGCTGGCAAGTTTTGAAATATTTGGAAATAATCTGTAAACAACTTTCTACTCACCTGAAAAAAATAAGGAAATAGAAGATAAACGTAAGTTTCCAAACAAAACAAGTCTCAGGTGTTACATGCGACAATATAAACTGACGGAGAAGATAAGGTATTATGTACACAAGTCATTTTTATAAAAGTTTACTTAACGACCTTAAGAGAAAAAGAAAAGTAAGAAATTAAAATGAAAGGAAAAAAACAAACAAACAAAAAAAAACAAACAAGAAAAAGTGAATTGCATCTCGTCAGATCCATGCAGACAAATCCAGAAATAAACAAATCCTAAGTTTTACTTAATGATCCCAAAATGCAAAAGCAGCGATGCTGGTCATTTTGACAGACCAAAGAGAAACCATAAAAGTCTTCCTTTAAGTGATAAACTTTATTTACGAGCCAAATTAACCGCGCCTTGCTGCATGCCACACATTTTTTGTAAAGAAATGATTGATTTTAACTCATTGTTATAATTTGCGGAGAAAAAGGATGCATTTCACTATTATTCAATGATCTTGCTAATGTAACCTCCATCTTCTGGCTTTCTCTTACATTTCGGATAAGAGTCATTCCCTTGTTCAAATTTAAATTTAATTTAGATCAAAGGTAAAAGAAATTTCTGTTGGGTGTTAGTGCCCCACCAAGGAACCCCCTTTTATCAAAATGAAATATTATTATCCAAATACCCTAAGAGTCATTTCATTGTTCAAATTTAAATTTCATTTAAATTAAAGGGGAAAAAATTCAGTGTGCGTGTTGCGCTCTCGGAGACCCTATTTGATCAAAACTCACTCAAGTACCCTGGGTAATGTAGTTTCAGAATATATATGGTCATGGGGGTCTATTTCCAAAACCCTAGAAAGAGTTCGATAACAAATAAGCAGCAGACAGACAGAGGCCACAACATTATATATAGAGATTCTACTTAACCAGGAAAGAAAAAAGGTTTGAGTCATAAATAAATGGCGCTTTGGGGAACTAATCGTAATGACCAATGCATCATAGTAACTACTAATCATACGGAATGATTAAAATAAATTTGGAAGGAACTAAGATAGAATAGATTTTAAATGCCAGTAGA